>CANTUT010000158.1:230000-660000 GCA_947687605.1 Reutealis trisperma | reverse complement strand
TTTTCATCTTCAAAATAAAATGAGTGATGCCGAGGATTCCATAGAGACTATTAGTAGTGATACCACTATGTTTGATTGATCTTGAACTCCTTCCTCTGATAGCTTATGTATATATATAAGATGGTACCACTCTTAAAAGTCATTAAACCCACCAGCACTTCTATTATTGAACAATCCAAGATATATAAAGTGAAGCATACTAAAAAGAGATCCACCACTACCAAGCCTCAACCCTCAAAGGTCAAAATTTCTAAACTAATTAAAAAGTCCAAGGATCCCAAACCCAGGAGAGGAGTGATGGGTTTCAAAGTAATATGGTTACTGAGCAGTTAGAAGGGATAAGGTTTAAAATCCCTAAGGAGTTCAGTCTTAGGCTTCTCAATCCCAAAACCTTTGCCAATCAAACATTAAGAGATCTAGATAAGATAATGTACTTAGAAGATCTGGAATTGGGTCTCAGGTTTCCTCTATCCCAACTATACATAGATGTATTAAGAGAATATCAAATACCGATCTATCAATTGCACCCAAACTCTTGGAGGGTGCTAGTAGGGTTAAGAATTTTAGGGGACATAAAAGGTTTGAGGTGACCAGTAGGGTAGCGAGAGAGTGATATCCTTTGGTGGTGAAGAAGGTTTCGATCATTTTAGCTTTCAAAGTGACAAAAAGATTTTTCATTTACCTTCTTCTCTAAAAAACTTGGAAACAACGATTTTTCATAATAGCCCACAAGGAAGTTAGGATGATCTTCCTAATAGTTGGGTGAAGAGCACTACTATAATCCCCTCCAACCAACTTCCTACTCTATCCCCTTGAGAAGAAGAGATGGTGACTTCTTTAGGTGGTCTAGAACCTATTTCAGGATCAGAGCTCATAAATAATTACTTTCATGTCGATCTTACCAAAAGAGTCAAATCAAAACTCAAAGAGGTGAACCCTTTTGCCAATATTAATGAATTATCTTCTCTTCTATAGTTCAGCTATATGTCCTAAGTTGTCTAATATATTTTTTATTTTTGCTCAGTAATGAAGTCTGTGGCCCAGCTGATGTAAGAAAAGAGGGAGAAGAAAAAGGCTTCATACGAAAGGCATAGCTGAAAGATTCGCAACACCAAAATGATCCTTCCAAAATAAAATGCCTCATAGTTTCACTGCTTGAGAGATTGTTATAATTGATCCTTGCCCCCAACAAAAATTTGGCTTGCGTAATGGTACTTTTACAACTGATCCTTGCCCCTAGCAAAAATCTGGCTCGTCTAATGGTAGTTCTAGAAGGGCTACTGAGAACCCATTCAGGCATCTTTCTGATAGGCTACGCCCAACCATGGAGGAACCTTCGCTCGACAAGCTAACTTGATTTTTCCAATATTGTCGAACAAAGGTATGGTGTAAAGGCTTCCATTTTTAACCCAACAATTGCCATAAATATTATAAATGCGATCCAACTTTTTAGCGATGATGATTTTTATTTGAAACTCTCCAATGCCCAAATCATTGGATTAGCCTATAACGCTTTATGCTAGGTTTGGTACTAATGTTTTGAATGTTGATTAGCTATTACAACTTCATTAATATATGTTTATGTATGATACAAACTTCTCACTATATATTTAAGCTTGGCCAGTGGATGAGGTCACAAAAGGAGGAGCTAAAGTCTAGTACAGCTAGCTAGAAGGAGATGGAGGAACAATTATCTAAAAGGCTAGCTCAGGTAGAGGAGGAGCATAAGAAGGCAATAGAGAATAAGAAAGCTAAGTCTATCATATTGGAATCTAAACTGCTTAGTCGGGTCTTCTCAACAAACTCTAAGTTAGAGAATAAGAAGGAGGAGATCTAAGAGTTAGAAGCATATAATTATTGCCTATCCTGAGAGCTGCAAAAAGAAGAGGAGTGAGTGAGGGATGCCGAGTCACTAGCTAAAAAATATGTCAGCTACCAAGATAAGGTATTGGCTGAGATTCGAAAAAAATTCCTTGATCTCAACTTTAACTTCATTTAAGAAATTTATCTTGAGGAGGAGAAGGAGAATGCAAATAACAATTCAGTTCTGGATGGAAGCTCTCTACCACTGACGTTTCCTCGAGGACACAGTTTGTTCTTTACTTGAAGGTGAACCTAATCTTTTAACTGGAGATTCCTAAGCTGCTAATAATGAACTCCCCTTTTTGTTATTGACTATGGTATAGGAAGTAAAGATGATGTAATGGAGCGATGATAAGCTTCTTGTAATTTTTGCAATGATTAATGAAAGGAACTTCTTACTTTATCTAAAATGGTGATTCTTTATATATTGCAACTTTATTAGGGGTCTTGGAAAACTAATAGTTCACCTATCCCTTATTGATCATGTATATAGGGGTCATAGGCGAAATAATAGTTTGCCTT
Source organism: Reutealis trisperma (assembly GCA_947687605.1). Classification (NCBI taxonomy): domain Eukaryota; kingdom Viridiplantae; phylum Streptophyta; class Magnoliopsida; order Malpighiales; family Euphorbiaceae; genus Reutealis; species Reutealis trisperma. The sequence goes on along the minus strand of CANTUT010000158.1, from coordinate 657,615 downwards.
CCTTGATTTTAAGTGGAGACCGTTTGATTGGAGTCTTGGGCGAACTAGTGGTTTGCCTATTACTTGTTGGAGAATTGTTTAGGGTCTTAGGTAAACTGATAGTTTACCTATCCCTTAGTGAAACTTTTCTGATGCAATAATAGAGAAAAAACTCTAAACACAAAAAAGGGTACTGAAAATGGCAATGTATTATTATATTAAAATACAAATGGACAAAAATATATATACCGATGAAAGAAATTACAAACTAAAAATAATTGAATTACAAAATAAATAAAAAATTTAGGGTGATTGATTTGTTTACTGATAGTAGATTTTCATATTGTCTAAGTTCCAGGTATGTGGTGGAAATTTGCCATGACAATCTACTAATTTATATGCCCCAAGTCCAACAAGTTCATTGATTCTGTAAGGGCCTTCCTAGTTAGGTTGTAGTTTCCCGACCCTCGCATTACCTTTAATAATCTCTGTTTTCCTGAGGACCATATCTCTTTCTTTAAAAATCCTTTCTTTGATTCTATGACTATAGTATTGAGCAATTCTCTATTTGAAGGCTACTATTCTTTCATATATAAGGTATTTTCTTTCTTGTAATAAATCCAAGTTGAGTTTGAGCTCTAATTCATGATCGATTTCCCTAGAATGCTCATTCCAGAAATTGGGTAATCCGATTTCCACTGGAATGACTATCTCTGAGCCATAAGTAAGGGAGAACAGAATCTCTCATATAGGTTCTCTAGGAGTAGTTCGATAGCTCTATAACACATTGTAAAATTCTTCTCCTTATTTTCCCTTTATATCATCCAGTCTCTTTTTCAACCCTTGTAGAATGATATACAGTTTGCTACTTTCGTTTTCCCATTAGATTGAGGATTACTACCAAAGTAAATCGTAAATCGATTTCTATGTCTTTCCAAAAGGATCTAAATTTAGATGAGTCAAAATGTTTGCCATTGTCAGAGATGATTATATCTGGAATTGTAAACTTGTAAATCATAGACTTATAAAAGAAATAAGTTACATTTTTTTAGGTGATCTTTGCCAAGGGCTCAGTTTTGATCCATTTTGTAAAGTGATCTATAGCAACTATAAGGAACTTTGCCTAGCGAACTAAAAGTGGGAACAGACCCAAAATATCTATTCCCTACTTTTGGAAAGCCCAAGCACACCTAATGGGGGAAGTATCCTTAAAGGTGGCTTAAGGACTATAGCATTTTTAGACATTGTACACATTACCTAACCAACTCTTATGCATCCTTTTTTAAAGTGGGTAAATAATATCCTTGTAGTAATGTTTTCCAAATGATGAGGCTAGAACTTGCCTCATGAGCTTCACATATCCCCTTATGAATCTCTCTTAAACATAATCCCCATCTTCGGCTCTTCAACCAAGGATGAGTCTTCGATTGCCTATAAAGGTTGCCTTTGTACCAGCTGTATTTTTTGGCTTTTCTTAATCAGTTGTTGAGCCTCTAACTTCTTGTTTGGTAATGTCCCATCCGCTAAGTACTGAATGATAGGCTCTATCCAACTACCTTTCCAATCTACTGGCATCATTAGGGTAGCCTCAGTTGTAAGGGACTTCTATATGGCTATGGGGATATTCTTCAATATCGTCGTTCTCCCTATAGCTGCTAACTTGGCTATCTCATCAGCTCTTTCATTCTCTACTCTAGGTATATGTTTGATCTCCCATCTTCCTCCTAACTGCCCTCCTTCCAAAAGAGCATGTTTGGTGAGTTCTATATACCTTTTTAATGACGTTCCTTTTACAACATAGTCGTCATTGATTTGATTGACCACTAGTTGTGAATCATTGCATACTATCAGATGCTCCATCCTGATTTCTTGAGCCAATGAAAGACTCGTCAACAATGCTTTGGCACCCTTCAAGACAACTCCTAAGCCTGATCCTTCGAACCCCACAACTTCGTCTATGAACATCTCCCAAACTTTCTTTTCCAACTCACGTTTTGTCCCTTTTACATGGGTAAGCTCAACCACAAAATCCACTAAGATCTATCCCTTTATAGCTTTCTATGACTCATAACTGATGCCTAAACTACCAATTTAGCTTTCCGATTCGGCTCCCTAAGGTCCCTACTTTCTATAGTGGCAGGGGCAGTGTTGGTCATCGATCTTTGGACGATGGCTCTCTCTCTCTCTCTCTCTTTAGATTTGGGAGGCAAAGTCTGATTGGTGGAACCAATTAGCATTGTCCCTAATAATAATAATAATAATAATATTTGTTTAAGATATTACATATCCTATTCGAACTAATCTAAAAAAGACGCTCAAAATAACTCAAACCCAAAATGACCCAACCCAAGCTCGCTTGATCAGACCCGATTATCAACTCTAATTTTGCCATGTTGGTGACAACATATTATTTTCGGTAATCAATTATTTTTGCAAACTAAAAAAAAAATAATGAAAGGCATTAAGAAGGTTAAACAAAATTTAGTTATACTTGATGTATAGTATGAAAATTATATATGAGGATATTATTGTCTTTATATTAGATAAAATAATAAATATATTCATAATAAAATTTTAAAATATCTATTTATAATTTATTTGATATATGAAAAATTGGCATCACAAAGAATAGCTTAGAATTTTATGAGGTATCTGAAAGTTAGAGACTTGTGCGCGGATTATTAATTTTTCCCTGACTGCATATTTGTCAGCATGGTCGAACGTACAGAATTTTACGGGGAGGTATCCAATTATCCGAGCTCAAAAATTGTTGAGTTGAATGCTAGACTTGCCGTGCGTGGATTATTAATTTTTCACTTACTATATCATTGAATCGATGGGCCCACGTATCCACGACATTCACATTGTAATTAGTTCTTTTATTATTATTATTTTTTATCTAATTAAAAACCAAAGTTCCAAATTGTATCCGATTATCCGAACGGAAAACTGGCTGGTGGGACTTATTGCAATGTTGTGTAATGTGTAGTACAACAGGAACAATGACCAAAACCCTAAGTCGTAGTCGTACACTGCAAGAGAAGAAGGGTTGAAGGAAAAGCTAGAAACATCCAGTTAGAAATTTTTGGGTATTTTCTCCCGTGTTGCGTAATCTTACTTTGAAACGTAAATCGTGTAAGTAGCAAAAGACTCCAGAAATATTTTGAAATGTAAACATTATCAATTTTCTTTAGTTGAATGATAAATTATAAAATCACATTTCATACCTCAATCAAAATTTAATTAAAGAAATAAATCTTAAATAGAAATAAGTGAGGAAGAAATTCAATTGAACTTAATAGCTTATCAATTATCGTTAAATTTTATGTTCTAAATATGAACATTAGTCACAAATCAGGTGAATTTAACTTCTTATTATTAAAATTATTTTTAATATCTAATGTGAATATATCATTGAATTTTAATGTATCGCTTCTAAGTAATTATATTTCGATTTGTATAACAATAATTTTAAGGCATTAAATTACTTCCAACCAAATCATTGATTAAAAAAAAAAAAAGAAATTTAATATAAGCATAGTTAAACTCCTATTTCACTTAAAGTATTTGATTTATTAGTTCTTTTTAAATTTCACTACATCATCTGACAACCAAAAAAATAACAACAAACTAAATCAAACTATAATTAATAAATTTTCAATTCAACTCTGGGATCAACCAAATTCAAGCTCAAAACATTGATTCATATATAAAGAGTATAAAGGTTTTTGATCATTAGACCCAAAAACATGTGATCTATGATTTCAAAAACTAAATAATCAACTTTCTTAATTAACCTTACACCAAAAAGTTATCCAATTAACAGGCTAAATTAATTATCATTTTTCAATACGGGAATATGCTCTTTTTTATATGTTAAAATTTTAAATATATATATATATTTTTTGTAGCCCCATGATAAATATAAGTGTTTTCTATTATTATTTTGTAAGATATCAAATTAAATTTACTATGTCTCGAAAAAATGACTCTCTAATAAAAAATCACAAATTTTTTATTTTTTCAAAAATTAAATTATTTTTTCATAATTTTTTTAGTTGTGAAAAAATTTTAATTTTATGAAAATATATCTTATTTTGTATAAAATAATAACTTTATAAAAAAAATTTTGAATTAACAAAAAAAATATTTTCATTGTTACGAAAAAAATAATGTTCTTTTATAAAAAATACAATCTTCTCATATTTTTTATAAATAAAACTATTTTCTCGTAATTTTTTTGAGTTTCAAAAATAGTTTTAAATTTAAAAAAATGTAATTTATTTTGTGTAAACAATAATTTTATGAAAAAGTTCTTAAATTAACAAAAAAGAAAAATAATTTTAAAATTACAAAAATATATTATTTTATGATAAATCACTATTTTCTTATATTTTTTGATAAATTAAACTATTTTTTCTATTGATTATAAAAATAAAATATTATAATTTATTTTAAAATAAAATAATCTAAGAATGTACTAATAAATATATTACAAGTGACGGTTGGCCTACTAATTCCACAAAGGTACGTTAAATTTTTTGGAAGAAAAGAATATACAAAGATAGGTTATTAAACATTAAATACTTGGAATGATGTGTAATGTATAATTAACTTGTGAAATGGAATGGAAAGGAGTAAGAAGCCACAGGAAGAGGACCCCACACATGGACTTTGCGGATGAATAAAATGACTTTCATAAAAGGTAGATAAAGAGGAAGGAAGGCACAGATCTACAGAGCCACAAATCCTGGCTGGATCCTCCATAACCACGAGAATCCTTAGATAGAATAGAATCAATCAGTCAAATATCAATTATTGCAGTGAAGAGTTGTTTTTGCTGCTTTGATTATTCTCATCCCATGGCCTCTCCTCATTTCGCCAAATTGTTGGCTTGTGCTGAGGCAATTGAAGGTGGTGACTTGAATCTTGCAAATTCAATTTTTGAGGAAATCCGATCTCAAGTCTCTGCTGAAACCAACTCAGCAATTAGAAAAGTTGTCAAATACTTTAGTCAAGCACTTGCTCGGCGAGTCTATGGACTGCATCCTCCAAATTTTACATCACCAACGTTTCAAGCTAGTCCCGATTCGAGGTTATTCCAGTTTCCTTTTTTATCACCTATTGGTTTGGAAACCGCTAGGTGTCTTAATCGCTTATATTGGATAAAACGACGCCATATTATTTCATTCTCCACCTTAGATGCGTATCATACGTTGACTGAGTTTCAGGAGCTGCGAATTTTTATGTACTTGGCATCATGGAGATCAACCATGGTGGGATCAACATTAATGTCGGAAGATACTAGCCGAGACTTCAAAAATTTGGAATTTGAACAATTGGTAGCTGACACTGCAGTTGAAATGGTTGAATGTGTTAATAAACTTGGAAGAAGAAGTGCGGATGAGGGGATTGTTGTGATCTGGATGTTTCAACTTCACAAATTACTTGCGTTGCTAGGAGCAATTGAGCAAGTTTTATTAAAATTGAAGGATTTAAAGCCAGAGATGATAGTTATTGTTGAACAGGAAGTTGATACTAATTCTGGTAATTTAATGAATCGACTTGAACAATCATTTCAGTTTTACTCTACTGTTTTTGACATGTTAGAATACAATAGCCAAAACAGCTACAGCAAAACATGGGATACGTTTTTCAGAAGGCAGATTGATAATGTAGTAGCGTGTGAGGATATTCACCGAGTTGTGCGACATGAAACGTTGGTTCAATACTGATGAGTCTGAAATCATCATGGACTGTAAAGAGAGGGCCCCATAAGGGATAGGACCTGTATACAGAAAGAAAGAGGGTCGAAGGCTTCCGGAGACTGACCTCAAAGAGAACCTCCGACGCCCAAGTCAGCAAGCCAGTTGAGAGAGTTTAGGCTAGAGAGAGAGTCTAGAGAGAGAGAGATCTGTCTATTTTACCTTTGTCTCTTCTATATATAGAGAAAAATGGGGACCTCCCTATAGAGGCCATTTTTGTCCCTCATCAGGGCCCCCCACTCCCTAGTCTGATCAAGCATGTTGAACAGAAGGCTGAGGGAGTAGAAATATCCTTTCCTTGCTTGTGATTCATCTGCGTTGCAGGTATAATTGCTAATTTGGCGGCATCTTATGAGCTTAATACGAAAGCTGCTAGATATTTTGAATGTAAAGGGTGAGCTGAGGAGCTCAATCTAGAGGCGTCTGAGCACCTAAATAATAATGCGAGCTAATTAGCCCGATGTGAGGCATTTGGGCGTCTGAATAATAAGGTGAGCTGATTAGCTTGACCGAGAGGCAGTTGCATGCCTGAACAAAGATGTGAGCTACATGATTGCCACTTTAGGGGGTGGTCTTATAGTCTTCGATGCCACATCATAGCATGGACTTATAGATTCCATGTAGCCTCAAGTCTTCAAATAATATGCCTTCTCAAGGAAGGTCTTATATAATATTCTTCATTGGTAAAGGACTCTAATAAGAGTTACTTCACCTGTTGAGGCCTTAGGTACTTTGATTCGTCCGTCGAAGGCTCACATAATAATATATGCTTCACTGATTAGATAATTTGCTTGGAAATTGGGGGTCTTTGTCTGATGCACTTCGCTAATTAGCGACATTAAAGGCCTTCACTAATTAAAATCTTAGATAATAATGATTTACCTCGACTTATTGAGGACTTTTAGAAATCTACCTCTTTAGAGGTCTTCAAGAAAGCCTGCCTCAGCTTATCGAGGACTTTAGAGAAATCCACTCCACTTATGAGTCTTCGAAAAAATTTGCCTCACTCGGAGGTCTTAAAAATGATATGCCTCAATTTTTCGAGGACTTGCATAATAATATGCCTAGTGTTTGCTAGGTCTTATGAAATCTACCTCTCATAGGGGTCTTCTCGAATCTGCCTCGCCAGATGAGATATTATATAATAATATGCCTAGCTTTCGCTAGGTCTTATGAAATCCACCTCTCATAAAGGTCTTCTCGAATCTGTCGAGGGTTGGGGAGTTCGACTCACCAGGAGGTCTTCGATAATAATATGCCTCGACAGATGAGGACTTATATAATAACAATGTGCCTAGCAAATGCTAGGTCTTATGAAATCCACCTCACCTGGAGGTCTTCTCGAATCTGCCTCGCCAGATGAGATATTATATAATAATATGCCTAGCTTTCGCTAGGTCTTATGAAATCCACCTCTCATACAGGTCTTCTCGAATCTGTTGAGGGCTGAGGAGTCCGACTCGCTAGGAGGTCTTTGATAATAATATGCCTCGACAGATGAGGACTTATATAATAACAATGTGCCTAGCGAACGCTAGGTCTTATGAAATCCACCTCACCTGGAGGTCTTCTCGAATCTGCCTCACCAAATGAGATATTTTATAATAATATGCCTAGCTTTCGCTAGGTCTTATGAAATCCACCTCTCATAGAGGTCTTCTCGAATCTGTCGAGGGCTAAGGAGTTCGACTCGCCAGGAGGTCTTCGATAATAATATGCCTCGACAGATGAGGACTTATATAATAACAATGTGCCTAGCAAACGCTAGGTCTTATGAAATCCACCTCACCTGGAGGTCTTCTCGAATCTGCCTCGCTAGATGAGATATTATATAATAATATGCCTAGCTTTCGCTAGGTCTTATGAAATCCACCTCTCATAGAGGTCCTCTCGAATCTATCGAGGGCTGAGGAGTCCGACTCGCCAAGAGGTCTTCGATAATAATATGCCTCGACAGATGATGACTTATATAATAACAATGTGCCTAGCAAACGCTAGGTCTTATGAAATCCACCTCACCTAGAGGTCTTCTCGAATCTGCCTCGCTAGATGAGATATTATATAATAATATGCCTAGCTTTCGCTAGGTCTTATGAAATCCACCTCACCTGGAGGTCTTCTCGAATCTGCCTCACCAGATGAGATATTATATAATAATATGCCTAGCTTTCGTTAGGTCTTATGAAAATCATCTCACCTGGAGGTCTTCTCAAATCTGCCTCGCCAGATGAGCTCTTATATAATAATAATATGCCTAGCGAATGCTAGGTCTTATGAAAATCACCTCACCTGGAGGTCTTCTCGAATTTGCCTCGCTAGATGAGGTCTTATATAATAATATGCCTAGCTTTCGCTAGGTCTTATGAAATCCACCTCACCTGGAGGTCTTCTCGAATCTGTTGAGGGCTGAGGAGTCCGACTCGCCAGGAGGTCTTCGATAATAATATGCCTCGACAGATGAGGACTTAGATAATAATAATGTGCCTAGCAAATGCTAGGTCTTATGAAATCCACCTCACCTGGAGGTCTTCTCGAATCTGCCTCGCCAGATGAGATATTATATAATAATATGCCTAGCTTTCGCTAGGTCTTATGAAATCCACCTCTCATAGAGGTCTTCTCGAATCTGTCGAGGGCTGAGGAGTCCAACTCGCCAGGAGGTCTTCAATAATAATATGCCTCGATAGATGAGGACTTACATAATAATAATATGCCTAGCGAATGCTAGGTCTTATGAAAATCATCTCACCTAAAGGTCTTCTCGAATCTGCCTCGCCAGATGAGCTCTTATATAATAATAATATGCCTAACGAACGCTAGGTCTTATGAAAATCACCTCACCTGGAGGTCTTCTCGAATCTGCCTCGCTAGATGAGGTCTTATATAATAATATGCCTAGCTTTCGCTAGGTCTTATGAAATCCACCTCACCTGGAGGTCTTCTCAAATCTGCCTCGCCAGATGAGATATTATATAATAATATGCCTAGCTTTCGCTAGGTCTTATGAAATCTACCTCTCATAGAGGTCTTCTCGAATCTGTCGAGGGCTAAGGAGTCCGACTCGCTAGGAGGTCTTCGATAATAATATGCCTCGACAGATGAGGACTCACGTAATAATAATATGCCTAGCGAACGTTAGGTCTTATGAAAATCATCTCACCTGGAGGTCTTCTCGAATCTGTCTCGCTAGATGAGCTCTTATATAATAATAATATGCCTAGCGAACGCTAGGTCTTATGAAAATCACCTCACCTGGAGGTCTTCTCGAATATGCCTCACTAGATGAGGTCTTATATAATAATATGCCTAGCTTTCGCTAGGTCTTATGAAATCCACCTCACCTGGAGGTCTTCTCGAATCTGTCGAGGGCTAAGGAGTCCGACTCGTCAGAAGGTCTTCGATAATAATATGCCTCGACAGATGAGGACTTAGATAATAATAATGTGCCTAGCAAACGCTAGGTCTTATGAAATCCACCTCACCTGGAGGTCTTCTCGAATCTGCCTCGCCAGATGAGGTCTTATATAATAATATACCTAGCTTTCGCTAGGTCTTATGAAATCCACCTCTCATAGAGGTCTTCTCGAATCTGTCAAGGGTTGAGGAGTCCGACTCACCAGGAGGTCTTCGATAATAATATGCCTCGACAGATGAGGACTTATATAATAACAATGTGCCTAGCGAACGCTAGGTCTTATGAAATCCACCTCACTTGGAGGTCTTCTCGAATTTGCCTCACCAAATGAGATATTATATAATAATATGCCTAGCTTTCGCTAGGTCTTATGAAATCCACCTCTCATAGAGGTCTTCTCAAATCTGTCGAGGGCTGAGGAGTCCGACTCGCCAGGAGGTCTTCGATAATAATATGCCTCGACAGATGAGGACTTACATAATAATAATATGCCTAGCGAATGCTAGGTCTTATGAAAATCACCTCACCTAGAGGTCTTCTCGAATCTGCCTCGCCAAATGAGGTCTTATATAATAATATGCCTAGCTTTCGCTAGGTCTTTGGTGCCTTGCCTTGACAAGGTCTTTTGCCTATTGGACTTTCGCTTGGACTACTCATCACCTCTAGCTATTTGCCTGGGCTTTCATCTTTTGAGCTAGTCTCAATAGGACTTAAATGATAATAATAATTTTCTTTTCTTTTTCTTTTTCTTTTTCTTCTTTCTTTTTTTTTTTCTCTTTTCTTTTATTCTTTTTTTTTTCTTTTCTCTTTTCTTTTATTTTTTTTCTTTTTTTTTCTTTTCTTTTATGTATAGTACATGATTCTTTTTTACAAGTACATTTACATAATTGAATAGTTTATACAAATACAATATTTTTTGCTAAAATGAAATGGCTTGTCTTCAGAAAGCTTCATTTCAATGCCTTGTACAATTCTTGATTACTTTATCTTCCTTGTTTATTTTTCATGTGGTTGAGTAGCTTCTGCAGAGAGTTTGAAAATTGCTTTTGTGAGTCATCTTTCTTCCCCCTACGAAGAGGGAAATTTTCCCTTTGTAGCTTCATTGACAAAGTGTAAGTCTTTTCGACTCTTCATTTTCTTCTTTTGTTGCCTTGTAGCTAAGTGTAGCTGAACTTGATCTCTCGCCTAGATCTCGCTAGCTCTTTTCACCTGGATTTACCAGGGCTTTTACTTCGTTCTTCAGGAAGCACATCTCGCGTTTGCGAGGTATATTGCCTAGAATCTCGCTAGGTCTTTTTGCCTGGATTTACCAGGGCTTTTACTTCCTTCTTCAAGAAGCACATCTCGCGTTTGCGAGGTATATTGCCTAGAATCTTGCTAGGTCTTTTTGCCTGGATTTACCAGGGCTTTTACTTCCTTCTTCAGGAAGCACATCTCGCGTTTGCGAGGTATATTGCCTAGAATCTCGCTAGGTCTTTTCGCCTGGATTTACCAGGGCTTTTATCTATTGGGATTTCGCCTAGAGTACTCATCACATTTGGCTTTTAGCCTCTACTTTCCTCTTTTAAGCTAACCCCAATAGTCTTCTTGAATCCACCTGTTAGGTTTTGGCTTAGGCTTCTTCGCATTTTAAGCTTAACCCAGCAGATTCTGTTTGTTGAAACTCTGTCCAAGCTTTTTGTCTTTAGACTTTATATCATCAAATGTCTAATCAATTGATTTGAATATCTTGATACTTTTTGCCAAGTTGAGTGTTATTGTTCGCATTGAATGACAAATTCTGCATTATTTCCTGCTATAAACAAGGGTTATACGAGCATAAAATATAATATGTGCACTTTATATGCTACAAATTTATGTAAGATGCTCGTTTAACCTATATGATTGCATTTTTTGAAAATATATTATATGCAACATGAATCATATGAAGTCTAATTAGACTTTAATAATTATAATAATTTTAGCATACAATAACAATTTAGCAAATTATTAGCAGATGTAGCATGCTGTAAGTTATTCAAATAATGAATTTTGATTGAATCATGCCATTTTGAGGGACTCTTACTCCCCCACAAAAATAATGGATTTAGTTGAAATCCATTTTTTGAACAATAACTAGTAGTAAAATAGTATTTGATATGCACAACTAATCATGTATCAGCATCAAATATGACATAGCATTTTATGCTACATAGTCATGATAGATAATTTTTTCATGCAAGATTATCAACATATTTACATTATACTTTGGCAAGTAATATCACAAAATTTAATTAAAGCGTGAAAAATATGTAAAACATATATGTATTGGCGTGCTTTGCCATGCACCTCGTCATGACATTCGCCTATTAAAGGCCTTTACTTGGTAGGCTTCATCTTAGCCTCTAGCATTTTCATCTGGCTTTCTCCTCTAGCTTTCTTTTTGGCCTTTGCCTTTGGCCTTCGTCCTGTGGCCTTCGGCCTTCATCTTTAACCTTTAGCCTTTAGCTTTCGCCTTCGTCCTCTGGCCTCTGACCTTCGGCCTTCATCCTTCGACCTTCGACCTTCGTCCTTCATCCTTTGGCCTTCATCCTTCGACCTTTGGCCTTCGACCCTCTGACCTTTGGGCTTCGTCTTCGACCTTTGGCCTCTGGCCTTCGTCCTTTGGCCTCTTACCTTCGGCCTTCAGCCTTCGTCTTTCGACTTCAACCTTCGGCCTTCGTCCTCTGGCCTCTGACCTCTGGCCTTTGGCCTTTGTCCTTCGACTTCGACCTTCGGCCTTTGTCCTCCGGCCTTCAGCTTTCGGCCTTCGACTTCGACCTTTGGCCTTCATCCTCTGGCCTCTGACCTTCCGCCTTCGGCCTTCGTCCTTCGTCCTTCGGCCTTCATCCTTCGGCCTTCATCCTTCGGCCTTCGGCCTTCGTCCTTCAGCCTTCGGCCTCTAACTTTCAACCTTTGGCCTTCGTCCTTCAACCTTCAACCTTCGTCCTTTAGCCTTCGGCCTTCGTCCTTTAACCTTCGGCCTTCGTCCTTCAGCCTTCGGCCTTCGTCCTTCAGCCTTCATCCTCCGTCCTTCAGCCTTCGGCCTTTGCCTTTAACCTTTGGCCTTTACTTCTGGTTTTTAGCAAATAAGTTTTCATGGCACGTGGGACTCACTTGCCGGTGACCGATTGGCGATACACCTCAGATTCTGTCTGGAATATGTTTGCAGAGATTTGGTTGCTAATTTTTTAATCTATCTTTCCAGTGATAGATCGGCTACATAATTGGTACCAAAATGAAACTAGAATCACGAGGATCTTATTAATGTAAAAATCGTCGTGAATAGAGTTGTGGCTCGGCAAAAAATGTGGATGACCATCGGCTTTGGATGGGAGGTGCGGCTATTTCTAACGTCGATTCATGATGATTTTCTAGAGGATGACCAATCGGCGTGTGGACTTGTTCCTGGTGGTGGAGGTGTTATCTAATGGTCATCGGAGATGGGCAAATAGCTATGGCAATCTATTTTCTCTCTCCTCTCTCTCGAACTGATATTTCTTGCTTTTTTCTTTTTGTTGATTTTTTGTTGGAGATAAATACTCAAATCTCTTAGATCAATGTCGGTGAAGGCTAAATCTGTGATGATCAAGAATATTGGTGACCGAAAAAATGATTTCCGGTAGAAATAGAGGTTGGGATACGACTTTTTGTGCCGTCCCCACAGACGGCACCATTTTGATGAGTCTGAAATCATCATGGACTGTAGAGAGAGGCCCCCACAAGGGGTAGGACCTGCATACAGAAAGAAAGAGGGTCAAAGGCTCCCGGAGGCTGACCTCCGAGAGAACCTCCGAAACCCAAGTCAGCAAGCCAGTTGAGAGAGTTTAGGCTAGAGAGAGAGTTTAGAGAGAGAGAGATCTATCTATTTTACCTTTGTCCCTTCTATATATAGAGAAAAATAGAGACCCTCCTATAGAAGCTATTTTTGTCCCTCATCAAATGCCGACTATGTCTTTCCAGGTTTAGTAAAGTTCCCCTATCGAATGGCGTGCTTATGCCATCGCCAGGTTGGCCTAGAATAGTACAAAACAATGGGTGTTGGCTGCTATGTTGGAACAACAAACCACTGTTTGTCGCCTCATTTTGGAGACCCGATACCGCAAGACAATTCAATGGTAAGTGCTAATCTCTTTCTTAAATAAAACCCAATTAAAATTTGAACCAATAGTTTCATTTTTTTTTATTTTTTTTAAATCAATTTTATCTGTTTCTATACCACATAAAAGAAAATTTTAGTTATTTTACAGTTGTTAACGTCTTGATCTTCAATAGCTAGTTAAGCTCTATTTCAAAATAAATAAATAAATAATCGTATGTATTTATCTTGCTTCCAAAAAGATTAAATTATCTTATTAAAAATATTTAAAAAAGTAAACATTAATATTTTATCATATATATATATATATATATATGTATATAACAGTTAATAATAATTTTACTAAATACTTGACAACTGACTACTAACCATTGCTATGAATAGCTGAACCAATTATTGGAGCCTTTTAATATCAAAGACTATATATACATCTTGTTCTTAAATTAACTAATTTAGTATCATCTTTACTTGAAAAATTAAATTTTTTTTTATTTTTTTTATTCTAATCATAGACAATTTATTAAAATAACTGAGAAAAATCTTACAAATAGAAATTGTAATTATAATTATATTCTAATTCTAATTACATGTTAGTGAATTAATTTTATATTTATATTTTTTTTTCTATAAATTAGTTTTTTCTGTTGATTTTTTATTAGTTTTTAGTTTAATTTTCTTTGCTTTATATGTTAATGACTTATTTCTATATTTATATATGATGTATTAAACATATGTGCACTCCACTGATATTTGTTTTATTTTTATTATTTTTTCGGGATAGTTCACATTTTATTACCATTAACAGACTTGGAAGTTTCACAATATATATATATATATATATATATATATATATATATATATATATATATATATATATATATATATATATATATATATATATATATATATATATATATATATATATATATATATATATATATATATATATTAAATTAATAATACTTCTTACATGAATGATAGAATTTTATTATTATTATTAAATTTTAAAAATTTCAATTATTATTAGTTGAAATCTTACTACAATTATAATTTATGCTTTTTATTTTATGTATCCTAATGAAAACTCCTAATGTTTACATTTTTGTAATAGTGATCTAAATAATAAAACAAATCGGTTTTCGAAATACCTTTTTTTCAATCATATATTTAATTTAATGATTTACTTTATTATTTTTTATAATTTATTATTTTTAAAAATTATAATTTTATCCAGATATTATTTGTGGTGGAAGGCTATTTTTTTTTTTTTTTAAAAGTCTAATTCTACTTAACATGTCTAACTTCTATTGCCTTCCAAATCATCCTATTTAAGTTCAAGTCCAGTTTACTTACGAAGTTTTCCTTTAAAAAAAAAAAAAAAAAAATTGCTTGTATTACGTTTTGATGTCTAAAATTAATTCCTTCGGCCTATTTTTTCTTCTAGACGTATAGGATTAAGGTTAATATTTTTATTTATAATTATTAATCATAAATAAATTTATTTAATTTTTTTCCTTTGAAGGTCTCCAAAGCAAAACACTTCACTGTGCATGATCCAAATTAATTCATTTATTACTAAGTTTTATTATTTCAAATTTATCAGATTTTATATTTTTAATAAGTTGAACTTTATTATACGTGTTAGAATAAAACTTATAATAATAACCTCAGCAGAAGGAGACGACATTAATCATCCGATCACGGTTCAAGATACAACTCAATCATCACTTCATGGATTAGAGCAATCAGATCCGGTTTGCTCTTCTGAGTGCGATGATGACAATGAATCAAGGTATCAAAGTAGCACGCTGGAAAGCAAGACATGGTCAATGGAGGTACCATTCTATTTACAATGGAAGAGTAAATAACCTGAAAATTATTAAATTATGCGAATTTAGTTAATATAATTACTAAAATTTAATTTGATACAGTAAATTTTTTTTTTTCCCTATCAAAGGTCATGTGCTAAGAGTTTTTAGTGAAAACTCCATTAAAGTAACTCAGTGTATCATCTTAAATTCATGCCAGATAAATTTTAGTGACTATATTAAAAAAAAAAACTCCAAAGTTTAGTATTTTTAGGATTATTTATATTTTTTGTCTTTTGATTTTTTAATTTTTTAATCAAAATATTTTTTAAATTGTTTTTATTAAAAATATTCTTCTAATTATTTTTTATTTTTTTAAAATATTCTTTTAAATGAAAATATTCTTCTAATTTAAACTTTATTTAATTTTCATAAATTCAAATAGTAAATTTTTCGTAAAAATCAATTTGTGAATCCAAAACCATTTTTCTAGAAATAAATTTATGAATTCAAAATCATTATTTTTTTTTTCATTCAAAATATTCTTTTAATTTTTTAAGTAAAAATATTTTTCTAATTTAAATTTTAGAAAAAAAATAAAAAATTATTTTACCACATTAAAATTTAAATAAATTGTTTATTGATTTAAATATAAGACCACTTAATAGATTTTAAATCTTAATAATTGACTTGTTGCCTTCTATATAATAAATTTTTATAAATTTTTAGGTTCATTTAGTAGATCTAATTAGTTATTAATTTATTAAAAAATATATATTATAATCTATTAAGTTTAAATTTGAGAATATTTTGAATGAAAAAATTAAAATAAAGGCAAAAAATATAAATGACCCAAAAAATAATAAAATTTAAGGATTGTTCTGTTGTTGTTACTCAAATTCATTTGACATGGATCTGATTCGATGTTGTGCGTGGAGTATGATGACTAGGTTGACGTGGTAGATTTTGGCAAGTGATCTCTGATTAAAAAATAATAAAATTTTAGATATTCATATACATCAAAGTGAATTTTAGAGATCATGTTAGCAGAATTTTTAAAATTTATATATATTAATTGAGAAATTCTTAAGTAGACTTAATCTACTGCCTCATTTTTAAACTCAATCAATTATAGGTTGATACGTGATATTATTTATTAGATGTATCATTTGTATTAACTATTGTTTAATCACATATATTAAGGGGTAATAAATAATCAACCAATGTAAATACTGAATCTAATAAATAATATCACATATCAACATGTAATTGACTTATGACTTAATCTACAAGTCTACCTAAGAATTTTTTATATAATTAGCTGGACATTGTTGATGATTCCCCTTATCACAATAGTCCCATTACATGTGGATCTTATAGATGGAATTCACATCATATGAGATGATTTATAACTATGATCAAAACAAGAATTTTCACCATCTCAAATTGTGATACTAGAGTAAGTCACATCATGAAACTAGGACGGAGTGGGGTTAGGACTACACATGTGGACTGAATAATTTGTCAATATTGTTGGGAAATGAATTCTATATCGAATAATAACAAAATATAAAAAAAGATTTATAAGTGAGTGGGTGTTGGACCTAACACAAACTAATTAGTTTTGTACAAATAGGTTCCGACACTTGCTCACTTATAAACCTACGTATGTACAGACTCATAAACTTTAATATGGTATCAGAGTTTTATGCCTAAATGGGCTAGATCCTGAGATCCATATTCAAACCCCCCCATTGTTGAATTGATGATGATTTCCTTCTAGACCAAAACTGAAGAATAGATGTCAATCAGTCTATTTGTGAGCAAGTGTCAACTGACTTATTGATATTGGCTACGGACCGAGCCCAATTGTACTTGAGGGTGTGTATTGAAAAATAAATTCCATATCGAATAATAACAAAATATAAAAAAGGATTTATAAATGAGTGGATATTAAATCTAATACAAGTCAATTGGTTTTATAAGTGATTTATATGTGTTTAAGTGATATTTTTGTTTTTTGTTTATCATTATTTATTACTAATAAAAAATGGTGTGGTATATGTTGTTTCAGGAAATACAGGAATATCTGCAAACTCCATTTGAAGACAATTTTGTTGCATAAACAATTTAGTAGATTGCGGAATTTTGTGATGAAGTATGCTGATTGTCTTGCACATGGTAATCACTTCCCTTTTACTCAAGACGACATGTCTCACTTTCGACATCGTATCTTTCTTGATATATATAAGGGGAAAATAGTGTTACCCAAGCAAATTTGATCATAATATTTTCAGTGGGATTTCAAAATATACATGTAAATTGGTATTTGGAGAAAAAGAAGATATTGTTACATGTTATCTTGAACATTAATCTTTATGTTAGCACTTGTAATTATTATTCAAATAAAGAAGCCTAATAAGTGAAAAACCTTTTATCATATTTTGCTTTAATAATATATGTGAGCAAGTTCAATTCAACCAAACTTTTCAAAAGAAAAATTCAAGTCAACCGATTTCGTATTCAGATTACTTTACATTTTCTTCTTTAATGGATTTAGATTGGATCACTTGAAATGGTTGATGAAATTAGCTGGACATCAAGTTCACTCTCAAAAAGAAATTTCAATTTAAATTCATCTCATAAGGATGAATATTACATTTTATGTTGTGCTAGAGAAAGCAACCTACTTAATATATCAAAGAGATGGTCCAAAGCAACATGAACAAACTTAATATATCAAAGAGATGGTCCAAAGAAAAATGAGCAAACATGAAGGATTGTGTGCACCTCGACAAAGGGTAGCTCACTAAAGCCTACCTCATTTGGCCACCACTTCACCTCGGCAAGACATGACTATTAGAATATTCAACAAGTTTTGGAGAATGATTATATTTGTATTGTGTGTTAAGTGATTGTACATAAAGCTATATTTATAGAGCTATGAATATATGAAGAAAAAGAAACCCTAATTAATCCTAATTATGTACAGGATAATCGACCTAAGATCATAGCCTAATATACATAAATCATGGCCTAAAATCATGGCTAATCATGGCCTAATATACATGGTTGACTAACAACCCCCCTCAAATTCAAGTAGGTGAGAAAGAACTTAACTTGAGTTTATCTACCAATTCATTGAAGCAGGTTAGCAATTGAGCTTTAGTGAAAATGTCAGCTGCATAGTCACGAGATGAGATTAAGTGAAGAGAAATAGTCTCTTGCTAGAAATGATGTCAAATAAAGTGACAGTCGTTCTCAATATGCTTAGTTCGCTCATGAAATACATCATTATGGACAATATGAATGGCACTGTCATTATCACAAAAAATGGTAGTGGCAGATGAATGTTCAACTCCCATGTCTTGTAATAGCCAACGCAACCATAAAAGTTCAGAAGTTATGTTCATGAGTGCTCGATATTCAACTTCAGTATTAGAACGAGATACAACTGTCTTTTTCTTACTCCTCCATGAGATAAGAGAATCACCAAGAAAAAAACAACATCTAGTAGTAGAACGATGACTAATAGAATCACCAACCCAATCAGCATCAGAGTATGTACGGGCCTCCAAATAGGAGGATGATGAGGGGTGAAGACCATAAGACAGAGTTCGTTTAACATAGCGCAGAATACGAAATAATGAGTAGTATAAGGTGCTGTCATGAATTGACTCACAATATGAACTACATATGCTATGTCAGGATGAGTAATAGTGAGATAGACTAAGCTCCCCACAAGTTGATGATATAGTGTAGGATCATTTAGAGGTTTGCAATCGGTTGGTGTGAGACAAATATTGCTCTCAATAAGTGTGGAGACAATTTTGCTATTGCTTAAACAAGCATGAGAGAGAAGATTAGTGGCATATTTTGTTTAAGAGAGGTAGTAGCCAAAGTCAGCAAAGAGAACTTTTAACCCAAGAAATTAAGACAAATGGCCCAAATCTTTCATTTCAAAGTGTTGACTGAGGCACTGTTTCAACTTTATAATACCAATAAGATCATCATAAGAAATGATCAAATCATCCACATATAGTAATAAAAGCACACATCTCTGTCTATGAGGCGAACAATCAAAGCATTATCATAAGGACTAGAAACAAAACCAAGTTACTAAATAATAGAATTGTATTTGGCAAACCATGCTCAAGTAGCTTGTTTGAGGCCATATAGAGCTTTTTTAGGCGATATATTGTGTTTGAAGGATGATCATAGCATAGAGGTGGCCACATGTACACTTCTTCAGAGAGGTCTCCATTCAGAAAAGCATTTTTGTCATCCACCAATAAAAGTTGCCATTTCTTAATGGTAGCAACAACTATAAGACTATGAACTAAAGTGAGGTAGGCCACGGGACCAAAGGTCTTTTTATAATCAATGCCATATTCCTACGTTAATCCTTTAGCAACCAGTTGGGCCTTATAATGGCCAACTATCCCGTCTACATTTGTTTTGATCTTATAGACCCATTTACATCCTTCTAAAATCTTGTCTGGAGGAAGTGGAACAAGATCCCAAGTCTGGGTTTTCTCTAAAGCCTGTACTTCGTCTTTTATAACTTATTGCCACAAAGGATTAGTACGGGCTTCTTTATAGTTTTGAGGTTCACAAAAGGAAGCAATGGTTGAGTGAACAAAATTATTTTTAGGATGAGGAAGATTGACATCATATGGTTCCAAATGAGAGGGAAGTTTAGTGGTTCTTATAGGACATGATGACTAGGATGTTTCTGTTGAGATATCGATAATAAGATTGTCAAAAGAGCTTGAATCCTTCGATGGAGCTGGATCCTTATATGGGACAGGTGATGATTGTTCTTAAGGACCTACAACATGAGGAGACTCAAACAAATATGATAAATCATTAGGAAACAAATTGATAGAGAGATCATAAAAGAATGGAGTGGTGGATGAGAATTGGAAGGAAGACAAGGATGAAAATATTTTACATGTCTAGATATGTGGAGATGCCTAGAGATAGAATCCCAACATCTATATCCCTTGTGTTCAATACTATACCAAACATAAATGAGCTCGGGGTTCTAATTTGGAACAATCATGAGGTTGAAGAAAAATAAAACAGGCAAAACTAAAGACTCAAAGGAGACTGTACTTAGGGGTATAACCAAAGAGATGTTCATAAGGAGTTTTATTACCTAGAATGGTAGAGGGAACACAGTTAATGATATAAACAGCAGTGAGTGCAACTTCACCCCAAAAAGACTTAGGACAAAAGGAAGAGATGAGTAAAGCCCTAATAGTGTTAAGACTGTATTTGTGTTTCCTTTTGGCTTTGCCATTTTGTTAGGATGCATATGGACACAAGTGATGAAGGACAATGCCATATTGAGATAAAAGAGAAATAAACGATGCATCTTTATACTCTATGGCATTATCAATTCAGAAAATTTTGATTATTTTCTCAAATTGAGTTTTCATCATTTGAGCAAATTGAGAAAAGATATCCTGTAAGTCAATTTCTTTTGCGCATCAAGTAAATCCAAGTATATCGAGAGAAATCATTAACAAAAATAATAAAATATTTTGAGCCACCCATTGTAGGAATAGGGGAAAGGACCCCAGATATCAGAGTCAATTAAATCAAATGGAGCATAAGACTCAAAATCACTATTATAAAATGGCAAAGCATGATGTTTAACTAATTGACAAGATAAAAAATCAATTTGTTCTCGTTTAACATTTCTTAACAATCCACTACAAATCAAATGATTCAAATATTAAAAAGAAAAATGGCCAAGATGGGAGTGCCGAGTTTTAGATGTAACAGTAGCACCACAAACATATTGGTACGAAGGTAAATGAAGTGAAGTGAGGTCAAACAATTGGCACTCTTCATGCCCTGTGCTAATGATTTGCCCTGTCATTGAATCCTGCACATAATAACTACGACTAAAAAAATGAACATCTAAAACAAGATCACAAAGTTGACCAACATATATGAGATTAAGAGACAATTTGGAACTAAAAATGTATCTAGTAAAGTAAGATTAGATGTAGACACAGTACCAACATGACTAACAGACATAGCATAATTATTTATAGTGTGCATAGTGGGTGAATGAGAAATGAATTGTTTAGATGTAAGGAATGAGGACACATAAGTCATATGATTACAACACGTAAAATCAAGATACCAAAAAGAGCGAATACCTAGTGTGGCAGACAAGACTAAGGATTTAGAATTACCCAATTGAGAAGAGATAAGTGCCTACTTAAGAGTAGCAAGGTCAACTTGATTGAGAAGGGTAGCAAGATTAGACTCAAAAAAAGATATAGGTGTGGAACCCTTGGTGACTATAGCTGTGAAAGAAGAGAATTGGTGTCGATGTTGCCCAAAACTTTATCTAGAATCTTTCTTTGATGGTCTAATTGGATAGTATGCTATCTAATGTTTGAGTTGTTTGTAATAATTACAACTATCCTTCTTTAAAGGATGATAGGGTGTAGGACCTATAGTAGCCAAAACAATGTCAGAATAACGATGGGATTTGAGAGTAGCCAACCTGGTTTCTTCAAATATGAGTTTAGCAACAGTAGTTTCCATTTTGGGGAACGGATCATGATGGAGAAGAGAGCCATAGACTGGTTCAAATTTCGAGCGAAAAGACATCAGAAGTTTTATTACATTAAAGTAATCCTGTCATTAAGCATACAACTCAGCATCCTTTGGATCATGCTAGTTTGGATTAAATATGGCAAGTTGATCCTAAATAAACTACAACTATGAACATTTAATTTCGCATCCTTCAGTATACATTGGAATCTTAGAAGTATATAGACTTGGTAAATAGATTTCTGAAAGCCGAAATTGCCAAAAACTACTAAAATGGAAAAATTAGAAAATAGAGCCCTTGAAAGTGAAAACTATCCTTTTGACCTTTAAATTATTTGGGATTGAACAAAGAACACAATACAACTATAATCACAAAAAATAGATGAGAAACGGGCAAGATCGAAGTAAAAAATGACGTTCGAGTTCTAGGGAACCACATAGGAAGGATCTGGGACCGCACGTCCTGTGTAGAACCACACAGGCCCTGTGTGGCAACCGTATAGCCCTGTGCAGTTGCCATTGCTCGTGTGGTCTAGAAACCTCCATGTGGAGTTCCTGAAGCCTCCTGCGCAGTTTCATGCATTAGGAAGTGAATCTCACATCGAAAGTTCACCATTTTTGCTCCTAACTCTCTCCCTATAAAAGCAACACCCCCTACCTCATTTCCACACTTAAAATTGCTTAATCAAGTTAATTGATTTCAAAACAATCAACATTTTTAAAGTTTGGTCCAAAAGGAACAAACTTTTTAGTTTAAACATTTATTTGGATGGTCGTTTCGAGGTTCCTCTCCTCAAATCAGTCTGAGAAAGCTCCAACAATGCTGTCTAAGTCGCCATTCAAAGGCTATCATTCGGCCAAGCCGAGAAGGTGGAATTGCAATATGGCCGTCCACTTTATCTGCCCTACATCCCCAAGCCTCATCTTAGCAAGGTATTTATTTTCTTTCTTTTTCTTTTCTTTTTATTGTTTTCTTGTTTTGTTTTGTTTTGTTTTTTGTTTTTTTGTTATTGCTTTATATTATTTTGTTTGCTTTATTATGCTCTCTTTAGGGTTTCTTTTTAGTTAATTCTTTTCTTTTATTATTTCTTTGCTTTGCATGTTTTATCATTTTCTTTTATTATTTTGAGGCACGTTAATTAGAATCTAATTTAATTAACTTAGTGAATGACTTGAATTGATGTACTTGTTTGTTAATTAAAACTTGACCCAATTAACAACTTGGTAATTAATCAATTTAGTTTAATCAATCAATTAATCAATCCTCCTTTTAATCAATGAACTAAAATATGATAAAAGGCCCAAACTAAAACAAACTCCCTTCGTAAGAAGGGCGAATTATGTGGATTTTGATTCCCATTCGAAAGAATACGTGGGCATGCTTATTCCAAACATCAAATCCAATTAAAATAAACAACTATATTTCCCCTTTACACCTTCTTTGCATAGATTAGGTTTTGTCTCTTCTTCTTTATTTTTCTTTAATTATTACTTTAGAATTAGTTTGAGAAATGTATAACTTTCCTAGAACCCATAACGGCTAGAGGAAGTATTCCCTATTTTGGTTTTAAGTTGTAAAGTTAATTCTTTTACTTTATTACTTCACTTTTATTGCTTTGAATGAATGTGTCACGCCCCAAACCCGAGGGCACATGATCGGCACTAGAACACGGGTAATGCACGTGGCTACCAATGCCCGTAGTAAGCCTGACCTCACATTAAATGACAAATTATTATACAATAGGGCTATGGGCCTACACGTTAAGCAAATCCAAATAAACATCGAATTCAAATAATGCCACACTAGGCTATCAACTCAAATATCTCATAAATATCAATTTACACATTATTGGATTCTGCTTAATGTAACAATGTCTCAACTCAGAATATACACAACAACTGATAATGAATAAAATATATATTTCAAGAGTAACATTGCGGAGTTCTAGAATACCAATATAATTATATACATATTAATTACAAAACTTAGCACTTATAATACAAATTAATGCCGAAAGAAAATTGGCAGTTTTACTCAATTATAATCTCTTCACAAGCTCATTCCTCGACCTGAAAAATATAATTGAATAGGAATGAGCATTTGAGTCAATGAATGATACTAACTAATATATTAAACCGGTGTCTTACATACAGATTTCTAATGCATGTGCTATACACTATATCATAGAAACAGACAAATCACATAATCAAGCAAGGATGAGATACAGTCCACAGTACCACACTAATAGTCAATATGGGGAACTGATCTCCCTATCCTGACTCTCTGAATTTAATAATCTGTCTCTTATATCCAATGGGCCCGACCGTCACTAGTTTGTACCATGTAGCCCTGACCCGATTAATAGCGGCCCTAGCAATGAGCAGGCCCAGCCAACATCTACCAGTCATAGCTCATCTTCTCAATCTCATCATAATCATAATCATAATCATAAGCATAATCATATCTATGATTCCTAGGTGGCACTGTATCCTCCCGATCTCCATCCGTCAACCATAATCATTATGTAGCATAGAATATCAATTCATCAACCATAATCAAATGTTAATATGCATTTATGCAATAATATATATATATACACACACACACACATATATATATACATACAGTAAATGCAAATGCATATGAAGACAGAATAACATATTATGGAGTATCACTCACCTAGCTAATGACTAATTAGACCGGCTATCTTTGGAAGTGTGACCTTTGACGACAGAAGCCAGGGACATTGACTATAAATAACAAACGATATCATTAGAATATGAACGACTCACTTATCAAGATATAACTAAAAGACTATTGAGACTTTTGCTGGAATTTCGGCAAAATGTCCCCTAAACTCGCACATTCCCCAAAATCAACAAAGACACAATATTTCTAAAATAATCTCAACAGTCAATACATATATAATATTTAAATAAAATTACCATTAATAATACATATTCAAATACCATGAATATATATATAATTTAATAAAATATAACTTCAATTCTTGCTTTAATAAGGAAAATACTAAAATAATACATTTCCGTACAAAAATAGGATTTTTAAAATAAATAAAAATTTAGGGTATTACAATCTTCCACCCTTAAGAAAATTCATTCTCGAATTTTCAAACACAACGCACTTCAATTAAAATTCTCCACCACGCTTCCATTGCGCACTCTAACACACTATCTTAACTACAGATAACATATCAAATTTAACAAAACACCTACTTCATAATATTTTAAAGTCAATAAATAAACCTTCAACATAAATTTATTCCAATATCAATATCTTGTCTAACTAAACCTTAAAACAATTCCTTTATAATTTCTTATCTCTAAATCTTGATGTCATGCCCCAAACCCCAGGGCACGTGACCGGCACTAGGACACGGGAAATGCACGTGGCTACCAGTGCCTGTAGTAAGCCTAACCCAAACCACAAGACAAAAAGCCCAAAACACACAACTAAAAAGCCCAACTGAAAAGGGCTATGGGCCCAAATAAGGTAAGCTGAACCAAAAGATTCACAACATAACACAATTATCAAATTGATAAAATAAATTATATATATATATATATATATATATATATATATATATATATATATATATATATATATATATATATATATATATATATATATATATATATATATATATATATATTGAGGAAATTAGTTAAAACAAGTAGAGTGAAAAGCAAATTATTAAGTATTGATATGTTTTACTTGATGAAATGCTTACGGAAGTTGCTATGGGAGTTATTCTCACAATTAAATTTAATGGAAATTACAAGTTTGATGAGATATTAGCCATAAGAATATTCATCGAGGTTCTTAGGGGTTAAGTCAAAATTATTAGTGTGGGAATGAATTATGAAATATTAAGAGTCTTATTAGCTTAGAATTATTTGTTGGATTTGTATCTGGTTGATGTAATAAATAATAAATGGGAATGACAAGTTAAGTGTTAATATTAGCTTTAGTATTAATAAGTGCTTAAAGATAAGATATGTTTAAGGTTATGATTGATTGATGTGAAATCAAGGGTTGTGTTAGTGTGAGCTGTGATTAAATCAAAGGTGTAGAAATACGGACTGATTAGTTATTTGCTGTAAGGTTTAAGAGAATAGATTGGATATTGGTATTAGAAGGATTTTGTTGGAGGTTTAGTTATAGTTTTATGTCTTGTTGAAGTTGTTTGTTTTGTTATCTTGCCTTTGGGTTCAGTTGTGTTTCAGAGTGTGCTGTGGAAGTGTGATGGAGAAGTCATGGTAAAGTGTTATGTTTGAAAATTCGAGGACGAATTTTATAAAGGAGGGAAGATTGAAATACCCCGAATTTTCATTTATTTTATAAAATTCTATTTTCGTACGAAAACATATTATTTTATTATTTTCCTTATTAAAGTAAGAATTGGAATTATATTTCATTAAATTATAAATATTCATATTATTTGAATATGTATTATTAATGGCAATTTTGATATAATATTACAATATTATATTATTATGATAATGTTAATGTGGATTTTTTTGAGAATTGTATTTTGGATTATATTTTGATATTTGAGTATTAATAAGGGTATTAATTATATTATAAGTTTGATTATAGTATTTTATCGGATATTTGGATTTCCGTTATAATCACTATAATTATCGTTAATAATATTATTGATATATGTTCATGAGTATATGTTGTAAATTATTATTAATATGTAAATTATAAATTATTGTTACTTATTGTTATTATTATTATTATTATTATTATTTTTTTTATTGTTATTATTATTATGATTATTATTATCACTATTATTACTATTATTATTGTGTTATTATTGATATTATTATTATTATTATTGTTACTACCATTATTAGTATCGGTACTATTATTATTATTGTTCTTATTCTTATTACTAGTATTATTATTATTATTATTATTATTATTATTATTATTATTATTATAGGATTATGTTTATATAAGTATATGTATATATTACATGGGTTAGTATATATATATATATACCAAATCTGTGTTTTAAGTGAAGAAAAAGAAGAAGAAAGGGAGTTGTGATTGGTCCAAGCAAAACGGGACATTTTGGGAAGAAAGAAACAGAAACGGGACAGCAGACAGAACTGGAAGCAGAGCAGAGAGGAGAGAGAAAGGGAGAGGCCGAGAGAGAGAAAGAGAGAGTTGACGGCGTTCCGGCAGGCGGTGGCAAGCACCGCCAACACCGCTGGGTAGAGGAAGGACCGGCGACCTCGAGGGAGGTGGCAGCTCGATGATCGGCGGCATACGCGAAGAGAGAAGGACTGCCAGCCACAGCAACTTCAAATCAATTTTTTGGCCGATTTCGGTAGCGGAATTCGGCGATCTTGGTGCCGTTTTACTCCTGGAGATGAGAGCTTCATTTTGGTACCTACCTTGCCCCCTGAGGACCACCGGAGGAGGAGATCAAAAAATACCAAACTGTGACTTTGGAGGCGTTTTTCGATGGCTGGAGAGCGAGTGCCGGCGAGTGGTGACTGTTTTTGTGCTCCTGGGGTTGAGGTGAATCTGCTGGTGTAGAGTTTCCCTTGATCCGCCACCATCGGCGGCGGCGCGTGGGGAGGTCCTGTGGTTCTGTTTTGATGTTCTGGCACGGTCCTCGACGTCCGTATGTTTGAAATTTATGAAGGTTAACCCGAAACCCTTGTTTTTTAGTCGTTATATGAGTTAATCTATGTTAGTAGTTCTTAGAGTATTTGTTAGGTTATCGAGTCTGTTCTGGGGTTGAGTGTAATTCTTATCATCATGTTATTTGTTGCGAGGTGTCGGTGTCTAGCGTCTTCCTGGTTCCAAGGCATGTAACATGTGACTGTGAATGATTTATTGATATTGTGTATACTGTGCCATACTATGGTTGTGATTGATGGATGGAGGTTGGGAGGATACAGTACCACCTAGGATTATGGGATTGTTATGGCTATGATTTGGGTTATGATGGATTCAGAAGATGAGCTATGACTGATAGATGCTGGCCGGGCCTGCTCATAGCCAGGGCCGCTGTCAGTCGGGTCAAGGCTGCGTGGTATAGACCAGTGACAGCCGGGCCCCTCGGATATAAGAGACAGATTATTTGGATTCAGAGAGCCAGAGTAGGGGGATCGGCTCCCCATATTGAGTACTGAATATCAGTGTGGTACTGTGGACCATACCCCATCTTTGCTTGATTGGATGATTTATTTGTCTCTATGACATACTGCATATCATGTGAATTGCAGTCTTTTTGGGGGATACCAGTTTAATATATTAGCTGGTATCATTCATTGAGTCGAACGCTCATTCTTGTTCATTTTGTTGCTTTCAGGCCAGGGAATGAGCTGGTGAAAGAATTATAATTGAGTAGACTGCCAGTCTCTCTTTGGCAGTAGTTTGTATTGTTGAGTATTCAGAAATGTATATAATAGAAGTACATTTGTAATTATAACTCTAGAACTTCGCAATGTTACACTTTGTAACTGAGCTTTGTGTATTATTTCAGTTATTTATTTTAAAGAGCTGTAATCTTTGGGTTAAGTAGAACCTTTCTGTAATTTATTACTTTATGGAATATATGGAATAAATGATGTTGGGCCAATTTGATAATTGTGTTATGTTGTGAATCTTTTGGTTCTGCTTACTTTATTTGGGCCCATAGCCCTTTTCAGTTGGGCTTTTCAATTGTGTGTTTTGGGCTTTTTGTCTTGTGGTTTGGGTTAGGCTTACTACGGGCACTGGTAGCCACGTGTATTTCCCATGTCCTAGTGCCGGTCACGTGCCCTGGGGTTTGGGGCGTGACACTTGATGTAATCTTAAATAAAACTAATATAACATTTGATTTCACATCCAGTCAATGGTAATCTTAAACATGTTTTTTCCTTATGTCCTTATCAATACTTTAATTAATATTAATATCTAGTTTATCACTTACATTTATTACCTATTATATTAACCATATAAGAATCCAACAATAATTTCAAATTAACAACTCTATTGATATATGATAATCCTTTCTATACTAATAATTATTACTTAATCTATTATAACCTCAATAAAATATTTTCACATTTAATATCTCGCTAGCATTACAATTTCTATCATATTTGATCACAAATAATAGCTCCAATAATAATTCCTTTGTTATATTCTCCAAGAATACTTTTCCTACTCATATCTGCTCTAGTTAATTTCTCCAATATATACATAAACTTTTATCTTAGCAATTTGAAATCACCACATACGTGTACATAATAATTGATATACAAAACCACTAATTCTACAATTCGTCTCAACATCTTTATTTTAATAAAAACATCAAGAAATTCTCTTAATCCTAAGATACGTCTTATCTCCTCATAATTATTTCTAAATTTACTCTCTATCTGCATAATACATCCTTTTATGTCTTAACTACCTACTACTTCACAATTGCGTACATTTAACTCATAACATTATCTTAGCTATAAATTTCCACTTACTTCTTCCGATATTCCATATTTCTAATCATTCAATTTATGCATATAAAAATAATGAATTCATCAATACCACTGATATTCAACAAAATATCTATGTAACTCTTACACTTTTCTAAATTTTTGTTGTTTTAAATCTATTTCAACTTAAACATATACACTTCATAAGTATTCTGGAGTACTAATTCCACTTTGTTATCTAATATTTTTTTTCTATCAAAAATCACTACCTAGTCTTCAATAATTCTAATCAATATTATTGTATCTAGTACCTCAAAGTATTATCTCATCCCGAGGATTTAAATCCATTTCAGGTACATTCAAAATTGTTAAATTATTTTTTTTTATTTAGAATCATTTGTAAGAATCAAAACATTTTCATTTTTATTTTAGAACTCAAGGTACTATATCTAAGAATGCTAGACAACATGAACCGTAATGCAATGATTGATGAGATTCATAATGCATGACTGATGATGTATGACTTTTCAATGCCAGACTCAATGCATATACACCGACACACTGGATACAAGTACAGAGTTCCAAAATAATGAACTTCTAAAACTGCCTTTAAATCACTCTTTAAAATCAATCATCATATTGAGCTCATTTACAAAATCAAATCAGAACTAGAACATTTTATTCAAAATCATTTAAAATTTTAATTTAGATCATTTTATACCTTCATGGATTAAGTCCTTGAGAATCCTCAAATTCACAATTAAAATTAAAGAAGTTCAAATAATGCACACCTAAGTAATGTTTTTTTGCTAACAAAGACACTGACCATTGACAACGCTGAATTAAAAGCAAGTGGAACTCAAAAGATGATAAGGAATCCTATTCTCCGCATGTTACAACCTAACTCATGTAAAACCCATACGACCATATCTTTATTCAGATCATAAGATCATGCCCTGATACCATCTTTGTCACGCCCCGAATCCAAGGGCACGTGACCGGCACTAAGACACAGGTAATGCACGTAGCTACTAGTATCCATAGTAAGCCTGACCTCACATTAAATGATAAATTATTACACAATAGGGCTATAGGCCCACA
This sequence comes from Reutealis trisperma, assembly GCA_947687605.1. Classification (NCBI taxonomy): domain Eukaryota; kingdom Viridiplantae; phylum Streptophyta; class Magnoliopsida; order Malpighiales; family Euphorbiaceae; genus Reutealis; species Reutealis trisperma. Next base: position 627,390 of record CANTUT010000158.1, on the reverse strand, counting down.
TGTTAAGCAGATCCAAATAAACATCGAATTCAAATAATGCCACACTAGGCTATCAACTCAAATATCTCATAAATATCAATTTATATATTATTGGATTCTGCTTAATATAATAATGTCTCAACTCAGAATATATACAACAACTGATAATGAATAGAATACATATTTCAAGAGTAATATTGCAGAGTTCTAGAGTACCAATATAATTATATACATATTAATTACAAAACTCAGCACTTATAATACAAATTACTGCCGAAAGGAAATTGGCAGTTCTACTCAATTATAATCCCTTCACAAACTCATTCCTCGACCTGAAAAATATAATTGAACAGGAAGCATTCGAGTCAATGAATGTACAAACTAATATATTAAACTGATGTCCTACATATAGATTTCTAATACTCGTGCTATGCACTATGCCACAGAAATAGACAAATCACACAATCAAGCAAGAATGAGATATAGTCCATAGTACCACACTAATAGTCAATATGGGGAGCCGATCCCCCTATCTTGACTCTCTGAATCTAATAATTTGTCTCTTATATCTAATGGACCTGGCCGTTATTGGTCTGTACCATGCAGCCCTGACCAGACTGATAGCGGCCCTGGCGATGAGCAAGCTTGGCCAGCATTCACTAGTTATAGCTCATCTTCTCAATCTCTTCATAATCATAATCATAATCATATCCATGATTCCTAGGTGGCACTGTGTCCTCCCGATCTCCATCCGTCAACCACAATCATTATGTAGCATAGAATATCAATTCATCAACCATAATCAAATGTTAATATGCATTTTATGCAATAATAATGCATTATATATATATATATATATATATATATATATATATATACACACACACACACACACACACACACACACACACATACACATACAGTAAATGCAAATACATATGAAGACAAAATAATATATTAGGGAGTATTACTCACCTAGTTGATGACTTATTAGACTAGCTATCTTTGGAAGTGTGACCTTTGACGACAGAAGCCAGGGACATTGACTGTGAATAATAAAGAATATCATTAAAATATGAACGACTCAATTATCAAGATATAACTAAAAGACTATTGAGACTCTTGCCGGAATTTCAGCAGAATATCCCCTAAACTCGCACATTCCCCAAAATCAACAAAGACATAATACTTCTAAAATAATCTCAACAGTCAATACATATATAATATTTAAATAAAATTACCATTAATAATACACATTCAAATAGCATGAATATATATATAATTTAATAAAATATAACTTCAATTCTTGCTTTAATAAGGAAAATACTAAAATAATACATTTCCGTACAAAAATAGGATTTGTAAAATAAATAAATATTTAGGGTATTATAGAATGTTTATTTATTTGTTTCTTCATGCATTTAATAAACTATTCATGAAATCAATTTTAAGCCATTTTTGTAATTAAACCTGCCAAAACATTTTTGTTAAAAATAAACCAATAACCTAGTCCCTGAATTCTCTTTGGTTTCAAGCCTAGTGATATTTTTTCATTGGGATATTAATTGGAGTTAATTTAGGTTTTTCCCTTAATCTTTTTCCTAAATAAAATTAAATTAAGGTGGCGACTCTAAGTCAATTTTTAAAATCCACCAATCTAAACTCGAGGATTTCATCGTGAGTTCAAATTCAAATAAGCATTTCGATCCCTTTCAGCAAATCGAACTGGTGCTCGAGCGAGGCCTCACAACAGTTGTTAGAGAAAATCAGAAATAGACTGTCCAGATTCCTATTTCAGATGATATAATTGCCCGAGTAACTGAAACTGATGAGCAAATTAGATGTTGAATAATGTTTGGCAAGCATATCCCAAACATCTTTGGCATTCTCAAAATAACCAAAATGCCATTTGATTGATGGTTCACAAGTATTATGGAAACATGTAAGAATATGATGATTTTTGCAATCCTATCTTCCAGTAGTTCTACGTACTTCTTAGAATCCATATCAGATATCTTAGTTGGTTGAACAATATCACCTGTGACATAACACCATGGTTTGCAACCTCGCAAAAAAATAGACATCTCTTGAGCCCACAACACATAATTAGTCCCATCAAATGAGACAGTGGTGGGTTTGGCAATATTGGGTTTGTCCATTATGGTAGCAATAGCCAAAACTGTGGAAGACAGATGCAAAGGAAGCCAAACTACAAGAAACAAACCCTATAAATGGATTTAACACACCTGAAAACCTTGGAAATCGGTCAAAAATCAAACAGGAATTGATTGAACCAGTCAAAGAATAGAAATTAGTCTGGTTCGAGTCAAACAGAGGGTAGCTACAAGAAGTGGCACGTGTGGTGAAATTTTAGCTGAAAATTTTTATAGTGACTTCTTGTAAAGGTGATGGACCTTACTTTAGGGAGCAGCAGCGGAAGAAAAAAGTAGAAGATATTCAAAAATCGACCTAAAGCAAGCTGCCCAAAACTTGAACAGACTCAAATGAACAGATTTCAGCCGAATAGATTTACAAACTAAAATTAAACAAAGACAAACTCTAATACCATATTAGAATATTGAATAAGTTTTAGAGAATGATTGTATTTGTATTGTAGGTTGAGTAATTGTACATAAGGCTCTATTTATAGAGCTATAAGTATACAAGGAAAAGGAAACCATAATCAATCCTAATTATGTACAAGATAATTAACCTAAGATCATGGCCTAATATACACAAAATATGGCCTAAAATCATGACTAATCATAGCCTAATATATATAGTTGATTAATAATAATCTTACAACTTGATTGCATAAGAGAAGGGTTACAGCAAATGGCCCTTCTTTGCACATCAATCAAATGTGAGTCATATAGGCACAAGACTTAAAAGAGTTGACAATTGAACTTGCGATCATGCAATCTACATTGTGCATCCATAGTATGATGTAAACTTAATTCCCTCTTTAATGCTACCATGTGTCATCTAAGTACAATCTTGTGGCATGTAATCTAGTATATTTAAGCCAAGATCTCAACTACCAGAAGTATTTTCCTTAAAAAACTCTCATCAATTTCTTTTGATGAGATCTCAGAAAAGGGAGTCTTCTAGTTATTGGATCTTCGGCATAAGCTTTATGCTTTCTTCATACTTCTGTGTTGTAAGATCAAGCCTATGGAACAATCATCAAGCCCAAGCAGAAAGCCTCATATCCACTCATCATGTTACACTCATTCAATTGAGGCACATAGCTATAGGAACTGATAGTCCCATCCTTCTGATTTGAGGCTGGAACAGGTGAAGTTGGTAAGAGAAGATAATTGTCAAGAAAAGTAAGAGAGAAGATAATTGTCCTTTTGAGCTAATCAATAGGAGAAAAAATAATGGTGCAATAAAGGGGTCAATCTAAGATCCTTCCTTTTTAGTTGTAGAAAATTTTCTCTTGTTGACTGTGACAAACATATTTGAGTAGCAAGTTTCTATAAAATATTATTGTTAACATTAAGAAAAGGCCTATATCAGAACAATTGTCTATGAATAAGCACATAGCCATGAAATATATATAGACAAGGGAAAAGGAGAGGGAGTGAACAAGCTCACACCAATATGAGGAGCTATAATCAAAGTAAAGAAAGAAAGAAGCCCCTTAGGAATGAAGCTCAAAAAAAGAAAAGTCCTAGAGGGAAAGAAAGTAGCTAATCAAGGATGGTTCCACCTGAAATGATGTACATCTTAACTAGAAGACCAGAGAAAAAAGAACCCACAAATGCTAATAAAGTGGGAGCACAAAGCCAGAAAAACACCATGTACAGTGTTGTTGAGATTAGCTAAGATAGGCTGACATACTTTTAGTATGTAAAGTTATAATATGCAAGAAAATATTATAAAAAAGATTTTTCTCAAAAAATCCAATAAAGACCTCTTCCAGTGAGGCACCCAAAGAATAAGTGAGCTCTAGGCACCTAAAGATTTAGTGAACTCTAAGCATTCAAAGACCTTTTCCAATAAGTTGCTTAAAGACCTTATGAACTCTAAGCACCCACAAAGACCTCCTTAAGTGAGGCACTTAAAAAAGACTTCCTCCAGTGAGGCATCTAATAAGATCTTTACTAGAGAAGCACCAAAGACCTAGTGAACTTTAAGCACTCGAAAAGAGCTCCTCAGTGAGGCACCTCAAAAAGACCTCATCTAACAAAGTACTTAATAAATCCTCTAGCAAATATTTGGGTTAAGAGCCATTTAAGCCCTTATGCTTTTTTGGATGCCTATGAGACCTCGCCCAAACGCCCCTCCCTTGCTTAGAGAAATGCTCTAAGAAAGGGCGAGCGATTTTTAAAGAGGTTATGGAATAAACTATGGTGCTCACGATTGGAGCGACTATTGCTCGTAAAATTGATTCGTTGTTTTTGAAAAATGATTTTGGCAGTCGCCACTCTAATTTATTTTAAATGAAAAAATTAAAAAAAATCCAATTTATTGACTCCAATTTATCAATTTCTTAATTAATTCAAGGATAAAATCATTAGTCTCGAATCAAGTTGAGATCGGGGACTAGGTTTTTAGTTCTAAATAATCACGATTTGACTTTTAAGTTTAATTTGACTTTGAAAAATTAATTTCATAAATGAAATTTTATAAGATGTCAAATAATTAAATGTATAAATATGCATAATATGAACGCATAGCATAATTATGGGTGTATGAAAAATTAATAGAACAATTAAAGTAAACATCCAAAATTAAGGAGAGTGTTCCCTTTAATCTTTATGAATTTAAGGGAACCATATAATCACTCTTTAATTAATTAAACTAATTACATAAATCAATTAAAATTGAGATGTCTTCTCTAACCCTTATGGGATTCTAGGAAGACCACAAAGTCCCTTAAAATAACATTGAAAATAATTAACTACATTTGAAAAATAAATGGGAAATGAAATTAGTTTGAAAAATTGGATTTGAGATTTAGATTTAAATTCTAAACGTGCCTATGTACCCATTGAATAGAGATTAAAACTCATATAGTTTATTTCACAGTTAATTGGAGGGATTTAAGGATTGATTGGATTAATTTTGATTTAGGGTTGCATGAAAATACCTTCTTTGGTGGATAAATTGGGTTGGATGAAAATACCTTTTTTGGTGGATGAACTGGATGAAGTGTTTTACCGGACCAAAATTTCATTTTATCAAAACTAGACAATTTGGATTGATTAATTAATTAATTAATAGGACGAAGTAGATTAATTTATTAAAATAATTAAATATTAATTAAAATGATGGATAAATTAATTAAAAAGATTAATTTTATTTAATTTTATTTTTTAAAAAGTGATTAATTAATTAATTAAAAAGATTAATTAATTTTGAGTGATTAATTTTGAAAAAAAAATAATTAATTAATTAAAAGGATTAATTAACTTTTGGTTAAGGTGAGGTAATTAATTAATTAAAAAATTAATCAATTAATTAGAGAGTGGTTAAAAGGAGAAGAAAAAAAAAGAACTAATAGATAGCTATCAACATTAACTCTTGAGGTGAAAAATTTGATAGGAAATGAGGGCCTATTTATAAGCAAAGATAGGTAAAGGTATTTTAGGGATAGAAAAAGTGAAAAAAACAAGAAGAGATAGGGCTGAAAAATGCTAAAAAAAATCAACTTAGGGGTAAAATTATCATTTTAGAGCAGAAAGGGGGACTAGCCACCGGAATGACCAGCGGTGCCACCGGTGCTCAAAGAGGCAGCTAGATTTGCTTCTTTAGTGTTCAGATTAGTTTTGGGAGTTTTCCAAAGTCAAGAAAATTTACTAGTCAGTGTCGGTAAATCCGAAATTAATTTTAGGATGATTTGGCAGTTGAAAAGAAATCTAGTCAATTTTAGGAAGGATGTTGTCCAATACAGAAAGTCTAGTTAAAATAAGAAAAGTGTCAATATCTAAAAATTAAGTATCCTCATATTAATATGACTGAAAGTCCGTTTTTTGCTCTAGGCTCTCCCACAAGGATGTGCTAGCTCTGCTTAATGACTAAATTTAGCAGATGTTAAGTTGTGACCATATAATGAGAATGCAAAATTAAGGGTTCACAATGTCCAATTAGGTGCCTTAGATGCTTTTCGATTGAATCTTAACCATGAGTTTTCTTTTCATTCAAGTGAATCTAATTTTTGTTCAAAAATAATAAAATAATAGTTTCTATTATTTTTTAAATAATAAAAAATATTTTTATTATTTTCACTTAATTAGATAAATTAAAAATAAATGAAAAAATGAATTGCTTAAAACAAGAAAAAAAAAATCTAAAAACAAACATCTTAAATCGCCAAAAAGAGGGAAAAAAATCAAAATCCAAAAATCAAAGATCTTAAAAATCGTCAAAAAGAAGGAAAAAAAAAACTCAAAATCCGAAACCAGCAAAATCATCTTCTACGTCAATTTTTTTTTTGGGCTTCACCGCTCAAGGCAACTGCTGAAGTAATTCATTGATCTCTAAAGTCAACAAGCAATTCCTAATTTTTTTTTATGCGGTCATGATATTTTGTTAGGCATGATTTACAAGTCCGTTTCACAATTAAAAGATTTTTTAAGTTTTTTGACTTTTCAATCTTTTCTAAGTGTCTTGTCTATAAAATAAATAGTCAATACAACCATTAGAACACTTTAATTTGATTGTCAAGATTAAAATAAAGATTAACTAAGTTGTGAACCAATTTAGGTTAATACTAACATTGACTCTTGTTTGAATAAAAGAGACACATCTTCAGAACAGCAGTGAATCATAGTTATTTTATAGTTAAAGAAATCATAAGGAGTAGGGATTAAGACTTCTCAAAAAAAGGGTAAATGGAAGATTAGGGAAACAATGAAGGGCTCAAAGAAGATTTTTAGGTAGAGGAAGATTTTGGCAAAAGAGAAAAGCAACATATCTAAAAAAAAAAAAGGCACATAATTAGGAGATATCTGAGAAAAACTAATGGGAAATAACTCTCTCCGAAGCCATAGGTTGAATGGTAGAGATTTCTAAAAGTGGTTACATTAATAATCATCTAAAATGGTCCAGTTTTAGACATTAGAAAAGAACATCCTTGTAGATCGCCACTCCATGTGGGCAAATCTCATTATAAAAAAATGGTACATAGTCATATAGCACAAGTTGAACATAATTCAAATTAGGTCACTTTGTAAAGTAGATCAACTTCTCTCCAAGGGCGAACAAAGTAAGGGGCTTCTGATGAGGGATAAATATTGTATACCATATTAGGTCAAAGACAACAACTCAGTTAATGTATCAAAGAGGTGGTCTAGAGCAACATAAGCAAACCTATACCTAAACATAAAGGATTATGAACACATTCAAAGGGTAGCTCATTAAAGCCTACCTCGTCTAGCACCACTTTGCCTCTCTAAGGCATGGCCTTACAATTTGATTGTATCAAAGATGGGTTACAACAGTGCCCTAATTAGAGATAGTCTCCTATACGCGAGAACCTTCTTCTAACATCAACAGGACATGAGTCACAAAGGCATAAGGCTTAATAGTTAACAATCAAACTTGCCATTACGCAATCTCCATCCACAATATCCATAATATGATGTGACCTTAATCCCCTCTCTAATGATGCCTATGTCAATCAAGTACGATCTTGTGGCATGTAATCTAGTATATCTAGCCTAAGTTATCAACTAGCACATGTAGTTTTCTTCAAAAACTCTCATTAACTTCTCTTATTAAAAAAATATATATATCCCCCTAAAGAAATATAATGTTTATCTTATATCTTAACTCCTAAAATTCATAAGTCACTAACTTAAATACCAGAGCATTTTGGCTTGGCCTTCGATGCTTCATGCCCCTACGTAGGATCAAACCCATGGAAAAATCCCAAGCAAAAAGTCTCATATTCACTCATATCATACACATTCAAATGAGGATTATAGCCCAATCAATATCAATTTTTTAATCAAACTAAGTAAGGTTACTCATATATATTTTTTTAAATTTCACATTAATGGAAAAAGTGCAAAATATCATTCTAGGACTTAACATTTTTCTTAAAAAATGTATATGATTTTTTTTAAAAACATTTAGATCCCAATGGTTTGTTTTGTTAGATGCTTAATTACCAAATTCACTGATATAATTAATATTGATGATTTTTTGACATGGAATTCCATTAGGTAATATGGGATCCTCTTTTGAATTCAAATTTAATTTCAATTAAATGTTTTTTATTAAAAGAAAAGAATAAATTCTAAAAAAATTTAAAAAATCTTAAATATGAAATATCACCCATACAAAATTTTCTACACTTTCTAAGAAATCAAATACAAAATTTCTTGAGAAATTCCCCATTTTCTCTAAAACTTTTTCTTTCTCCTTATTTTCTTAGGTCACCATCGATTTTGTTTAAGGACCATTCTCTACTATTTTTCATTCTAGTGTTAATTTTATCATTGAAAAATGTCAAGTTTATTCTTTTTAAACATATATGATTTTCTTTTATTTTTATTTTCCTTTTTGATGATTTGTTTATATCTTTTTTTTTTATCTGTTTTATGGTAGATCTTTCTTTTTCTATTAGTTTATTATTTGGTCAATAATTTAATCAGAATTACAAGATTTTTTTTTTATACATCAAATCTACATATTTTTTAGTGTTTAGATCAAATTTGCAAAAAAATCATCAGAAAAATTAAAAAGTAGCTATTATTTATCACCAAGTATATTTCAATCTATCAAATCAAGATTATTGTTATCTTTATTAATATTTTTTATTTATTTTAATATTAGTTTTGATGTATTATGATAAGGGACAAAATATGCCTAGACCCAATCAGTGACACCAGACTAGCGAGAGCCATATCATTGGACAAGTAATCCATTTCCTCATTCATATCGATAATGAACTGGTAAGATTAACCGAATCTAACATCTATTTCAAATTGGAATTGAAATTCTTGTCCGAACAATATAAAAACATGTAATTTATAAATATCTTGATTGTAACGTCTCAAAGACAGATTTAGTCATATTATAGCTGAACTTTGCTCAATAAATTTCTCTGAATATTAAGTTTATTCAACTCGATTTAATTCAAACCAATTTAGTTCACTTTTTTTCAATCAATTCTTGTTTGATAGAGTTTAGCTCAATCATATTATAATATTGTAACATTTCATAATTCTAAATTATTATGTTTTACTAGTTAATGAATATTTAGTTTTCTCTAAAAAAATAAAACTTCCTTCACTTTTTTAAAAAATAAAAATATATCATAAGCCCAAAAAATCTCCAATTTAATTATCATATGTTATAGTTACTTTTGAATATTCTAAACTTGATCTCTCAAACATTAATATTTGCATATAACCATTTAATTAGAAATTTTACATTGTTTATGGATTTATTTAGATTACTATCAAATGTAGGAAATGTGGTATGGGTGAAATTTCAAATTTAAGAAATTTTTTATTCTTAAAATTTATTTTATTTTTTCTCATAAAATTATTTATAATTAATTAAAATTAATTTTAATTAAAAATAATATCATAGTGTCAATGGATTAAAAAAATATTTTAATAAAAAAAAAAATAATCGCAGCCCTTTTTAAGAAAATGGGTCAAACTACAACATAGTTTTTTTATTAACAACGAGTTATGTACGGGCAAATGAAATTTATTGGTTGCTTCTGCAGAGTCAAAATGAGATTAGAATTAGCAAAAATGTCAGGAAAAACAAAAATCTCTGCTATTAGACTTCTTTTAACAGGTCAGTTGCAACTCCTCGCAGAATTACCCTCTACGATTTTGATTCATCTTAGCGTATGATTTTAATTTGATAACAGATAATAGTTTCTGGCAAAGTAATCAATTTCTCTAGTTTCAGTTTTTGTGATGTTTATTTTGCAGCTGTTGAATTAGGGTTTGAAGGTCTTCATCTGCTACTGATTAGCACGATAATGCAAAATTAGAGATTTAATGGATCCATTTGCTTGCGCAGCTGAGATATTTGACATATTAGAAGATATATGTCATGTACATAGGTTGCCTCTGGCTCTGACATGGGTTTGTTACGGCAATGAGAATGATCTGAATTTGAACAAGAAACGTATTCTATGTATTGAGGATACTGCTTGTTATGTGAATGATTTGGATATGCAAGAATTTGTAAATGTATGTGCTAGTTCGCATCTTGAGGAAGGGCAAGGTGTTGCTGGAAAAGCACTTCGATTGATCAAATGCTCTGTCCCTGATGTTACTGCTCTTGATGCAGTTGATTATCCTTTTGTTGGCAACGCCCGCAAGTTTGGCCTTGGCGCTGCTGTTGCAATTGGACTTAAGAGCAAACGCACCAACTGTGATTGTTATGTATTAGAATTTTTTCTTCCTAGAAATATGATTGAAGAGCTACGATTGACGCATTTGATAGGTGAACTATCATTTAACTTGCGGATGAGAAGTAAGGATTGGAAGACAGTTTCACTTTTGGAATCAAATGAAGCTAACAGGTCTGAAAATGGGTTTGAAGAAGTTCACAGGAGACCTTTACCCCCCTCGTCAGAAGGTGGTCTAAATTTAAATGAAATGATGAACCCAAGGAATGACGAAGTGGAGACATGTGAACCCTGTGAACAGGTGCCATTTTTAACTATGCCTTAGTTGTTTTATTCTTGTTGATTAATGGTTTGCATGGTTTTGTTTTATTCTTGGTTATTAATGGTTTGCATGGTCTTCATAAATTTGTTTGTCACACTGAAATTTTATGTGGATCTAAGGTTCCACTAGTTCTTGTACCTTCAATTTTATACATGTTTATGCCTACCCTTTGCCTCGATTTCATGCTAATTATGTCATTGTTGAGATTGGATCGCACTTGATGGGCATTTGCATATCCAACTTAATTTAGTAAACTAGCCTATCATATAGACGGATTAAATAGAGGAAAGGAATAATTGAGGGATTTGAGGTGAAGTCATGTCAATGGAGCCATGGTTAAGGTGGCCATGGAGAGAGGTCCAAGAAATTTTTTTCGGAAGATTATTTAAAGAAATGTGCATTCCGAGGTTGCTTTTTTTTTTTTTTTTTGCTTGGAAGACTACTTGAGAAAGATTTTTGATGATTGACAAATGTATGACAAAAGGGAAAAATATTGATCTATGGATGCTTCCTCTGCAATAGTGACAGCAAAGCAATTAATTACTTGTTTTATGGTCGAGTAGGAAAGCTATGAGAGTTGAATTAGTAGTAGGAATTTCCTCTGTAGCAATAGGCTCAATTTTGGAGGACATTTGAAAATAGAGGATACTTGTTGATATACAGGAAGGAAAATGTTTTTCAATCCTCCTTACTATTTTTGCAAAGTTTGGGTGGAATTGAAAAAAATGAGTCTTTCTAGGGAAAATGAAAATGTGTCTATTCTTACCAGTAGGGCGTTTAAGATCCTCAAGTTTTGATGTAGTGGGAAGGTTTTCATTGATACTTTTGATATGGTAAAGTTTTTACATTTATCTCTTGCACAGAGTGTTTCCTTTTGAGCTAGTGGGTCAAGCACATGGAGGAGGGCGTTAACAGCATGGACACTTGATATAAATGGTTGGTTTATTTCCTGACAACTTAAAGCTTTACAGACCTGGCAGTAAACTAACAGAAAGAACGAAGAGGAAAAAACTCTGTAACATGTTTATGGTTGAATCAAACAAGGTCTTGATCTTGATTGAGAACCAGGAATTTCTGTATCTTATAATTAAGGGAAAAAGGAAGCTTGTTAAGGTGCTGGCACAGCTAGTATTCAAGAGCTGGGTGGATCCCATCAGACTTCTTGTATTTCTTATTTGTAAACCAAATGACTATATGTAGAAAGAAAAAATTTATTTGCATGACAAGCACAAGTGAACAGAAATCCTGAGCTGAGTATTGATACTAGCATGTGGTTAATGGAATTAAATTGATCTTTCTTAATTTATATCTCTATAAATGCTTTTATTTGATAATTTATGTAAAAAATGTATTGTTCTCAAGACATGATAATAATGAATCGGAAGAGAGAGATAATGATGTAGTAATTCTCGGGAGAACATCAGAAAATTTCTGTTGTGACTCATGTGAGATTTGCCTGTTAGAGCCTTGGAAGATATGGTGACTTAGAACCTTTGATGGAATAATTGTCAAAACAAAGATATCTAGTGTTTCGGAACTTAGGTGATCTACTTATTCACTTGTTTAGTTGTAACTTGTTTTCTGAATTTGTGGTTTCCACTGTGAAATTTGTATGGAAAGGAGTTTTAAAAGTTGTTGGGAATATGCAATTGGCTTTGACTGACATATAATATGTATTTTTTCTTGTTAGAAATCTGCAAGTTATGTCATTTTTTCTCCTTAATGTGGAAGTATTTATCCCTCTACCTTGTTTATTTATGTACTTGTTCTGTTTAGGAGTTTTCCTATAAATTATTTTTGCGTGTGCATAGCATAGCAATTACATAAACATTCAACATTTGGTACTAAAAGCTTCACTTCTGCTTTTTATATTGATTATTACTTATTTCATGATAGGAAGTCGGAGAACAAAATAATACAGTTGGACTTGCTAGAGATTTTGACATTTATGCTACCAAGCAAGTAAAAAATTCTAGTAAACGAAAAAAGACATCTGAAGTCTGGAAGAGCTTTGATAAAGTTGAAGAAAATGGTGCAGTTCGGGCCATATGCAAAGGCTGTAATAGAAAATATCCAGGGGAAAGCACAAAAGGAACTTCAAATCTTCATAAACATTTAAAAAAATGTTCGATGAAGAATAAAAGAGATGCAGAACTAGGTGGTTCAACAACTACTGTGGTTGAAAAGAATTTTTTGTTTGATCAAGAAAGGAGTCACCTAGACATGGCAAGGATGATAATTAAGCATGGATATCCACTGGATATTGTTGAACACGAGTTCTTCGAAATTTTTGTCAAAAATTTGCAGCCAATGTTTGAGATCTATTCACAAAATGAAATTAAGTCTGATGTTTTTCAAATTTACACAGATGAGAAAGAGATACTCAGAAAATATTTTGATAGTAATCTCTCATTTCTCTTCAGTTTTACGATTGATTTTCAGCCATATGATGATGAAAAGACCATGTACTGTTGCTTAATGTTGCATTTTATTGATGATGAATGGAGGCTGAAGAAAAAGATTATTGCTTTCAAACATCTAGGACACAATTATGATGTGGGGACGCTGCATGAAGTCATTGAAAGTGTGATCATCGAGTGGAACATCCACAAGAATGTACACTTTGTAGTTGCAAAAATCACTCCTCCAAATGATCAGATTGTTGTAAAGTTGAAAAGTATGCTTACCAGTCAAGTCTCAGTTCTTGGTAAAGATCTCTTTTTTGTGTCTTCCTATGCACAATTTCTTAATCATCTTGTTCAGGATGGACTGTATGAGATGAAGAGTGTGCTTCTTAAGATAAGGGAGTCCATTGAATATGTTACTGCAACACCGATTGATAGACACAAGTTCCAAGAAGCAATAAATCAAGTGAAGTTGCAAGACAAGAAAATGTTATCTCGGGATGTTCCTACAAGGTTGGATGCCACCTTTCTCATGCTTGAGAGTGCTCTGGAGTTGAGAAAAGCTTTTGCTCACTTAGAACAAGTTGATCATGATTTTGTGATGAATCTGTCCATGGAGGAATGGAACCAGGCAACAGTCATATGTGAGTCCTTGAAGGTGTTTCACGATTCCATATGCACCTCTTGTACAAGCATAGAAGTTTATTTTGTAAATCTCTGTTCCATTTATAAGAATTTGCTTCGATGGGAAAAAAGTGAACTTGCATATGTTCAGTCAATGGCAGAAAGGATGAAGGTAAAGTTTGAACAATATTGGAATGAATGTAGTTTTCCTTTCAGAATCATCGCAGTTCTTGATCCACGCTTTAAATTTGACTTAGTGGAGTATGTGTACGAGCAGATATTTGGTGCTGATGCTAGCAGGCTGTTATCAAGATTTCGTGATGATCTTACCTGTGTATATAACAGATGTGCTTCCTCTATCAGTAATATTGGTTGTAATCCTAATTATGGTGACAAGGTGTGTACCTTTAGTGAGTGGCGGAAGCGTAAATATGATTCTAACACAGTACACTCACAAAAGAAGGAACTTGATCGATATTTAGAGCAGCCTGCGGAAAACTTGAATACAGATTTGGATGTATTAGCTTGGTGGCGCAGCAATAGTCCAAAATTTCCTGTACTAGGGAGAATGGCTCGTGATTTCTTAGCAATTCCCAAGTCAACTTATGCATTCAAGTCTAGTTCCGTCAGCGAAGTTATGAAGATGAATCCAGCTTTTAATGACTTGGAGCCTGAAATCATAGAGGCTTTAATATGTGGACAGGACTGGTTGGAAAGACCTAGGGGGGAGTAAGTTTATTCATGTATATATTTTCTGTGGGTAAGGTTGGGAGGCTTTATCTACTGCATTCAAATAGAAAAATATAGCTTTTGTCGCTGAGGTTCTGGTTTTTGGGAGGGTGTACATAGTTTAATCTGTTAAATAGGTGTTTGATTAATCACTTCCATGAAAGAGGTGGTTATTTTGCTTGCTTAGAATTGTTTAGAGACTAAAGGATTCAGATTAAAGGAGCCAACCTAGGCTTATATATGAGATAGTGACTTGTATGGAATTGCATTACATGGTTTTCACTTATGTTCTGTGCAATGATTTTGTTATTGTTGATACAGAAATTTATGCTTCAGACAAGTGGTTGGTGTCTTGAGGGATTTTTTTCGGGAAAAATTATTTTGGAAAATATATTTGCTAAAAGTTTGTTCTTAACATCTCTTTCATTTTTATTCTGTATTTTATTTCCCATAGTAAACCTCCTCAAATTACAGCGCAAAACAAGTTTTAAGGCATTGACTTGGTCAAAGAAGGCTAACTCGCAGCAGCTACTAGAGCAACTTATAAAGACATCTAAAGTGTGGACACAGTGAGTTTTAACTTTTTTCTTAATACCTCTTGAGCCTCTCTGAGAGCGAGCAGGAAAAAAAAAATAGAAATCTGTTGTGGTTGATAAATTGATGGCTTGTGCAAAGGCGATTGAAGATGGTGACTGGAATCATGCAGATTTACTGTTCAAGGAAATCAGATTACTGATTCAAAAAACTGATTTGCCAACTCGTAAAGTTGTTAATTTCTTTGCTTAAGCCTTGGCTAGTCGAGTATATGGATTGCATCCTCCAAATCATGTATCGTTTAGTATTTCCAACAAATGAACGTGACTTTAATGAATTTGATCGGTTTGGTTTCCTGTGGTTTGCCTATCGCACTGCCTATGAAGCCATTTTTGACATCAAAACTAGAGAAAAAGTTCAACACTTCCATGTTGTAGATTTTTCCATCATTCAAGGATGGGATCCTTACAGTGCTGAATTCGATGAATTGTGGGAAGGCCTAAAATCATTTCAATTTCGAAGTGAGAGACTTCAAAGAATCGCTAAATTCTGGAAAATCAATTTGACATGGGAGCAATTGGTAGCAAATAGTGGAGCAGATATTATCGAATCTATGGATAAAATCAGAACATGTGAAAACGAAATATTGGTTGTGAATTGGGTTTATCAACTCCACAAATTTCTTGCAGTGCCAGAAGCAATTGACCAAGTTTTGACCAAAGTGAAGAAATTGAAACCAAAAATCATGGTTATTGTTGAACAAGAAGCCAATCATAATGTTTCGGATTTCTTAGTTCTATTCAAACGCTCATTCCAATTTTACTCCACAATTTTTGACATTCTTAAACATGATAACGAGGATGATTATCCCTTCCGCGGAGGTAATTTCAAGATAGTGTGGGAGCATCTTTTAAAAGGCAGACTGATAACCTGGTGGCGCGTGAGGGCATTGACCGAATTGAGAGACATGAGACACTAGCTTACTGGCGGGATCGGATGCATCTTGCAGGGTTTCGCCATGCTCGCCCGGGAGCTACTTGGCTGTTCGAATTCCTAAATTTTGATACTCATTTAACAGTGAAAGAAAATGATGGTTGTCCGTGCTGTACCGGCGCACTCATCCATCAACAGCTGCCTCAATTTGGGAACTCAACAACACACCTCAATTAGATGGTCAGTCATCATTTGTTATCCTTTATAGCTAAAGCATGCTCCTATATTACAATCTCTTAGCAATATGAATAAGGAATCTAATATTTTTAAGCAGCATTTACAATAATAGAAGAGGTAGCTGCTTTAATTATGGTAACCACACCACTCACAACCGTGGCCATAGCACCAACAACAACATTAACTAGAACAATATCCTCTGAAGAAATTGGCGAGCGAAGAAGAAGATAAAGAGGAGTTAGGCAAAGACCATGGAACAAATGGGCAGCTGAGATACGTGATCCTCAAAAAGCATCAAGAGTCTGGCTTGGTACATTTGATACCGCAGAGGCTGCCGCCAGAGCCTACGATAAAGCTGCTTTAAGATTTAAAGGAAGCAAAGCTAAATTAAACTTTCCGGAATATTTCACCAATATGGCTCAGCAACCGCAACAAGTGCCACAGCAGCATCCAGCTCCGCCGCCACCATTCTTTCAGTCTCAAGGAGGAGATATGTTAGACTTACAGCGGTCACAGAGCACTGCAGTTCGTTTAATACTATAAATTGTTATTAATGAAATTTAAATTTTAATTGATTTTTAAAATAATTTTAATTTTATTATTTCTCTTTTTAGCCGGTGATAAAAGATCTTATTAAGATTGAAACCACTGTGATCTGTAAAGCATGTTTTGGAGTCAAACCGTAAAATGCTTAATAGATTATTACTATCCAAGTTATCGTCAGAAAAGGCTTTCTTAGCCGCCATGTGGGCTACCTAATTAACTACACGAGGCACTAAAGTAAAATTTGAACAACTATAAATCCTAATATGCCATTACAGAGAAAAGAAAAAACACGAAGCCATCTTAGAAAAGTAAAATGATGCATTATTTCTCACATTAAAGGTAGGGCTGGTTATTGTTTACATGGCCTGAATATATGACATGACACATCACTACACATAACTAAATAAGTTTAAATTTGAGATAAATATATTCAGATCGTAAATAAGTCAATTCATAAATAAGTTAATTCATTTATAATATGAAAAACATAAAATTTAAATGGATTTTTTTTTTGTTAGTGAAGTTTAAATGAGTTGATCAGTTTAATATGTAAGTGATAAGGTTAAATACATATTAATTTAAACAAGTTAATAAATTAATACGTAGTACACATTTATTCTCTCTCTATGTACATATATACATATAAGTATTTTGTTACTTACAAAAGTACATATGAGTCATTTTATATTTAAAAAATATATTTTTTGAAATTTAAATAATTAATTTTTTATTCAACAAATATTTTTTTAAAATTTAATTTATTAAATGAGTTACACTGATCAACTTGTATAAACTAATTAATAAATATGTTTGTATTTGGATTTGATGTTTTTGATACAATTAGTTAAACAGGTCTTGTTCAAATTGATTATTTTTATATTACACAAGTGTATATATGACGCAATACGAATTGCCAATTCTAATTAAAAATATCATAGAAAAGAGTTTATATCACATTAGAATGATGTTTTTTTTTTTTTTTTTTTCTATCAATTGATTATATGCCTCCAATTGTATGTTAATTATATATATATATATGAAATTAATATATGTTTTAAAAAATTGTGACAAACAGATATAACATCCGTTAAAAAGATATAGTTGGTATAAATATATGAAATAAATAGCAAATTTTCTTATTCCAACCATACCAACAAAGGGATATTACATACATGTACAAATTTTTATCGTTTCAAATTAATATTTGTATAATTTTGCCATTTACTGCTTCAACTTAACATATAATCAAATCAAAATATTTCAACTACTGTTAGACAACTGTAATATGAATTTGTTTGTAATGCACCATTTTTTTTTTTAAATCCATACAGAAATTAATAAAGAAACTTAGATTTGTTCTATTTTTATGTGTCTTGTGTATTTTATACGTATTGTACAGTTATAGCCATAATCCACCAATTTTTTTAATGCCCAAATTTGTCATTTTATTTTATTTTTTATCTATTTATATTTTGTTTGTCAGCATGAATTTTTCCTTTAAATTCAATTAAATGAGTTCTTCTAATTTTATAAAATTATCCAAGCGAAGGTAATTTTACCTGAAACAAATTAAATACAATGCAAACTTGCCTAAATAGCAGATAAGTTAGGAGCTCCTATTTATGTATAAAAGAAATTATTAAATAAATCGAGCATATTCTTTTTACTCGCATAAAATTGATCCTACATAAATATTTTCATTTTAATCACCATATATAAATATTAATTATATGTTGGAGTATACTCTCATCCTACTTAATAATTATAAAAAATTGTTTTACACTTAACCCATAATCATCCTGATTATCTTTTTGGATTGAGTTTGGATCTCCATATATAACCTTAACACTTCTTATATCATGCTAGCCATTAAGATTTTTTTTTTTTTTTTTTTTTTAAGTTCTCTTCACTATGAACCCAATTAATTAATTAATTAGTTTATTTTAGGTTTGAATTAGAAGGAATATAGGAAACAATTAAATAAAAGAAGTCTCTAGAAAGATGTGAAATTGTATACTACAAATATAGTGGATCTTGTTTAACTATTACTATAGTATGCCAAAGCAATAATTTAATACTTAAACGAATTAATTAATTAAGCTTAGTGCATCAATAGCAACACTAATAAATTTTTGTTTGAATATATAAAATATCTGCAGGACAAGGTCTCATATTAATTAATTACAATAACTAAAAATGACTTATAAGAAGGAAGGTAATTCAATTTAAACAGTTTAGAAACAAATTGGATTGTTTTTAGCAGTATCCATTACAAAGTAATCCACAGTCATGGATGCAAGAATTGAGATTTTTTTTTTTTTTTTTTTGTGAGTAAAAATAAAATATTTTATTCCATGATTAAAGAATATTAATTTTTTATAAAATATGTACTCCATAAAAATAGCAGAATTGTTATTTTATGGAATTAATATTTTTTTATTTAAAATTTGAATTAAAATTTAAAATAACTATTACATATGAGATAAATATTCTATTTCTTAAATATTTTATAAATCAAATATAGACTAAGTGATTTAGTGTTTTTCACGTATTTAATTAATACATGATTAGAATCCAAATCCAAACAAAAAAAAATTCTGCAATCCACATTAAAAAAAAAAAAAAATAGCTGCACTTGTAAATTTAAAAAATCTTAGCTGCGCTTATATAATTTCAATTTTTTTTAGATTAATTTTCATTTTTTTTTTATATTAAGAAAGGAAAATTTAATATCTGTGATATTCAATCCTTGAATTAAGTGATTTAAGTTGATGGATACATTTATTAAGTGATTTAAGTTGATAGATAGATTTATTTAAGTGATTTAAGCTGATAGATATTGATTTACTTTTTTTATTTTTATTAATTAAAATATGTATTTTTAGGGTCAGCACTTATAAAATATCTTCTAAATTTATAATATAAATAAAAAGTGTGTTTACACTTATTCAAAAATTAATGGCCAATGATTAAATTTTGATATTAATTGCTTTTTAGAATTATGAATTCAAAGCTTATTCTAAACTTAAACCAAATTACTCTTTTCATTCTGAAAAAAGTAACTATTAAAAAAATTAGTTTTATTCATAAATAAGTAGCTATTTACCAAACCAATAAAAAAAAATGGTAAAATGACTAGTTTACCTTTCTATTTCCTAAGTATAAGAGATATTTCTCTAATTTATACTACAATTAATAGGGGTTTTTTCGACAACTTATAATAAAATTATTATTATCTTAAAAATAGTGATTTTTCTTAATATCCACTTTTTTTAAAATGGAGGGAGTAGTTCTAAATTTCAATGCAAATTAAAAGTGAATATGTCTTTGAATATACTTTAAAAGCAATAGAATTTTTTTTTTTAAAGGATGGACATTATTCAAAAAAGACAATTATTTTTGGAATTTTTCTTGCAAAGGCAATTTGAGGCCTGATACAATTTGCTAGATACATGAGTGTCCCTATAGCACTTAAATATGATATTTCAAGACTAAATTAATAGCTTTTAGTTATCGTCTTTAGATCTAAAAAGGTCTCTCTTCACTTCCAATGCGCAAACTACTTATTGGTGTGTTTAATTGAAAAGATTTATCCATGCAAAATTACTTAAATACCTTTTTCACATAAGTAAATTGGTGTATTAGAATTCTTTAGGACAAATAATCGATCTGTAGGCCAAAATAAAATTTCATTTCCTTTTATTTTTTTCATCTTGAACTCACTTTTCAATAGGTACATACTTTTTTGAGTTCGTTAGAAGTCACAATGATATTTAAATCATCAATATATATTGTACTAATAATATTTACCATTTTATAATTTTTTTATAAATACAAATGGAGATAATGTATTATTCACATATCATTCTTTCAGCAAGAATTTACTCAAACAATTAAACATATGTCCATATTGCTTTAATTCATATAAAGATTTCTGCAATTTAATGAAATATATGTTACGTGTTTAATGTGTATTAATTTATGATATTTTTAATCCTTTTAGGACTTTCATATAAATATCATTTTTATAAGGCATATATCTAGCCTTTCTTTAACTTTCATAGTAATCAAGAATCAAAACATAATCATTTTCATAACAAGAGATGGCAACTAGCCTCACTTTATATTTTACCACTTTATTATTTTCATTACACTTTCAGACAAACACCTATTTACATTTTTAGGGAGTCAGCATTATATGTTTGAATTCATTGCATTTAAAAAATGAGTCTAAATTAGCCTAAATTTGCCTATTTCTATGATAGCTAATAACGTCTATGCTGACATTTAGTTATATTCATAGATTCTGGATTCAGATTATCTCTTGAAATAGCAAGAGCTATTATTGAGCAAAATTCATTATTAGTAATAAATAAATTTCTATCAAACCTTTCTCCTGTATCACAAAATTAATTGAGATATCATAATTTTCATTCATGTAATCATCAATTCCAGGAGCCATATCTGGAGAATCTAATTATTCTGTTGTCTTAATCTGTGTCTCATCATTGGTTATAGGTCTTTTACTGAAATCTTCCTCTTCAAGAGGCTTTTCCTCAGGAGATTTTCTTAATTAATGATGCTACTTTTCTTTTTTGCAAATTTTTATATTTAGTTCCAATTTGTTGTCTATGCTTCTAGCATGTATTGAACTTGATTGATTTTTTTTTTTTTTACTTGCAATTGGAACTACAAACCTTCCTGAGGTATCAGCAATTGTAATATGAGACTTTGTCACTCTTTTAGTATCTATAAATGCATTTGACAGTTAAGTTGCAATTTGCTGCAACTGTTATTATTTTTCTAAACTACTAATTCACTCTAACTTGTACATGAATAGAAATTATTTAAAAGGTTTCCTTTCAATAAATTTCTCGACATTTTTTAGCACTACAGGTGCTTTTCCTATCTTTAATATTGAGAAATATGCCTTATCAAAATAAATTCTTAATCTCTTTTATAGACCCATTTTTGCACATTCAGATAGTGA
This sequence comes from Reutealis trisperma, assembly GCA_947687605.1. Classification (NCBI taxonomy): domain Eukaryota; kingdom Viridiplantae; phylum Streptophyta; class Magnoliopsida; order Malpighiales; family Euphorbiaceae; genus Reutealis; species Reutealis trisperma. The sequence continues at coordinate 605,758 of CANTUT010000158.1, read as the reverse complement.
TATTAATAAATTCATGGCATAATTAAAAATTTACAGATGAAAAATATTAGGCCATGTCCTTGTACAAGTTTCAAAAGAGAGTATGTAGAATATACATAATGGCATTCATGCCAAACTTTTAAAGTTTAATTATTGAACTATAAGTTTAATGCCTGAATTGCATGTTTAACGCAATATGTTGTGTATGTATATTGGGGATGAAACAATAATAAATCATAATGCATAACTCATTGATAAAATATAGTCCAATTAAAAAGTAAAGATATTAAAAGCAAAATCCAAAATAATAAAAATGGAAAATCTTTGCTAATTACTCATTTAGAGAGTTTATATAAAATCACCAATATTAAATTGTGTTGTATCATTTATATAAGTTGTTATTTTTCCAGAGTTCTCATGATCTACCAAAAAATTTATAGCATTCACTTCAGGAAATACAGTTGTACTAGTGAGCATTTTTTGATGATTTCTCATTAGCAATTATTCCTTACAACCACTAGAAGACAAATAATATTTGTAAATTTTTTACTTTTTATATTGTTGCTGTAGGCAAGGTATTAAATAACGACTGATACGTCACGTATCGGCAGCTTCATAAGGATTTTTTAAGGGTCCGATACATTATTTATCCGTTATAATATTGCTAATGAGAATTAGTATTGAATCGGTAATGAATTATCTAATATACACTAATACAACCGTTATTTACCGATACGAGTATAACATACTAATAAGAAATATTATTATTATATTTTTTATTTTTTTATTTTATTAATATAAATTATAAATATAATGAATTTTTAATAAACCAAGAGCTCTGATACCAATTGTTGTAGAATTCGGGTTAATTTCTACCAATAATAACAAAATTTATCTTAAAAACTATTATCCAGATGATTAGAGTGGAAACGATTATACTTAAAATCACCCTAAGGTAAATTCCAGAAAAGAGTGGTGGGGTCATAGTGGTTCCATTTAAAAATCATACTCCTTAAACAGAATTTTACCAAGATAAGTAATTTTAATAGTACAATAATTTATAACAACTATACCTGACAATAACTATTAAATAATCATAAAATAACATCAGAAATTTAATGAGATTCGGTCAATTTTGTCTACTTTCTCAGACACTAATAAATTAATATTTCAATATATCAAAAAACTATTACAACAAGAGAGGAGAAAATTGCCCGAATATTAAAGAAGAGACAATTTTGAAATGGTTTTACAAATGAAGAAGGAGACTCCTTTTATAGACTTAGGAAACCTCCTCGAATCCCACACAAAAACGATGTGGGATTTGTTAATGAGCCATAAAGTCAACAGATATATCCCCTGGCAGATGCTCTATAATCTTTGCATGGATTAAGAATAACCCTGTTTTGGTCAACTGAAATTGATAGCATAAAAGAACTGCGAATCAAAATTGTTCATTTCAAGAGTGGTATAACATAAACTTGTAGGGGAATGATTCTTCCAAGGTATCACATCCATACAGCGGTTTTTGCTCATGTTGACATTGTCAAGAGCCGCTTTGCAGCCTTTAATCATCTGAGATGGAGTTAACCTACTAGCCTGAAATCACAAAAGTTCATCACACTCCAATAAGAATCCCATTTATCAATATGCAATCAAGAACAACAAGAGGAGCTCAAGGCAACTTTCTCTGTCGTCTATATTTTCTCAGGAAACAAACACAATAGCCTTCAAAATGATTACATGAACAACTAATCCTAAGAGTTCCATTCATGAGGCTAATCTGTAAGCTTAATACATTAGAAAATAAATGAAATAGATAAACTTCAAACTCATATTGAAAATATAAATATTTTACCTAATCCAGACTTGATTTAACTCGAGTTCACAATTCTATTTATTTGTCACATTATTTAAACGAAGGAAATATTTTTTTTTTTCTCCTAAAAATTGATCCATGTACTGATTTTCTAAACCAAAACTATTTTTTTTTTATTTATATCTGTTTTAACATTTTTTTAGCAGTAAAAAAAAAGTTACCAAGAATTTTCCAAAATCAAAATATTGAATATTTTTAAATTTAAAGACCATAATTTTTTTTTATTAGATAAAAATTCACGGCCATATTATTTATCAATATTCTTAGATGTCTCCTTATGAACTTAGAAACTGTAATTTTTATTTTTCTTTTAAATGATTAGCATTTATCTAATATTATTTTTCATTTTTAGTAATTGATATAATAAAAGAATATAATTTTAATTAGTTATTTGATAAAAAGATTGAGTGTTTGATCTACAATTTTCTGGTAATAATTATTAGTTAAATTAAATAAAATTTTTCGAAAATAATCTACCACAACAATTTATGTAACTTCTGTCTAACTATCCGTCTTACATAAATTATTTTCAAATATACATTGTGTAAAATTTAATTAAATTTCACATTTTAAAATTAGCATATACTAAATATGAAAATTTATTTCTAAATAAATTTTATATTTTAAATTCATTTATATGAAACAAAACATAATTAAGAGGAAAATAATATGAAAAGGAATTGAAACAATTAGATTAACTACACCATAATTTTATCTTCTCATTCAATTTTGGTTAGATAGGCTAGGGAATAACGCAGGAATGATAACGGAACGTTAGATTTTGTTTGATTCTCTTAGATATAGCAAACGATGTAGTAATTATGCTTGAAAAATCATATAATATATCGATGATATAATAACAAATAATTCAAGAAAAGCTATATATAACATATTGTTAATGGAATTCTTGTCATACATATGTTGATTATCGGATCATACACGTCTAATAAATAAGTAAATATTTCAAGCACATTTTTGGTATTTCAAACTTTTTTTTTTAAAGGTATGGAGATGATGAATCTAATCTAAATTTTTTGCCAAAGTTATATATGCACTTACTGTTAAATTATACAATGATTTGTCTATTTGAAACTATTTATAAGCTATCATAAATAATTATACTGATTAATATCTTAATCATTATACTTAAAATAAAGAATAAGAAATATAATCTGGTAAAAAATTGTTTATTATTGCATGTTATATTGTGTTTTTTTAGTACAAGAATAAACTGATATATTTAAACAAAACAAAAATTATAAAATAAGAAGATTGAGAAATAAAAAAAAGATAGACTAATTAGAAATATATATTTAATTATCCTAAATAGGTAGATTAATTAATACACTAATTAATTAGGAATATAAACATTAATAATTATTATCTGATTTTGTTTCTCGTGGCCGCCACAATTCAAAATTAATTTGAAAGGCCAACTTGATCTTTGGGTGTAGCATGAACATGTCTTGTCTTCTTCATGTACCAAAAAAAAAAAAAAAAAAAGAAAAAAAAAAGAGGTCATATTGTATTAATAACCATTCAATTAATAATAGAGAGATGAATTGATTAATTAGAGTCACATTTAATGTTCTCACCCACAATTATCCCTGGAAGTTTAACGCGTATATGTTGGATTCAAAATCCGTCTCTTCATCTATTGATGGATATCGATGAATCTGAAGCCGCTCAGAATCTTATCCAAGAAACAAAAGAAAGTGCAGTCAACTTTGGTTTAGACATGATTACATGATTTAATGTGTCCTTGGGAAATCAGGAATGCAGGACCCTAACCCTATAAATACCCCTCAATGCATACTGCTTCAGACAATACATACCTTTTCTTTCTTTATATGTATTATCTCTTTCATTCTCTGCCACAGGCAAACAATCCTTCTCTTAGTTTCCCTCCCTTTCCTCATATTATCATACATTCATTAATATTTTTAGTTTCTAATGGAAGGAACAAATCCACCATTGCAACCTCCAACTTATGGAAACCTAGTTACTGTTCTTAGCATTGATGGGGGTGGAATTAGAGGGCTTATACCTGGAACTATTCTTAGTTTCCTAGAATCTGAACTTCAGGTAGGTTAATTATATATTATATATGAAATAATTAATTAATCAGCTTTATAATCCAAGGTTATTCTGATACCCTTGAAGCGATGTTTGGATAATTGAGAAACAGGGTTTTTGAAATTCATGGAATTAAAAATATTGGTTTTTAATTCCATGAATTTAATTATTTAATTAACCTCTCTTTTTTTTACAAAGATTAAATATATGGATGTGAAAGGGTATTTTTTAAATTTAAAAAAAAAAAAAAAAAAAAAACCCCCTTATTCAAGAAAATGAGAGATTTTCTAAACTCCCACATCTGGGTGAAGTTTTAAATTATATACTTATATGTGAACTTCTTCCTATAAAATCCCTCAATCCAAACATTATCTACTAATTTTTTTTTTCTTTTTTCCCCCAAAGAATTAATTTACTAATTAACTCTTAATTAATGTGTATGGGTTGGGCGCATATATATATATATATATATATATATATATATATGATGTAGAAGCTAGATGGTGAAGAAGCAAGAATTGCAGACTACTTTGATGTAATTGCAGGAACAAGTACAGGTGGTCTTGTTACTGCCATGCTGACTGCGCCTAATGAAAATAATCGACCCCTCTTTGCTGCCAAAGATATTAAGGACTTCTACCTAAACCACTGTCCTAAAATCTTCCCACAGCCCAGGTATATATATATATATATATTATAATTAATATTTTTTGATAAATTTTATAATAATTAATTGTTATTGATTAATACTATCTTTAATTTTAAAGCTTTCTTTTGTTGGAAAAAAAAAAAAATACAGTTGTACGTTATTTAGTCGAGCAAAAAGGATGATCAGAGGATTATTTGGACCAAAGTACGATGGGAAATATCTGCATAGTCTCGTTAGGGAAAATTTAGGAAAGACAAGATTGCATCAGACACTGACAAACATTGTCATCCCAACATTTGACATCAAACAACTGCAGCCAACCATTTTTTCCAGCTATGAGGTTAATGTGCCTTTTTTTTTTTTTTTTTCCTTTTCCAGGTAAATAGTATAATGGATCAGCTTTTATATATTATATTAATTTCACCACTGGTGATATAAATTCCCCAAGAATTATGAATACCTGGTTAATCAAGTGAAATATGAACTTACATATCAAGCATTGTACCATCTCTAAGAGGTAGTTAATATAGTTTTTTAATTATATACTAGTATATCTCATGACTTTGTTCCAAGTGTAAATCATTAAATTAATTAATCACTACTTTTTTTTTTTGCTTAATCATGTGGATTAGGTTAAGAATAAGCCTAGCTTAGATGGCCTACTCTCGGATATATGCATCGCAACATCAGCAGCACCGACTTATCTTCCAGCCCACTATTTTGAGACCAAAGATGAACTAACAGGAAAAGTGAGACAATTCAACCTTATAGACGGTGGTGTTGCTGCAAATAATCCGGTACTTGATATTAATGATTAATATAGATTTTTAATTATATTTTAATTATAGCTAGCCAACTAATAATAAAGCTTTGTAATTCATTAATTAACATTATTCTACTCTCGCCAGGCTTTAGTTGCCGTTGGTGAGGTGACAAAGGAGATGATAAAGGGAAATCCAGACTTCTTGCCGATAAAACCAATGGATTACAGACGGTTTCTGTTAATATCATTGGGAACCGGTTCACCAAAATCGGAGAATAAATATAATGCAACTAAAGCAGCAAATTGGGGTATGTTGGGTTGGCTAAACAGCGGCGGTTCCACTCCACTGATTGACATATTCACTCGATCAAGTGCAGATATGGTTGACTTCCACCTTAGTACAGTTTTTGAAGCCCTGCACTCCGAAGAGCATTACCTTCGAATTCAGGTAATTGTGCTATTTATTTCCTTTTACATTTTTATAATTTTTGTTAATAACAATTCAGAAGGACGAAATTTAAAATTTGCTCATAATAATTATTTTTTATCATAAAATTAATACAATGAAAATATTACAGTACAAGAGAAGGAATATTTTATTTTATTTTCATGAAAAGAATAAATTAGACAATTAAAATTAATAAAATAATAAAAATGTCAAATTATTTAAATGTTTTAATCGTTTAATTAACTTTAGGCATAATTTTTGTTTCTTATTGTAAAATTTATCTTGAGTGATACTAAGTATGTTTTCATCAATGAGCTTTTTACTTAGTAATAATGAAGACATCACTATAAGTATGAGCTTTTGAGTTTAAGTATGGGCCAAAGTCAAATTTATTTAATAAATAAATCGAATGCTTTAATATTTAACATGTTTTTTAAGATTAATAAGATTATGATATATATAAAAAAATTCAGCATAAAATTTGTTATTTAATTAGTATTTCTATTTAATTTTTATTATTATTGTTTTAATATATCAATCTTATATTTTTAAGAGTCTCATGTAAATTACCGCTCTTAAAAGTTTTCTTTTTTTAAAAAAAAAAAAAAAAAAAAATAGCACGGTCCTCTTAAATATCTCTTCAATTTTAGTATAATAAACTGTTCATTATTATTATTATTATTATTATTCATGCAATTAATGTTTGAATATTAACTTAATTAGTTGTGAATGGAAATGCAGGATGATACGTTAAGCGGAATGGAATCTTCCGTAGATATAGCTACACGATCCAATTTGGAAAATGTTATGAGAGTTGGTGAAAGGTTACTAAAAAAACCAGTTTCTAGAGTTAACTTGGAGACTGGCAGGTTCGAGCCTACTGATCAAGGGACTAATGAAGAGGCTCTCAAAAGGTAATTAATAAAACATTTCTTCAATTTTTTTTTTTCCTTCTTCTTTTTTTTAATTTTATTTTCTGTAAATTACTTTGAAATTGGTTAATTAATTAATTTAGTAATAATAAATTTAAAAAGAACTATATGATCTTGCATTGTAGGTTTGCTAAACTACTTTCTGATGAGAGGCAAATTCGGCTTGCTAGATCACCCCATGGACGGCTTCTTCTAAATTCCAAATAATGTTATTTGATAAATAAAATTCGTGATTCTTTTATTAGTTTGTAATAAGAAACTGTTACTTCAATAAGCTGGGATACATGATATCCTCAAATAAAATAATAAATCCCAGAAAATTAAATAATGTATCACTGTTGAAAGCTTTTCTTTTTCTTAATTTATTATTTTTATCATTATCATTATTAATTGGGCTCCAACTCTTGGAACACTCTAATATTATAAAGCTGAAACTCATTTTTTTTTTTAAATGCTAATAATTTTTTTATAAGCAAAATGATGAACGTTATCATAAGCAAAATAATAAATTTAAATTATATAATAAAGAGTCAATGAAATTTATAATCAAATAAATAAATAAATAAATATATATATATATATATATATAACATACCAAGCGAATTGAACTTTAAGTAAACAAAAAAATTTGTCATAAAGTAAATAATTAGCTGTTTATTTTATTATTAGTTGAGGGAATTTTTTTTTTTTTTGGCATAATACATATATTTTTTTTTTTAACTTGTTATCATTGGTCATTTTATCCCCTCAACTTTTAATTTAACAAACTTAAATTTACGCTTAATAAATTGAATCTATTTAATACTTGAATTTGACAAATTGAACATATTAAATACGTGATTATCCTAATCAGCAAGACATTTAAACACAGGCGTATAAAAGCACGTGAACTATTAAGAAATTATGCTCTCACATCTAGCATGAAAATTTTGACCACTCAACAATTTACAAATCATCGGATACAACTCGTGAAACACCATAATAGACAAATTACCACCATTACCACCACCACTGCTGTCGGCAACAACATTCAGGTTCACAGCTACATACTCCATCATTTTCACCATAGACATCGCTCCACCTAATTGACCAACTTTGTTTTGTTCTCCCATGGCCTCAAATAATGGCCTAACAAACAACACGACCATGGATCCCACTCCATTGGTATCTCCATCTCCCTCTCCACCACTGCCACTCTTCAAATACAAACTCGATAAAACCCTAATAACGTCTCTACACCCATCTTTGACACTCAAAGAAGAATCTTTCAACCGCTTCACATTGTTGGTAATGATTTTCGTCAAATGGGTGTCACGTTAAACGAGCTTAGACAGAGAGATCAAGCTTCTTTGTTTGAGCTCTGCCATAGCTAAATGGGTAGAAAAGAGAAGAGGATCTTGATGTGGATTGATTCTTGTTTAGGGGTTTGTAGGGTGCTTGTGCATTCATTGTTAATGGCTAATTATTCCATAGAGAGAAAGCCAAATGGGATTTTTCAGAGAGAAATGCAAATGGCTTTTAAGAGTAAAGAGAGATATTATTGCAAAGGAGAACTTGAGAATGAGAGGGGGAGAGAGAGAGAGAGAGAGAGAGAGAGAGAGAGAGATAAGAAGTTGAAGCAGTAATGTTGGTGGGTGGGATCAATTATAATTTTTTTTCATGAATTAGCAAATAAGCTAGGGGTATTGTAGTAATTAGCTATGAAATTCTCCTAACTATTGAAATTTTTATGGTCAAAAGGTGATTCATGTCAGAAAAAATTCAATGATTACATATCCTTTATCATATCAGATGCGTGCAAATAATGTGTCCCAAATTCAAATGAATAGTATTAAATTATTTTAATTTATCAATTTCAAGTATTAAATTGGTTAATGTTAAATGTTAAGGGGTAAAAAAACCAATGGAGGCAAGTTTAGAGAGAAACATATGCATTAGGCCTTCTTTTTTTTCATTTTTTTTTATACATTAAATTAGACATTCTCAAAAAAGAGGTAAAATAACTTTTTTTTTTTTTTTTGGGCGAACAAAGGATAAAAACCAAAGCAGCTCAAATAGGCCACAAGAAAACACAACATTAAAAAGGAACATTGTGTGCTAAATGCACAGCTATAAGATTCAGCAACTCCATCGAAGGTGTATCCAACAAAAGGTCTTCCCCCAGAGGTTTATTAAGAGAAATACTTTAACTCTTAACTTTGTTATTAATTATGAGACACATATTTAATTATTAGGCCGATTAAAAATAAATTCTATTGATTCAGAGTTAATTTTGGAGTAGTAACTTTTCCATGCCGTGACCTCGCTTCACGAAGCTGCTTCTCCTCCGAGAGTATGTTAGCTAACCTACACATAAAAATGAAATTAACCAAAAGGTGAGACAAGAAGGGAAAAAAAAAGGAGTATGATAACTCTACTTTCTTAGAGTTATTTTATTTGTTTAAACTTAAATTTTAACTCAGTTTTTGAGAATGTAATAATATTATTACTTATTTTTAGAAATAAATAGTATTATAATTTATAATAAATTATAATATGTTTTTTAGCATTTTTTGTTTTATTTTTGCAAATCAAAATGATATCACAATGATACAATAATGTCATGACTCAAGTGATAATATCATTTTATAAATGATGCAGACAATAATGTCATTTTATAAATAATGCAGGCGATGATGTTATAAAATAAATGATTTAGATGATAATGTCATGGAAATAATGATGCAGTCAATAATGCAATATGATTGAAAAAGAAGGTGCCTATAAATAGGCATTACCTCTCTTCTCCAAAAATACAATTCAAAGAGGAAAAAAATAGATGTAAAGAGAATTTCATTTGCTTTCTTAGTGTAGATTTCTTTTATTGTTATTTTGATCAAGAAGAAGAGTTTTTGGAGCCTGAGTTCATCAAAAATTATTTTTCAAAACGAGTTCTTTGTAAACTTTATTCTTGAATTCGCGCAACAAGTTTTTGGCGTCGTTACCGGAAAATGCGACTTTTGACAATATCAATATGATTGATATACTCTATTACTTTAGATACCTTTATTTATTTTTAATATTGAATTTTTGTCTTATTTATTGGACAACTCATATAGGTGTTTATGAGAAATGATCCTAAAGCAATTTTAAAGGAATTGGATCCTGAAATCGAGCGAAGGTGTGAGGCTTTAACCAAAGCCAAAAAGGAGAGACTTAGAAAAGAAAAAGTAGAAAAAGCCGACGAATAAGAAGCTTGGGAAGAAGGAGCAAAATTTGAGCAAGAAACTTTTGAGGAAGAACTTGAAGGAGCAGAGGAAGACATGGTAGACAACAGAACTAATAAGGCACTGCACGAATTTGCTATGCCAAACTCAGTTATGCAATCCAGCATAGAAAGGCCCACTGTTGCAATTGCAGCCAATAATTTTGAGATCAAACATTCACTCATTCAAATAGTTCAACAATCTCAGTTTGGAGGAGGAGTCATGGAATATGCTAATTCTCATTTGGCAAATTTCTTAGAAATTTGTGATACAATCAAGATGAATGGCATTACTGATGATACCATTAGATTGAGGCTTTTCCCATTTTCTCTTAGGGATAAAGCAAAAAATTGGCTGACATCTTAAGCCCTAGGATCAATCATTACATAAGATCAACTCACAGGTGCTTTTCTTGCAAAATATTTCCCACCTAAAAAGACTACTAAGCTAAGGAATGATATCACTAGTTTCACCCAGTTTGACAGAGAGACACTATATGAAGCATGGGAAAGGTTCAAAAATTTGCAAAGAAAGTGTCCTTGTCATGGTATCCTGGACTGGTTAATAGTGTAAACTTTTTACAATGGTCTTTCAAATCAAATAAAGAGCACGATTAATGCAGCAGCTGGAGGAGCTCTTATAAACAAAAGTACTATTAAAGCTCATAATCTTTTTAAGCAAATGGTGACTTACAACTACCAGTAGTCCAATGAAAGCGCTACAATAAGGAGGGTTGTAAGTGTTCAACAGGATGACGGGTATTTTCTTCTTGCAGCAAAGGTTAATACAATTGCCAAATCATTGGAGAGGGTAAACATTAATTCTCCATCAAGTAGTCATCCAATTGTTTGTGACTCGTGTAACGGTAATCATTATAATTTTGAATGCCATAGAGTAGAGCATGTCCAATTTGTCTCTAATCCCAATAGGCAACAAAATAATCCATACTCAAACACCTATGATCTAGGATGGAGGAATCACCTAACTTAGCATAGGGAAATTAAGGAAACCAAGGAGGCAATCCAAGGCTACCATACTAAATCAACTTTCAAGGGAGAAATCAAATTCCATTCCAAACACCACAAAAAATCAAGCCTTCCTATGAAACCACTTTAGAGAAATTCATGGGAGCTACTTTTGAAAGGTTTGACAAGTTAGAGAAACACTATGACAAGTTGGAAGCCAAAGTCGATGAAATTGCTAGCCAAAACAGAAACTTGGAGATTCAAATGGGGCAAATGGCTAACTCTTTTAAGTAAGACCTCACGGTACATTGCCTAGCAAAGCTGAAATTAATCCTAGAGAACAATACAAGGCAATTACTTTGAGAAGTGGCAAACAACTTGAAGAAATATTGCTGAAGAAAACAAGTAATTGTAGTGGTGAAGTTTCAAAAGAAGATACCCCAATAGATCAAGTTGAAGAAGAAAAAGGAGAGGAGGTATCTAAACCTTCACAAGTCAAGCCCTATACACCACCCATTCCTTTTCCTCAAAGATTGAAGAAGCAAAATATGGACAAAAAATATGAAAAATTTTTAGAAATCTTCAAGCAACTTGACATTAATATTCCTTTTATAGAGGCACTTGCTCAAATGCCAACTTATGTGGAGTTCCTCAAAGTTTTACTGTCCAACAAAAGAAGAATTGAGGATAATGCTACCATTGCACTTACTAAGGAGTGTAGTACTATAATCCAAAATAAACTTCTACCAAAGCTTTGAGATCTAGGGAGTTTTTCTATTCCTTGTGTTATTGGTGATATTGAATTTCAAAAATCTTTGTGTGATTTGGGTGCTAGTGTGTGTTTAATGGCTTTGTCAATATGCAAGAAATTAGGGTTTAAGGAGTTGAAGAATACTAATATGACTTTATAATTGGCAGATTGTTTAGTTAAGTACCTAGTTAGGGCTATATATAATGTACTAATCAAGGTGGATAAATTCTACACTCCAGTAGACTTTGTGGTGCTTGATATGGATGAAAATGTAGAAATTCCATTGATTTTTAGGAGGCCATTCTTGGCAACAGCCGAAGCAATAATTAATATTCTTGGCAACGGCCAAAGCACTAATTAATGTGAAGCAAGGGAAGCTAAGCTTAAGGGTAGGAGATGAAGAAGTTGAGTTCAATATTGCAAAAGTAATTAAATATCCTACCTTTATTGATAGTTGCTTTCAAGTGGATATCATTGATGAGCTGGTTTAAGAGACATGAGAAGAAGGACATCTTGAAGATCCTCTTAAAAACTTGTTTCGTAAAAAGTTCAACAGTTAATGATAAAGTTAAAGATATTGCAGCAATTGCACATATATTGGAAGCTATCCCACCTACACCATTTTAAAGAAGAAATCAATTTGAAGAGCTAGGTAAGGGTAAGTCACTTCCTTCACCCTCTATTAAGCAAGCACCAATACTTGAGTTGAAACCCCTCCCATCTCATCTCAGGTACGCTTTTCTTGGTTCTAATGATATTTTGCCTATTATTATGAATGCTTATTTGAATGAAGTTCCACTTGAGAAAACTTTGAGAATTTTGAGAGCTAATAAATTAGCATTAGAATGGATTATTTATGATATTAAAGGGATTAGCCCTACCATTTATATGCATAGAATTTTAATGGAGAATAACCATAAACTTACAATTGAACATCAAAGAAGGTTAAATCCAAATATGAAAGAAGTGGTAAGGGCTGAAGTGAGTAAATTATTAGATGCATGAATAATCTATCCAATTTCTGATAGTTCATGGGTTAGTCATGTGCATGTGGTACCAAAAAAAGGGTGGGATGACTATTGTTAAAAAAGAGAATAATGAATTAATTCCTACTAGGACTGTAACAGGATTGAGAGTTTGTATTGATTACAGAAAACTTAATAGTGCTACTCGCAAGAATCACTTTTCTTTATCATTTATTGATCAAATGCTTGAGAGACTTGCAAGTAATGCTTATTTTTGTTTTCTAGATGGTTTTTTAGGCTATTTCAAATTCCTATTGCACCAAAAGACTAAGAGAAGACCACATTTACTTGTCCTTATGGTACTTTTGCTTATAGAAGGATGCCTTTTGGATTGTACAATGCCCCTGCAACTTTTCAACGTTGCATCGTGTCCATATTTTTAGACTTTCTTGAGAAAACCATGGAAATTTTCATGGATGACTTTACTATATATGGTTCTTCTTTTGATAATTTTTTAGAAAATTTGAAATAGAATTTGGAACATTGTGCAGAAACTAATCTTGTGCTTAATTGGGAAAAATGTCGTTTCATGGTATAAGAAGGGATTGTGCTATGCCATAAAATTTCTAAAGATGGAATTGAGGTGGATCATGCCAAGGTGGAAGTCATTGAAAAGTTACCAGCAACAACTAATGTTAAGGGAGTAAGAAGTTTCCTTAGTCACGCTGGCTTTTATCACCATTTTATCAAAGATTTCTCTAAAATTGTGAAACCTCTTTGTGAATTGCTTAATAAGGATGCTACATTTGATTTTAACCAAGAGTGTTTAAGTGCATTTACCAAGTTAAAGAAAGCTTTAATTTTAGCCCCAATAATTATACCACCTGATTCGAGTTTGCCATTTGAAATCTTGTACGATGTAAGTGACTTTGTAGTGGGAGTTATTCTTGGTCAAAGGAAAGAAAAGAGAGTGCATGTCATCTATTATGCAAGCAGGATCATGGATGAAGCTCAAAAGGATTATGCCACTACTGAAAAGGAGATGCTTGCTATTATTATCGCTCTTGACAAGTTTCGGTTTTATCTTTTTGGATATAAGGTGATTGTCTTCACTGACCATGCTGTAATAAGGTACCTAATGACAAAAAAAGATGCCATACCTCGATTGATTCATTAGGTTCTTCTTCAAGAATTTGACCTTGAGATTCGAGACAAAAAAGGGATTGAAAATGTGGTCATAGATCATTTATCAAGATTGGAGCAACGCGCAAAAATTGAAAATGATATGCCACTCAATGACATTTTCCCTAATGAGCACTTGCTAGCAATCTCTAACACCATCCCTTGGTAAGCAGATTTTGTTAATTATTTGGTTAGTGGAGTTGTCCCTTATGATTTATCTTATCATCAAAAAAAGAAATTCTTTTCTGATGTTAAATATTATTTTTGGGATGAACCTCGACTATTGAAGTATTGTGGGGATGGTATGATTAGAAGATGTATGCCTGAAGAGGAAACAAGGAGCACATTGGAGCATTGCCATTCAAGAGAAAGTGGAGGCCATGCAAGCACTTCCAAAACTATTGCTAAAATTTGGCAATCAGGTTTCTTTTGGCCTACCATGTACTAAGATGCCAAAAATTTTGTGGTTTCATGTGATTGATGTCAAAGAACGGGAAACATCTATAGGAAACATGATATGCCACTTAATAGCATCTTAGAGGTTGAATTGCTCAATGTTTAGGGGATTGACTTTATGGGTCCTTTCCCTTCTTCCTTCAACAATCAATACATATTGGTAGCTATGGATTATATGCCAAAATGGGTTGAAGCAATTGCAACTCTTACCAATGCTCAAAAGTGGTGATGCGATTTATAAAGAAGTATATCTTTTCTAGGTTTGGAGTTCCATAAGCAATTATCAGTGATGGGGGTTCTCATTTTTGCAATCGTTCTTTTGATGCTTTTATTGAAAAAATGTGGAGTAACTCATAAGGTTACAACTCCATACCATCCCTAAACAAATGGCCAAGTAGAAATCTCTAATCGTAAGTTGAAGCACATATTAGAAAAGCCTGTTAGCAACTCCAAAAAAGCTTAGGCACATAAGCTTGATGATGCTCTATAGGCATATCAAATAGTGTACAAGACTCCTATTAGTATGTCTCCTTATAGACTTGTTTTTGGAAAATCTTATCATCTTCCAATTGAATTGGAACATAAGGCCTTTTGGGCTATCAAAGAGTTAAATATGGACTTGAAAGCTATGGATTCCAAAAGATTGCTTCAATTGAATGAGCTTTAAGAAATTAGATTGGGGGCCTATGAAAATGCCAAAATTTACAAGGAAAGGACCAAGCATTAGGATGATAAGCACATTCATAATAGGCAATTTAAGGAAGGGCAACAAGTCTGATTGTACAATTCCCGCCTAAAGGTCTTTCCCAAAAAGTTGAAATCAAGATGGTCTAGTCCTTTTTGAGTGGTCAAAGTTCATCCTTGTGGAGCCATTGAAATAAAAAAATGAGGCTTCAGAAACTTTCAAAGTTAATGGGCAGTGCCTCAAACCTTACTTTAATGGTGATATAGTGGAAAAAGGGGTAGTTTACTCCTTAAAAAAGGCCACGTGATAAAAATTTTGAGAAAGTCTAGCTAAAGAATATAAATTAAGTGCTTTTTGGAGGTAACCCAAATTTCTAACTTCTTTACTTCTTTTTAATTTCTTTTGTTCTTTTGTTTGTTTCGTTTTATTTTTACTAGTGTTGTTTGTAAGTTATTAAATAGCTTATTAGGAGGAAACCCACTTTTTCTCTTTATTAGGTTTCTTTTATTTATGTTTAGTATTTTCTTCACAAAATTTTCTCTTTGATTTTCTTAATTAATTGATTAGATATGGAAGAAAATCTTGCAGCATTAAAAAATAGGTTTCCAACTCTTCCCCTAGATGTACTTAGGAAAATTGATGAACATATATTGGAAAGAATGAAGCATTTAGGCATCTAAATCTTCCTGAGGATATTCGTTCGATCATAAAAGCCAAATTATGACTAGCAGGTGAGTTTGACGAATCATTTATTAAATATTTGCCAGGTACGAGGAGAAGTTTTTACTCAAAGAAAAGAAAAGCTAAGAGAATAGGAGTTTGCTACAAGTGTGCAAAATGGAATTGTAACACATGTTGTAGAAACATTAGATTTGCATCCATAAATCAAGAAGACAAAATTCAATTCATAAAAGATGGACTCAGTAAAAAGTCTTTAGATAATATCTTACAGACTCTTGAGACGCATCCATGTGGACAAGTTCAACATACTTTTTTAGATTTATGGAACTTATTCAAAGAAGAGGAGCAATGTTACAGTCTAGAATATTTAACGTTAAAAGACCATATTTGCCAAATAATAAGAAAACTGGATGGGAAGCTTATCCTCGACTCATAGAAGGCGTTGAAGCCATTACTGAATGTAAAACCAGAGGAAGATGTAAGCCAAAATCATAACTACTATTCACAAAAAGGTGTATCACTAACTTCTTGATTTTTTGATGCATTATTTTTCCACATCTTGCAATACTTTTTGACTTTTCAACACACATAATTTCTTTTTTTACAGATTCCTTTCTACTTTCGTCAGCTTTTTAATCTTTCAATGTCTATTTTTAGCTTTTCAATATTTTCTTTTTGATAATTGTACACACAACATTGATTATTTTGTTTTTATTATTATTTTTTTATTTTTCCTGTCAACAATTATTTTACCTATTGAACTGATCTTTTACTCTCCTAGTTTCTTCATATGCATATTCCTTATTGTCAATATGCACATAACCCTTTAGAGAAATTTATGAGCGAAAATGGCAAAACCCTCAACATGCTTTTGTAGTCTAAATTCTGTCAAGAAAAGAGAGTATTTGATAGCAGCTAATAAACTTGGTAGCATTTTAGCTAAACAAAAAATTGATTTGATGTTTGAGGGAGGTAATTTAGGGTTAAGGGGTTATGTCACAATTTCTGCATATATTAGAGGTAATAAATGTTCAAAGAATAATTCTAAAGGCTTTGGCTCAAAATAAATACATAACTGATGGAACTATAGGTAATGAGTTACAAGTCATGAGCATGTACGAATGAATGACATACATGAATCTCAATGTTAATGCTTTTATGGCATTACCTAGTAGTTTAGAAACATTTAAAGATATCTTCACTAGTGCATCTTGGATCCAATTAACTGTTCTTCATAAGCCATTAGGATTACTTAATATTGATATTTTTTATAATGGTTTATTATCTTTTCTCGATCATGCTATGGAATCGGCTTTATTATGACACTAGCAAGTCAATGCATTCTAGTCTAATTTCAATGATTGATCAATTGATTAACCAACTACAAAATTTATACCAAACCTGATCCATTGATGGTGCAGGTGATTTGGCACCCTAGGGCTAGTAGCAAAAAGAAGTGTGAACTAGATTTAACTCTTCACTTGTAGCTTCCCTAACTCTTATAGTTTTTTTTTCTTATCGCATTTTTTTTGTTGCACCTGATCAAGCAAAGTTTTAGGTCTGATTCACTAAATGTAAGATGACTGAGTAAAGAGTTACTTTTGTACTCTTGATATGCATCTTAAATTTCTGTGATTTTCCATTAAAAAAAAAAAAAAAACTAACTAACTAACTAAAGAGGGATTTATACTAGATAGCTGAGTAAAGAGTATCTTTTTTGTGCTCTTGATATGTATATGTAATTTTTGTGATTTTCTTTTCTAGTTTCCAAAAAAATTAAAAAATTTTAAAAAAAAATTTGATATTGTCTTTTTATGTGATTAGTTTTTCATGCTTGCTTTTAGTGTTATTTCATGATGTTAGGAAACAAGGATGTGCAATGCACGTCATACTTACAAGTTGGAATCCACTTTTCTACAATAGAGAGTATTTTCTTTCTTTTGGTTTTTTTTTTTTGACATTGAAGACAATGTCAATTGCAAGTTTAGAAGAGGTTTAGCTTGTTTTTCTTTTCAATCATTTCTTTTGTGCTTTGATGAATAAATTTAAAATTTTTATTCTTTTATTGATAAAATATGCTTGTGTTAAATAATTTGATAAAGGCCAATGATTGATTATAATTGGTATTTATGGATAATTTATTAAAATATTTCAAGTTGAGCAACTATTTTGGATAAGAAATTAACTTTTATTAGGATTATGTTTTGATTTGCTTTGCATTATATTAATTACATTGAAATTGTGTACGCTTACTTAGATATGATTTCTACACATTTTTTATCTTCATTTGCCTCACCTGTCTTAGAACATACTTTTGCAAATTTTTGAGGCAAAATTTTGAATTCATTTTGAAAGAAAGATATGATTTAGGCATTGTTTATTTAGTCTGTTACTTATATCCACCCTTATTTTAATTTTTCCCTAAGCTTACCCCTTTATGTCTTGTTAATTTTAGCTTTCTTTTTTTTTTTTGTTAATTAACTTTAATTATTATCTTTCATCCAATTGTGAGATAATTTTGTCAAGTTTACATTCGGATAAAGAAAAGGGAATTGTTAAAGTTTTAAAAGAAAATAAGGATCTCTAATAACTGAATGTATTATTCATTCTAAAAGACCACCTTATGCTTAAAATAAATTTGGGGGAAAACAAGAAAATAAAATAAATAAAAGTTAGTAATTGTTATTTATCCTTAAAATGATGTTATTGGTTAAAAAAAAAAAGAAGAAGAAGAAGAAGAATAAGGAGGGCTTAAAAGGAAGAAGAAGAATGGTGTTTAAGATGGAAGGGATCATTCATTAACAAAATCCATTTATTTGAGCTGTTAATTCTCTTTTATAAATTTGGTATAATTATCTTACTTTTATTAATTTAGACTTATCTTTATTTAGCCAAAAGACCTTGTGTTAGCCCCATTGCAAGCTCAGTTAAGACTTTTTGATCTCTCTCGATTTGTGAATTCCATTAGTAGAGATTGTTTGTATTAATATACTTATGAGATTTGTACATCTTTTTTATATCTTTTGATAGAGGCATTTAAAAATATTAAGTGTGTATATATTTATCTAAAGTGTAACAATATCTTTATAGTTGATTTAATGCATGGTTATTAAAGCATGATTAAGATGAGTTGTTTTGAACTTGAGATAGAAGTTTAATTTGAAATGCTATTGATATGTTGTTTGTAAATATTAATTTCTTGAGGCCTTTAAAAAATAATTGCACATAAGCATGAGAGGATTAAATTTCTTTTTTGTGATATTTTATTATTCTCTAAAATAAATAGTTAAAAGTTTAGAGTTTTATAGGTGTTTGTTGGTATCACCATTAAAAGCTCTCACGAGACTATAATTCATTCTCTATGGGACACTTAGGGATTTAAAGGCATATTGCATACACTAAATGCAATTGTAATTTCTCATGAAAGTAGATTAGTTTAGGTTTTGAATTTTCTTTTGCTTAAGGACAAGCAAAATTTTAAGTTTGGGGGGTGTGATAACTCTACTTTCTTAGAGTTGTTTTATTTGTTTAAACTTAAATTTTATCTCAGTTCTCAAGAATGAAATAATATTATTACTTATTTTTAGAAATAAATAATTATATAATTTATAAATAAATTATAATATATTTTTAGTATTTTTATTTTATTTTTGCAAATCAAAATGATATCACAATGATGCAATATGTCATGACTCGAGCAATAATGTTATTTTATAAATGATGCAGATAATGGTGTAATTTTATAAATGATGCAGGTGATGATGTCATGAAATAAATAATGCAGATGATAATGTCATGAAAATAAAGATGCAATATGGTTAAAAAAAAAGGTGAAATTTGACTATAAATAGGCATTACTTTTCTTCTTCAAAAACACAATTCAAAGAGAAAAAAATAGATTTAAAGAGATTTTCATATGTTTGCTTAGTGTATATTCATTTAATTGTTATTTTGATCGAGAAGAAGAGTTTTTGGAGCTTGAGTTAATCAAAAATTATTTTCCAAAACGAGTTATTTCTAAACTTTATTCTTGAATTTAATTATAAGTTGTTATTATGTTTGTTATTATGTTTATTGTTAATTTAATTATTTCTTCATTTTAATTATGAGTGGCTAAATTTATCTTTCTATAATTTAGATGTAATCTCTTAATTATTTTATGCTGTTCTTTATTTGATTAATTGCGTGTTTTGATTATTAAAATTAATCTTTTATCTTAGGACTTAATGCTCTTGAATACTTGATCACTATTTACATGTTTAAATATAGTATATGAAGTAGCAAGAGTGAAAGTATAATATTAATTAGTTCATTAAGATATTAGATTTAGGGTATGTATTGCTTAGAGATAAGAACACTTTTTTGTGATTGTTAAAAGGATTTCCATAAAATTTAATGGGTTTATATTAATTGCTTGTAATTACGAGAGTAGATGTAAGATTAACATGAATACTTGTAATTTATTTTGAGAGAGAACTTCACATAATTAAGGGAAAATCCAATAAGTAATTCTAATAAAATTAAACCAATTAAGTAAACATAAGAAAACCATAGATAATTAATTGATAAAATCTAAATTCCAGAATTTACATACATTGAATTAGTTTTTAAATTTTGTAATTAATTATTCTATTGTTGGGTACAGTTTTAATAAATTATTGTGCTACTAAATTACTTGTCTTGATAATATTCTGTCTAAAAAAATAGTATTTAAGTGAGACCATTGTGACCCCACCACTTACCTGGGAATTTATTTTGAAGTAATCTTATTAGTTCAATCATTTACACTCTAGTTACCTGTGCGATAGCTCTGTAAATTTAGTTTAATTTAAATCTCAAAACTTTTAATATGATAGTATAAATAATAGAATATTCAATATTTTTAATACTTGTTAATCATTTTTCATAGGATTGATACTTTATTTCACTATTATATTACTTGTTCACGATCTATGCATTCGTAGAAATCGCGGAATAGAATATTAAACATAACAAAGTAAAAGTATATTATCGGCATTAAATTTATAAATGTGAAAGATTTATTAATTAAATTAAAAATTGTAAAGGTCCGTGGGATAGATAAATTAATTAATTAAAACATATATACATACTTTATGAGAGCATGTTCATTTGTAGCCTTATAAGCACGCTCAAAGGCACCAATCTCCAAGTTGACTCTTCCTACTGGTTTCTTCAACAATTCCTCACCCACTTTGACAAGATTATTTAAATTTTCTTCTATAGCAATATCTACTGACGATAAGTTTACAGTCAGGGTATCATCTTGAATTCTAATGTAATTTTCTTCATAGTGAAGAGCCTTAAAGACTGTACAAATATGAAAATCAACCATGTCACTACTTGCTTGCATAAACACATCCATCAATGGAGTTGAATGTTCACTTGTTAACCATCCCAATAGACGCCACTTAGCTGCTACACTAGCCTCAAATTTTTGTTCGCTTTTTGGTGCCCCAGTCCCTAAGGAAAGTACCAGAAATCGGCTAGAGTATTTTTTTTTTTTTTGCCAAATATCAAAAAATAAGATGTTGGTGATATATATATATATATATATATATATATATATATATATATATATATATATATATATATATATATATATATATATATATATATGATGGGGAATAAGATAAGTCAATAATGGGCCCAAAGCCCAACAAGTACTACATAATTGGTAAAGTCCATCTAGAGAGAGGAAGTGATCCATTTCCTATTCTCATTAAGCATCCTAGATGAAGTAGAATAAGTAAAACCAAATCAATATTTTGTTCGGATTAATATCTCCTACTTATTGTGCAAATAAGATTAAAACTTACTATTTATAAATACCCCGATTGTAAGACCTCAAAGGCATATTTAATCACATTGTAGTTCGACTACCTTTAATAAAATCTCTAAGTCAATTGCCTCATTCAAAGTGCTACATAATTCACTTATAACTTGTTTAATCCTTCCCCAGCTAACACATATTCACATTATTTGTTTGGTCCAATTCACCTTGATCAAATTAACACTGTATGTGGAGAATGATTAGACGAATTGTATCCCATTAAAACCAACTGCAGTTTCTTAATCATGATCGGTAATAGCAATGATGAGTAGGATAATTTTCTTAGAGACCCCAGGAGTAGTCGAACCCATCGGGAGATTCACGACCAGGATGAGACTCACACCCCTGCAGGTCGTACAGGACCTCTTATTGTTAGTACAGCATTACAATAGCTAAACACGTCCATTCTTGAGACAAACAACAACCAACCAGTGATACTAACACCGGAGGCCACATCAGCACTACAATCATTACTGATAGCCCTATAGACACCACAAAATAAACCCTTGCCAAAAACCCGAACTGGTACTAAATTCGTATAAGAAGGAGACTTCGAGGCCACTCCTCAAGAAGATTTTGAAAGGAATCGTCAGAAGGAGTGGAGTAAAGGGAGAAGAACTAATGTAGGTAGGTCCTAGCTTGGAAGACCATCCCACAACACCAAAGATACCCTCCTGACTAGAACGACCTACCTTGTTGATCAGGAACAAAGTGATCGTACTAGGGGCCAAAGTCAAAGCCATGAAGAACGAGATACTCAAGAACAAAATTTAGCTAGTAAAAAACACAGAAAAAGATATGGAGACTATGAAGAGAGTTCCACGGAGTCCTTGTTGCAAAGCAAAGGATAGAAGGAGCAAGAAGTGGCTAGTCAAAGAAACATGGAAGATATAAGGGACACGGTCAAGAACTTCCTGGATGAACTTAAAGGGGAGATCGGAGGGGAATCTGTGGACAAAAGCTTCAAACTAGCATTGAAGTCTCCGTTCACCAAGCCAATCTAAGAATATGCAATGCTTGGTAAGTTTAAATCGCTAATGATAAAGAAAAATAATGGAGAAACAGACCTAAGAGCCCATGTGATGGATTATAAACATGCAATAGAACTCCAGACAGGGAGTGACGACGTGTTATGCAGAGCTTTTAGAGGGTTGCTAGAAAGAGCAACCACTAGGTGGTTCGATAGTTTAAAAGAAGTAAGCATTTCCAACTTTGGTCAACTTGCCATGGTTTTTATACAAAGTTTCGCAGCCAGTATCCCACTGGAGAAACAAACTCAAAGTTTAGAGGCAGTTACCCAGAAAGAAGGGGAGTCCTTAACAGATTATATAGCTCGCTTCAACAAGGAAGCTCTCAAAGTCACCAACCTAGATCAAGCCCGAGCCGTAGAGGCTTTACAAAATGGCACTAACCACATTGACTACTTTAAAGGATTATGCAGACATGCACTTACCACCTTGGAGGAAGTTATGGCGATTAGTCAGAAGTATATCAGGCAAGAAGACACCTTTGGATGCAAAAAGAGGAAAGGAGACGAGGCTTAAAAGGAGAACCTAATATGAAAAAATAGAAGGAAAGGGCTAGGGAAAACCCAGGGATAGGGAAAAATAATAACAACAAAACCCAGATACCTTATACCCTAGACCTACTAAGAAAGACACCTTTAAATGCAAGCCCAGCTGAGGTGTTTGTTGCATTTAAAGATAAAGACATTTGGGTTTGTCCCCAACCCTTGCTAAAATCAGCAGACCAAAAAAGTAAAAACAACTTTTGTCTATTCCACAATACCCATAGGCATAACACCAATGACTGTTGACAACTAATGGGGGAGATAGAAAGACCGATCAAACAAGGGTGTTTGGGAAACTTCATAAAAATCGATAACAATGATCAATGAAGGATCAATAAAGATAAGGGGAAGCAGCCTACTAATGACGGGTCAGCAGGGATAATCAACTACCTCACAGGGGGGCCCGACGAGCCCTCAAGTCGTAAACAAGCAAAGGCCTTGCGAAGAAGAAAAGAAGCCCCCAAGTTTATCTTCTACAATGGAGCCAAAGAGTCAGCTCGCAGGACAGATGGCAGCAACCTACAGCACCCCCACTCTGACCTTCTGGTTGTACAAGCAGTGGTCGTGAACTTCCTAGTTAAAAGAATTCTAACTGACAATGGGAGCTTAGTCAATCTACTTACTGCTGATGCATACACCCGAATGGGATTGAGAGAAGGAAAGCTACAAAATATAGGGACACTAATTTGCACATTAGACGGAACAGAAGTACCCTCAGTAGGGACGGCCAAGCTACCCATCTGTAATATCCCAACCCGACACAGGTCATATGTACATAAGTATATGTGAAGATATTTGATTAGTATCATAATATGCCCTCAAGTTAACGATGAATATGTGAATTAAGTTCAAATATTTTGTATTTATGTGTGAATTTTTCACATTTTTATAAGATAAATTGCTAAAGTAATTCATAAATAAAATTTGATTTATAAAGATTACTAAATGAATTTATGAAAATTGAATTTATTATGGAGGATGACCTCGTATATTATTAAATGAATATTTTTAAATATTCAAATAATTTAAATATAAATGTTTTAAAGTAATAATTTTATATTAAAATATTTTCCTTATTGTTATATTTATATTAGCATTCAAAGTTATAGATATTTAAGAATTTATATTTCAATATTGAAATTGATATTGATATTTATTTATATTATTATATTGATATTGATAAAGTAAATTTATATTGATATTTGATATTATATATATGTGATTTATTAATATTGTTATATGAGTATTTGAAATAATAGTGAATTATTTTTAATTTAATATTGATATTTGGAATAATTTATTTATTATATTTTATATTGATATTTGAAATGATATTAATTTATTATATTATTATACTAATATTTTTAAAAGAATATTTTATTAAAAGAAGTATTGAATTTTAAATTTATTATTTATTTAAATGAGAAATTTTAAATTAAAGAAATTGAAATTTTATTATGTAATATAGAAATTTGGTTAATTAATATTTGAAAAATTATGTAAAAATATTATTATTATTATTATTATTATTATTATTATTATTATTATTATTATTATTATTATTATTATTATTATTATTGTATATATATGTATATATATAATAAAGAAGAAGAAGAAGAAGAAAAAGTTAAAGTCGGTACAGCCCATGAATTTGGGCAAAAGGAGAAAAGAAATGCAGAAGAAATAGAGTAGGCAGAGGAACGCAGACAGAGAGAGATAGAGAGAGAGACTGTTGCATCTCCGTTCACCGCCCTCTGACCACTGTCGACTGACACGCGCCATGTTAAAAGGAAGAGCGGCCGTCGACCAGTCAACCGGTAAAAGCCCGTTGCCAGCAGCCATCGAACGGCAGCGCATGCGCCATCCAAAGTACCATCAGCCATAACTTCTAGGCCAATTTTTAGCCATTTTCGATCTCCTTTTTTGACAAAATTGGTATGGATGAACTCTTTATGATTCCAGCTTTAATTTAGTATGTCGTTTGCTAATTTTAGATAATCTTTTTTTGACCGGAATCCAGTGATGTCTATAGCTGCTGATGCTTTTCTAACTATTTTTTGATGCATTATAGAAAGTGAAGGATATATTTAGACTCCTCACGTCATACGCTAACTGCTGGTATCCTCAGATTGTGATTTGGTTACTGTGGGAATTTTTCAACGACCAAATTCCAGTGACCTCTGAAAGTGTTGATTTTGGATAACAGTTCTGGCTCATTAAACCGAGCCATATGATATAAATCTTGACTACTAATTGTGTATAGATATTGAACTATGAATTTATTTGTGAGAATTTAGGTAAATAGTTTATTGGAATTAATTAGTTAAATTGGATAATTGAATTGAGATAATTATTATTTATATAATTATTGAGTATTATTGATGATCAAATTGAAAGATTAAGGTGAGACATTGAGATTAGAATCGATTGAATTGAATTGATTAGATATTAGTTTGATAATGAGGAATGAAATTGGCGGATGGGATTAATAAATTGAAGGTCTGGGTTAGACCATTTGATTGTGATATTATGATTATTATGGATAAATTGAATTTATGGTAATATGGAGTTAATCTCAGTTTAGAGGAGATGCTGCTGAATTTTCAGTAAATAATGTAAAGTTTAAAGATAGATAATAAAGAAACGGTATAATAGTGTTTAATCGATGATATTGCATTCTTAGGAGAATTTCAAAGGGAAATTCGGAGGATAACAACGAGATGTGGATATTTAGCTGGATAGTGATCGACAGTCTAGGTGAGTGAAGAGTATATAATATTATTTTTAAGTTTAAAATATTTAAAATTAATAAAGTATTGTTATTGTTAAATTAAGAAGCATGTTTATGGTAATATGAAATTCCATTGTTTATTGACAAGTAATAAATTGATAAGATGTTAACATTTATTATAAATGATTTTTGATTGATTTCCAAAATTATAAATTTAATTGATATTCTAATAAAAGCCCTATCATAAAAATATATATATTACCAAAGTATTGATTAAGGAAAATCCCAATGCTTTATGAAAAGGTTACTGAAAATGGTCAAAGTTATGTATAAGCACCCTGCTTATATATATGAATTTATATCTAAATTGTAACTGCACAAAAGTTCTTATGGTTAAATAAGTAAGTAACTTAAAACATGGGAAATTATATGTGAGATTAAAGTAAGGGTTAATATTCTTCCTAAAGAGGAATTACATGTATAATCATTAGTAATATCATTATTGTTAAACTATTGAGCCTTAAATACCAAAAGGACCTCATATGTTTTAAGTGATACCTAGAGTAACTCTTTTCTACTAGCACCTGAAAGTCTTTTAGAAAGTATATGTGAACCTTGAATCCAAGCAACCCATTTGAACATTGAAAATTATTGAAATTTCAAATTTTCTTTTTATCAAGGGTTAACTTGAATATAGAGATCTCCGTCTGATGTGGGTAAGACATTATACTATGTACACACAGGAATCAAGTTTTATACAAGTGATATGGGGGTATGTTCTAAAAAGAACCTTTGCCTTGAGTATGCCAAAGAGCCTTTATCCCAAATTTAAGGGAGCTTTATGCTTAGGGTATGCTACAAATAACCTCTGCCCTAACTATATGAGAGCATGCTCTTATCAAGAGTCTCTGCTTCAGGTATGCTCAAAAGAGCCGCTACCCCAATTAAATGAATGATCTCTGTTAGCCTTAATGTTATTGTAACCTAAACATATTGAAACTCTTGTTCATTGATACCTAACCAAGTTGATTATAAGATCCAAGAATGTTGTCACCCTATTTGTCAAACGTGGTCTAAAAGTAAAATAACTAATTGACATTACAACCATAGAAGATCCATTCCAATGGAAATAATTATAAGTTTGAATATTATCTCCCTTAAATTTAAAAAGTATATGTATGTGTATATAATATTTCCCTTAAATTTGTTAATGTTATCAAAGATATATATATTGTACTAAATATATATATATATATATAATTTACTTAAGTAACATGTTTATTTAATAAAAATGTTTAAATTATAAATATGTATGATTTTCATAAAATTAACATAAGTTTCTTATATGAATATCAATCGTAATTTTATGTAATGTTATTTTAAATACCTAAATGATATATGTCTTATATAATAAAAGGTATTTGGTTATAGTCTACCATTTAATATGTAAATCATTAATATTTAAGTTAATTTTAGAAATTTCTTTTACATGCATGTATATGAACTTTACTTGAATATTTGAAAATCATATAGCCATATAGTTTTTATAAAGTTGTATTTTGAATATTATAAGAATTACAATATTGAAATATAATTATATATATATTTCCCTTGAGATATTAAAAATATTAAAAATATTACATTATTGATTTTATAACTTATTAAATATAAAATGCTTTCAATAATATGTGTACTTATATGATGAGCCAATTGTTTATATATGCATTTGTCCAAAAGAATTTAATACTCATATCATATATGAATTTTGCATTTTGAGATTTATATAATGAATTATTATTTTAAATCTCTTATAATGAATTACAAAATTTTTAAAGAATTTCAGCTGTTTGTATTTATATGGTTAAACTAAAAATATGTTGTATAAAGTTGCCTAATTTTTAAGGAATACAAAGTTCCAAAATATATTTGTATAAAATGATAAGTTGAAGTTTCTAAAACCTTATAGTTCTAAATGTTTATTTGTGTATCTATGTGTGGAGAATTATTGTACTATTCAAATCATACCAAAGTTTGAGATAAGTTAATGAAGACAAGAATCATATGCCTTAAGAGTTTTGCAATTGGAATTAAATAGTAAAGACTTTAAGATGTATGTGTTTTTAAAGATATTAAATTTATATTGCAGAAGCTTGCCTATCTTCTACAGAATATGAAATTTCAAAATGTGAACATATGTAGTAAATATTGAAATCTCTAGAATCTTATGAATTTAAAAACTTATTTATATACCACTAGTGTTGAAAACTACTTAAGCATGTTCTATCTTTACCAAAGATTATTACCTTTTAATGAATATAAGAATTATGGGTTACTATTTGAATTCAAATGTGAACTTTATATACTATAATTTATTTACTGTAAAAAGTAAAGTATCTCTAATTATTCCAAAAGTATATTTCATATGATCTATTGAAATAATCAAAGTGTTATGATTCAAAAGATTTTGAAAATGTGCAGAGTTGGAAATGACGATTTACTTGTATAATTTCCTTAAATTATGGGAATAGCTCAAAGTAAATAAATAAATTTAAAGATCTAGATTTCATGAATTATAAAATATGATCAGTGAATTATATTTTAAATTTTCTAAAGATTAATTGTATTCTTACTCGCTGAGCTTTCCCCGAAGCTCACCCCCTCCACGCACCAGTTTTTGCAGGTGGAGATTGAGTGTTCTCAAGAGTCTAGTAGATAGTGGCAAGTTGACTCCTCAAGCAATCGTTTCTTCCTTGAGGATTACTAAGTTATAAGTAATAGTGGATATTTGATAATTATTGTATTTAAATAAATGTTTAAAGTTCTTAGATGCTCCATGTGTGTAAGATGGTATTATTGTATTTGGTGCGATCTAACGTATTTGATAAGTATTATATTAATGTGTAAATTGAATGGTAAATTGGGATTACCTATGAGAATGAGAATGAATGATAGGAATAGTGTATGGAAAATACGATTAGGTTATAGGTTGTGATCTTAGGTTAATGTATTTTTTATTGATATTATATGGGGTTTCGTCATATGTATGGGTTCTACAGATTGTTGGTGCCTTTATAATTAGCTATGCCCTAGGACCGTCACATCCTCAAAAGTGGAGTGTGGCACCATCACCTTGGGTACACCCCTAGAAACTGTCACCACCATGGCCAACTTTGCAGTGATCAAGCTTCCTCTAGCATATAACATCCTTATTGGAAGACCCCTCCTCTATGACCTAAATGCCACAACTAACATCAGGCACTTGAAAATGATGATCCCTAGGACTAAAGGAGGAGAGTCATAGTCTATGAGACACAAGAGCGAGGAGAACCCTAAAGCTAAAAAATTAGGAAAATATCTCCTCACACAAGAGAGGTAGCAATAGTAGTCGCAGAGAAAGAAATCCTTGAGCAATGAGCCAAACCCGTGGAAGAATTAGAGAAACTGTTCGTCGGACTAGGATCAAAAAGGTATATGATGGTAAATACCTCGCTCAGCAAGGGGCAAAAAACCCAAGCACACTAATTCGTAGTCTCCAATATGGCCACTTTCGCGTGGTCTGCAGCATATATGAAAGGTATCAACCCGAAAATTCTATCTCACAAATTGAATGTAGACCCCATAGTCAAACTAGTTAAACAAAAGAAAAGGTGTTTTAGACTAAAAAGGCAGGCAGCAATAGACAGCGAGGTGGAAAAATTAATGGAAGCAAACTTTATAAGAGAAGTACAATACCCAAACTGGCTCGCGAATGTATTATTGGTAAAGAAAGCCAATGGGTCATATCAGATGTGTGTAGACTTCACTGACCTGAATGACGATTACCCAAAAGACTCATTTCCCTTATCCATGATCGATAAATTAGTAGACTCAACTACAGGCTACAAGTATTTGTCCTTGCTAGACGTAAAGCAAGGGTACCACCAAATCTGCATGCACCCAAGTGATGAAGAAAAAACCTCATTCATAATAGAAAGAGGAATCTACTATTATGTCTCCATGCCATTCGAATTAAAAAAATGTCAAAGTAACATATTAGAGATTGGTCAATAAAATGTTCAAAGAGCAGCTCGGGCAGAACCTATAAACATATGTGGACGACATGATAGTCAAAAGCAAAAGCTTTGAAGACCACTTGAAGGATTTAGCAGAGGTAATGTAGATCATGAACAAATACAGAATGAAGCTAAATCCTAAAAAGTGTGCCTTCTTCATTCAAGGAGGCAAATTTTTAGGGTGTATGATAAGTGAAAGAGGCATCGAGCCTAACCCGGATAAATTAAGGCAATACTGGATATGCACGCACCTTGTAACATCAAAGAAATACAAAAACTAATAGGAAGAATTGCCGCCCTAAATAAGTTCTTGTCAGAATTAGTTGAAAAATTCCTCTTATTTTTCAAAAAGCTAAGGAAGTCAGCTAACTTTGAATGGATGGAAAACTATCAGGAAGCCTTCGATGAACTGAAAGCATATCTTAGCTTAGAACAAGTGCTGAGCCAGCCATTACCCAAAGAACAACTGTTTATCTATCTTTTGGCCTCGCATCAGGCAGTGAGTTTGGTTCTAATTAGGGAGGAAGGGGGCATGCAGAGACCAATCTATTATTTTAGCAAGGTGCTACACGAAACCAAGCTAAAATACCTCCCTATTGAAACGATAGCCTACGCATTGGTGTTATCCACAAGAAAATTCAAAGTTTACCTCCAAGCCCACCAGGGCATGGTAGTAACATGCCAACCTTTACAGAAAATATTACACAAACTAGAAACATTAGGCAGGATGTTATGCTGGTCAGTAGAGTTAGGGCAATATGGCCTCTACTATAAAACTAGATTAGCAATTAAAGCGCAAGCCTTAGCTAATTTTATATCAGAATGCTCATTCAACCCCAAAGAAATAAATGATAAGGCCAGCTCGCTAGCAAGAGGAATAGAGCCCAAAAAGTAGATAAAGGATCTAGGGTCCAAATAGGAACTATTCGTCAATGGAGCAAGTGGCAAGGACGGTAGCGGGATAGGCATAATTCTAAGAAATGGCCAATAATTCTCTCTATAATATGCCCTTGTATTAGGATTCAAAACTACTAATAACACTGCAGAATATGTGGCTCTAATCCAAGGACTAATGTTTGTAGACTGCCTTCAGGTGCAATCACTATATGTGTATAGTGACTCACAGCTGCTCGTAAGATAAATATTGGGAGAATACGAAGCCAAAGAAGCAGCCATGATTGAATATCTAAAAAAGACAAAGACTATAGTCCAAAAGTTAAAAAATAGAGGAGTGGAAATACGAATACATAAGATCCCAATGGATCAAAACAGCCAGGCAAATGGACTCTCCAAGCTAGCTACCACCCTTCCGGTTGAACTACCCAAGAAAATATTTGTAGGGTACTTAGCTCACCCAAGCATCCGAGAACGGGAAGAAGTTATGGATATAGATGAAGAATCCTCTTGGATGGACCCCATCAAAAACTATCTGGGGAAAAATGAATTGCCTACAGATGCAAAAAAAAAAAAAAAAAAAAAAAAAAAAAAAAAAAAAGCAAAGAAAATATGACAGTGAAGTGCCCACTTCTCAGTCCACCAAGGTATAGTATATAAAAGAGCCTTCTCCCTCCCTTGGTTAAGATGTCTTAGACCAAGCAAGGCAAAATACGTCCTCCAAGAAATACATGAAGGGTGTTGCAGAATGCATATTGAAGGAAAAACTTTAGCTGTTAAGATCATTCAACAAGGGTACTACTGGCCCCACATGAGGGAGGATGCAGTTGCCTTCATTAGAAAATGCCAAACCTACTAGAAATTTGCTAGTGGAAAACATATGCCAGTAGTAGAACAAAAAGCAATCACTAGTCCATAACCATTCGCAAAATGGGAAATAGACATAGTAGGTCCTTTCCCTATAGCATCTGGGCAAAGAAAATTCCTATTAGTGGTAGTGGAATACTTCACCAAATGGGTAAAAGCTAAGCCTATGGCAAGCATAACTGCAGACAAAGTGATAAGCTTCCTATGGAAGAACATTGTGTGTTGATTCAGCATACACTACCAGCTCTTCAGTGACAATGGAAAGCAGTTCAATAATGCCAAAGTCAGTAGCTTTTGTCAAGGACTCAACATAAAACAACGTTTCTCTTCAGTAGCTCATCTGCAAATCAATGGACAAGTAGAAGTAACAAATTAGACTATCCTCTAAGGGCTAAAAAGAAGACTAGAAGCATATGGCCAAAGCTGGGTTGACCAACTCATCACAGCCTGTGGGCATGTCGAACAACACCGAGGTAGGCAACTGGGGAGACTCCTTTCAATCTAACATATAGAACGGAAGCAGTCATCCCAATCGACATAGGCTACACAGTAGGAGATTAAACTTTGTCAATGACAAAGTGAACGATCAGGTGAGACGAGTAGACCTAGACCTCCTTGATAAACTGAGAGAGAGGTAGCCATTAGGATAGCTGCATTCAAACAGCAAGCAAGTAGGTATTTCAACAAGAAAGTAAGAATCCACATACTCAAAGAAGGAGACCTAGTCATGAGATACCTTAAAGCAATAGGCAAAAGAGAAGGAAGGGGCAAGCTTGCACCGACTTGGGAGGGACCCTTCAAAATACAAAAGGTTTTGAAACTAGCTACTTATAAACTTGTAGCCTTACAAGGGAGGGAAATTCCTTATACATGGAATATCCAGCATCTAAAGATGTATTGTCAATAAAGAAATAAAAATGCCCCTTATTTTCCCAAAGGGTCACTCCTTCTCTGTACTCAATAAAAAAAATGGAGATCACTCTCTGTTGAGAGAGTAAGTGCTCAAGAAAATGAGCTAGGAGATCGCTCTCTGTTGAGGGAGCAAATGCCCAAGAAAAGAAAAAGGAAGATTACTCTGTGTTGAGGGAGCAAGTGCCCAAAAAAAGAAAATGAGAGATTGCTTTCTGTTGAGGGAGCAAGTGCCCAAGAAAACGAGCTAAGAGATAGCTCTCTATTAAGGGAGCAAGTGCCCAAGGAAAAAAAAAAAAAAAAAACAGATCACTAACTATAGAGGGAGCAAGTGCCCAGCAAAAGCAAATGGAGAGATCGCTCTCTGTTGAGGGAGAAAAAGCCTAAAAAAGAAAGGAAAAAGCACAAGTCTCTTTCTACAAAAGAAAATCTGCCAAGTCAAAAAGTTTTTGCAACAAAAAGCCCGAACTCTACAACCAAAAGAATCAAGATGGTTTCTCAAAATTGTTTTCACCCTAAATAATTACATAATTTCTCATTGGCAAAGGGAAAAATCATATGAATTGCCAATAAAGACAAACTTCTGGGAGCATCAAGGCAACTCGCTGAGGAAAGATTAAAAAGTTGAGATAAAATCGAGTAGCTATAAACAAAAATGATACCAAGTATTAGTGAACGTTTTGCATGGAAAATAAATAAAAAAGACAAGATAGAAGGAAATATGAATTTTTATTCCAATAAGGGCAAATATTTACAATTGTCCTAAAAGAATTTTACAATGTACAATGTAAAAAAAAAAAAATACTATGAAGCTGGAGGAGTCTAACTCGCTGGGGGAGTACTTTTAGGATGGATTATGCTAGAAGAGGCAGGGGTCGATGACGAACTAGGAACAAAGGCTTACTTCAGCACGTGTAAGAGCACCTCAGGGAACTCGGCAGCACAGGCATTGATAGCCAAGTCATAAAACTGAATGGCTCGAGCACCATAATCCAAGGTGAGCTGACCCTTGTATTCAGAAGAACCCAAGAAGTCCCTCACAATAATAGACTTATCATCTTCTACCTTCTTGCAAAGACACTCAGAACTTTGAAGATATATCTAAAGATTCGCCACCTGCCACTCAAGAACTTGGAAATTCTTCATTAAAAGAGGGTAGTCCTAAGCTTGCTCACAAAGGTCGGTCAGTTTGGCCTATGTCTTCTCAGCTTTAGACAGCAATACTCCCACCAATTGTTGGCGATCTTGGAGCTCGTTATCCTTCAACTTCATCACCATCTCCAAATCAGCAATCTTGAAGTTATAATCAACAGTAATGCGCTCCAATTCTTTAGATTTCTTGTAAAAAGGCCTTGGAAGTGATCTCTTTTGGTAGCAAGCCTCTTAGCCTCACTTTGCAATTCTTCCAGCTTAGCTAAAATCGCCTACTCCCTTTTCTCCTCCTCTAAGGCAGCTCGCAAGTCAGAAATCTCCTTATGTAAATCCTCTGCAGCCTTCTAGGAGGAAGATCGAAGGTCGAGGAGAGCTGCTCATCAACATGCCCCATTTATTCTAATAGGTCATCTAGAGATATTAGTTGCACTGGCTCCTTGTTAGAAGTAGAAGGGGCCACCACCACTAAAATAAAGAAAAGGGAAAAGAAGTAAAAAAAAAATAACAATAAAATAAATAGATAGCAAAATAGGAAAAAGAGAAGTGTATTTAGCTGAAAAGAATGGCCGTCTTACATGGTTGCAGTTCAACGGAAGGTCCAGCAAATGGAGAAGGAACCCTCTCCAATAAAGAGCAGATAGTCTCGTTCACTATCTCTTTGGAAGGCACACCCTTGCGAACCCGCTCGACTATCATGTCAAAAAATGAACTATTAATAAGAAAATTTCTCGAGGTGTTAGAGTGGGCCCACTTAGAGGAGAAGGAAGAGGAATCACCTGCAGTCTAGCGAATGAGTCTAGTAATCATCATGTCATCTTCACCTTCACTGCTCTTAAGTAAATTGATCCAAGGACCCTCAGGCATCGTGGTGACTGGCACTGGCTCGATACTAATGTCCTTCGCAGTCACTTTGGACTTGGACAACACAAGATCAATGTTCTTTGTAGCATCCTTCACTGTCACGTTCTTCGCAACATCCTTTGTTGCCACCTTAGATTTTGACTTGGACCCCTCAACAGTTGTGGCTAGCTTGAGGGTCATTTTCTTTTTCTTAGGCCTCTTTTTCTTAGGAGATGCTTTTCTTTTCTCCACAACTGAAGGCTCTACCCCCCAGTCCATTGCAGTAGCAGCTTTGAGCTTACCAATCCGCTCGTCAAGCAGAGGTAAGAAGGCAGTCTCATTATAAGGAAGAGGTTCCAGCTTCCCTTTGAGGTCTCAAATCTTCTCATATGTATTGTCTTTATTTGTAATATACACTGCAAAAACACAAACACAAGGGTAGGTAAGGATAAGCGGAGTGAGTAAAAACAGCCGAAAGAGAAAAATAGAAGTGAGAAGGTGAAAACTCACCCCTAATTTCATCAATTACAAGGTGCATAGTCTTACCTCGGGCATCCTTTATCTATGAAGCATAATCTAGCCTTATCATGTCATAAGAACAGTTATCCTAGATCAAGGTCAACATTCCGATAATTTCTTCAGGAAAAAGGTTTGTAGGAATGTCAGGTAGACCATATACTGCTAGTACTTGGAGGGATCCCCTGAAACTAAAGCCTGCGCCACCTCGGCACTTCTCCTTCATCACGATGGTAGCGAACTTGGTATGCCAGTTTGCTACTTTTTTGGGCTTGCTGTTAAAAAGGTACCTTCCTAGCTTCGCACTAGTACACCACACCCGCCGATCACAAGTGAACCTGAAGAAGCACTGGAATATATAGGGTGTTGGCCGTACACCCAGAACCTTGCAAACCACCTCGAATTGATGGAAATCTTAGATAATGTTGGGGGAGAGCATCATAGGGTTGATGCAAAAATAGTTGAAGCACTCCACAAGAAAGGAGGATAGGGAGAATCACAAACCTGCCTCGATCTAGTGATAGAAAAAGATGATGTGGTCATCATCCTTGAGCAATTCTTGTGTATTAGCATCCTCAAGATTCTTAAAAATCCTGTCATGGGATTTTAGGAGGCCGACGATGAATTTTTCTTGGTTCTCTAGGTTATCGGCAATGGGATTGAGACTAGACGCCTTTAGGGAAGAAGCAATTTTAGCCCAAGAATTTTCTAAATCAACTTTGATACTTTGGTAAGAGATCACCTCTTTCCTAAGGGGCCATTTTTCTTTGAAAAATTGAAGGAAATTGATGAAAAGAAATGCAAGGAAACTGGTAATATCGTAGGAAGAAGGAATGCTGGAAATTTCTGAATAATGAAATGAGGAAGATGAAGGGAAAAAGGGTCTTTTAGGTTTTAAACTTAAACCCTAAAGTCATGTGCCAATTAATCATTTTAAATTTAAAAATGGCATAACGTATGCCTGTACAACAGGAGTTGGGCCACGTAACGTATTTTTAACAAAGATGAGCTGCCTTTTTGTTTAGTGTTTCAGATATGTCAGGCGCGTGAATGGAAACCATAGACTCTTGAACTTCTTTTAAAAGTTGCTGTACTAACCACCTGAACTTACGAGTATACAGGCACCTCGCCAAAACCAACTCAATTAGACAAAGAAGGAAGAACCGCTCAAAACGAACTGATTAGTCTGCTTCAAAATTTGTTTCAAGTGAAGCATGCATATTGCTAACTTTGCTGAAATAAGGGTGCCATTGATGGGGAATAAGAAAGTCAATAATGGGCCCAAAGCCCAATAAGTACTGCATAATTGGTAAAGCCCATCCAGAGAGAGTAAGTGATCCATTTTCTATTTGCATTAAGCATCATAGACGAAGTAGAACAAGTAAAGCCAAATCAATATCTTGTTCGGATTAGTATCTCCTACTTATTGTCCAAATAAGATTAAAACTTGCTATCTATAAATACCCCAATTATGAGATCTCAAAGGCAAATTCAATCACATTGTAATTCGACTACTTTCAATAAAATCTCTAAGTTAATTGCCTCATTCAAAGTACTGCATAATTCACTTATAACTCGTTTAATCCTTCCCCAACTAACTCATATTCACATTATCTGTTTAGTTGAATTCAACTAAACAGATAATGTGAATATGAGTTACTTGGGGAAGGATTAAACGAGTTATAAGTGAATTATGCAGTACTTTGAATGAGGCAATTAACTTAGAGATTTTATTTTATATATATATATATATATATATATATATATATATATATATATATATATATATATATATATATATATATATATATATATATATATATATATATATACCGGATTATTAGCAGCCATGCCACCATCAACAAGATCAAATTCCCTCACTTGGCCCGTAAAATCTTTGGTTTCAAAACGATGGGCTAGAAGATAAGTTGGTGCAGCTGATGTTGCTATGCATATATCTCACAGAAGGGCGTTCATGGATGGATTTTTCTTTGCCTAAATGGTCGAAGTAATAAAGTGAGAAAAAAAATTATTTTTATGAGTTAAATTCTTAAAGATATTATACTTTAAAATTATGAGATCTCGAATATGAATCTCAATTTGTTTAAAAAAAATATGATATTTTTTAAAGTAAAACGCTGATTACCAAAAATCATGATGTGCAAGAGTATATCCCAACTAAGTTGGCACATTCATAGCACTCTCGTCACACAACTAACAACCAAATATTATTAATAAAAAGGAAATCAATAATAAAAAATATAACTAAACAACCAACTAGTGGAATCTAAAATTTTCTTTCCCATTATAATCCTTACAAACTAGAATGAACCTCATAACTGCTGAAGACAGTAGGCTGGAGTTGCTTTATATCAAAAGTTGGGATGACAATGTGAGTCCATGTCTGGTCAATTCGTTTATCTCCTAATTTTTCCTTAACAATTTGGTGTCAATATTTGCCATCATATTTATGTCCTGTCAAAGACCTGACAAGATTGG
This sequence comes from Reutealis trisperma, assembly GCA_947687605.1. Taxonomy (NCBI): domain Eukaryota; kingdom Viridiplantae; phylum Streptophyta; class Magnoliopsida; order Malpighiales; family Euphorbiaceae; genus Reutealis; species Reutealis trisperma. The sequence continues at coordinate 568,221 of CANTUT010000158.1, read as the reverse complement.
CTGCAGGAGCAATGGAGACCTATCTTGGTGGAAGATTTTAGGGCAGTGCTTCAGATAGAAATCTTTAATGTCCCTGGCTGCAAACAAATGTCTGTTTTGTTAGTTTGGTGTGGTTAACATAGCAATCACCAAACCACCAGTGCTCATCCCTGTAATCACATCAAAATAGTCTGCTAGTCTTGCATCCTCACCATCCAGCTTTTGCATACGCATTAAATACAGTTTTTCAAATATATATCTATATGATAAATATTAAACATATAGCGCTTGGCTGAATCTAAACCCTGAAATTGTCTTAATGACGGCAAAGGTGCAAATTCGAAACCCTCATGGTTAAGCCAAATCAAGTAAAAAAATATACAAAACAAATTTTGTACCTGGAGCTCGAACTCTAAAAAGCCAAGAATTGTTCCTGGTATAATTCCTCTTATCCCACCACCATCGATGCTAAGAATAGTTATTAAGTTTCCGAAAGTTGGAGGCTGTAGGGGTGATCTTCGAGTTTCCATGTGAGATATTAGTGGAGAAAGCCATGCTAAAAGGAGCGAAGGGATTTATTCTAGAGCTTTGAGAGAGATAATCAAATTAGCTAGCTAAGAGAGAGATAAAGAGAGACACTATTAGTATTGAAATGTAAGTGTGGAAGAACCTTGAAGTCTCCCCCAGTGAATTTGAAGATTATTTATAAACCGATAAAAATTGAATTGAAAAAATAGAGCTGAATTGAATTGGGTATAGATTATCTCGTGAATAAATTAAATTTAATAAATTCAGGTTAATCATTATTAAAAAGTTAGAATTAACTAATTAAGTAATCAAATACAAGCCATTATATATTCATATGTTTTTTTTTTTTTTTTTTTGTGTATTTTTATGATATGTGATTGATTCTTAATATGAGCTAACATAAATTACTAAAAATTTTTGAATTTTGAACGCTTTTAACATTTGACCTTAATAGAAAATTCAAACTCCATATTTCAATATCTTAAGAGCGTAAGCAATATTGCCAAATAAAAGATTCATTAATATTCATGTAAGGCCATGTTTGATTTATAAAATAACTATTTTATGTGGAATAGTTATTTTAAATTTTGGTTCAAATTTTAAACAAAAAATATTAATTCTATGAAATAGCAATTTCGCAATTTTTATGAAATACATATTTCACAAAAAAGTAAAGAATTGGTATTTTTTAAACTATAGAATTGAATATTTCCATTTTTATCCTTAAAAAAAATGTTGACAAATCTAAACTCACCACTATTGCCTTATATTTTTTTATTTTCATATTTAAAAAAAAATAGTACTTGCTGATTTATTTTTATAATTGAATATATTTTTATTCAATTATAAATATAAATAATAGAAAATTAGATAAGTAATAAAATAATTAATATTAAAATTTTAAGAGGAATATTATATTTTATATAATAAATAATTGAGTATATAATATAATTAAATGAAGTGTATAATACAATGGGAGTATAACTAATTAATATGCCACTAACGATGTAGTTTTGAATAAATTTTTATGTACATCTCCAATTTTTCTTAAAAAAAAAAGCAAAAGACAATGCCAAGAAATTGAAATATATCGTTTCCAATGTATAAAAAAATTAAAAAAAAAAAAAAAAAAAAAAAAAAAAAAAAAAAAGAGAGAGAGAGAGGAGATTTGTGTAGTTTCCTTTAATAGAAGAGTTTGTGTGAGACGGAAGCTTAGACGGATAAGTAGATTTATACAAAGTCCATGGAACTGCTGCCACTGTCGCAATTCCTACGGTATCTTTCTTGCAATTTGGCTTGTGCTTATCACAAGCACCGTAAAGCCTGCGGATTTTTTTTTTTTTCTTTTTAATTTCAAATGTTACTGTCAGTAATTTTCAAATCTCGCTATATGTGTTCACGAGTTTGTGTTTCTTATCGCGAGATATATGCATGGTTTGAGATTGCAATAAAAACTAAAAATTTTATTTTTTTAAGAATTGAAATGATCATTTTTCTTTATTATGAGTAAAGTTATCCAATAGTTAACCAAACCGACCTAATCAAATTGAGAAATTCAAATTAAAAGCAATGATTTATATTATTTCATGATTGATTAAAATTTTAAATTTGTATCAACTAAATTTTTAATTTAGTAGACTAAATTTTTAATTTAGTTTTGATTTAAGAAAATGAAAATTTAGTTAAATAGAATCGAACCAATAATATGCAAATTATGCTTTAAATTTTTTATAAGTTAAAGATATCTACTGAATTTTTATATTTTTGAGGATTTTGTACTGTTATTTTGATTCCGACTAACTTCTTATGAGATATTTCATTCTGATTTTATTATCATCATGCTACAAAATTTTAAGTACACAATTTAAAACTTGCATTTTTTATAGTATTGATAAGATTTATTGCTATCGAAATATATAATTTTATTTTAATATTTGTTAAATTTCTACAATTTTTTCAAAATTTTTTATTTTATTTATTTATTATTTTGTCAAACGGACTATCTAAATCAAATTCAAATAATTTTAATTTAGATATTTTTCATATTATTTAAATTGGTTAAGAGCTGATTGGCTAAAAATATTTATTTTAAACTGATCAAACTGAACTATAAACATCCCTAATTATGAGTTATAAAATGCATTTTTTCCCTAATAACTCTCACTATATTGCAATAGACTGAATCAAAAATTACATATATAGCAAAGCTTTGTCTTCCCCATTGAACTTGGGACAAAAGAAAAAAACAAAAATCATATCAAGGATTTGTTTAACCAAATCTATGAGCCAAAACATGTTAGAAGCTCTTTGGGGTTTGCCATCCCTAATAGTTCTTTCACAAATCCACTAAAATTAACAAGTCCGCACAAAAACTTTCACAAACTTTTTATTTATTTATCTTTGTTAATTCAATATCTGTTTAATTTGATTTTTTAGAAACTAATATTTAGCAGTGAGTATCCAAATCCTAATACAGAGTATTTAGTTCTTATCTGGATTAATTTTACAAAGTCAATGCTTAGTTCTTTAATATTTAATCGCTGCATAAAACTAAAAAAATCTAGTAAATTTCTGATGAAAAAATCCATCAGTAATAATAAAAAATCTATTAATAAATTAATTTACTGACGGACTAAGAATGGAAACTATCCGTCGTTAAAACGATAGTCAGTAAATAAATAGTAACAGAAAAAATGTTCCGTCGGTAAATTTACTGACGAAATTCGGTCAGTATTTTATAGAAATCGATCGATAATTTCATCCAAAAAAAGATAGCAAATATTACTATTCCGTTAGTGATCCGTCGTTAAAAAATATTATCCATCAGTAATTTGTCAGTAATCCGTCATTAAAATATAATTAAATATTATTTTCGTTCAGTGATCTGTCAGTAATTTTCAATCAAAAATAATATTTTAATATTATGATAAGTAATCCGTCAGTAAATGAACTAAAAAAATATTATTTTATGACAAAATAGTCGGTAATCCGTCAGTAATTTTCAGGCAAAAATAATATTTTAATAAAACGATTAGTAATCCGTCAATAAAATGACTATAAAAAATAACATTTTATGACTAAATGGTCGGTAATCCATCAGTAAATTTTAGTAAAAAATAATATTTTAATTTTTCCTTCAGTAATCCGTCAGTACAATAAACATATAAAAATATTATTTTATATAAAACGGTCGGTAATCCATCAGTAATATATTAAAAAAATAGTTTAATAATCTTTTCCACCAGTAATCCATCAGTAAATTTAAAAATAATTTTTAATAATTTTTTATTACGTAATAAATTAATTTTATATAATATATATTGATTAGAAAATTATAAATTAACATATAATGTGAATATAAAAATTTTTCATTCCATAAAATGTAATATTATTTACAAAAATTGTAATATACTGTACATCATACAAATGTTATAAATAACTACTAAAAAAACTAAAAAAATAACTAATCATGCTCCTGAGCATCATCCTTCTCGTGGCCCTCGGCATAATATTGGCCATGCTCCAGATCTACTATATACGCATCAGCAGCAGCAATAGAAGCATCTCCAGCTGAAGTATGCTGATCAGAAGTAGTAGAAACCGGTAGTGGAACAGGTGGAGGAGCAGCACCGCCAGCAAAATATCTAGAGAAGAACTGTTGCATCTGTAACTCGACCTGCTGGCAGACCTGCTCCTAGACTGTTTGCTACATCTCATGCTGCATCTCCTCCCTCATCTGAGCTACTTGCCTATTTATCTCATGCTGCATATGCTCAGTTGTAGGCTGTGGTGGTGGTGGTGGAGCTAAGGAAGAACTGGCTTTGAGATCTCCACATGAGCGAGCCATCGAACCCATCCCATAGACTCGACCCTTGTCCCAGCTCCCAATAGCTCTGAAATATAGTTGAAACTCATCTACTTGAGCTGGCTCAGTGGATCTAGGAGTCGGCTGGGACATCTGCTCGCCGAGGTTTTTGAGATCCTCCTGTTTTCAATATAATAGTAGTTAGCATTTAAAATTTTTAATGTACTTTAATAGAAAAAATGCTAATTAAAACTTACATAAATCCGTTGGGAGCATTGGTCAACAAAGGTCTGTCAGTCTTCTTTTCTCGTGTAGATGCGGACAAAGATCTCCTCAAGAGTAGGATCTCGACCAAGATCATTTCTCTGTTAAAAATTAAAAGTATCATCCCACATTTAGTAAATAAAAAAATATGAAATTAATAACTTAAAAATAAATAAATTTTTAAAGTACATATGATTTAATTACTTATTATAAAAAAAATCGGCATCTTATCAATTTTCTGGCATGCTCCATAGCAGGAATAGACCCTCCAATATGCTTAGACGGTCCACTTGCTGGACTGCCTTTTTCTAACTTTTTTTTCATGAATGCCTTCTGCGATAACTGCTTATACTCTAAAAAATCCCAGTATTTCTTCCAAGCATCCCATGTCTCCTGAGGGATCCACGTCTCTCTCTTCTCCTTTTTCTTGACGTCGTAGAGGAAGTTATTGTACCGAATTGCAGCCTTCTTAAGAAAAGAGTATCTTCATCTCTAATATATATATATATATATATATATATATATATATATATATATATATATATATATATATATATATATATATATATATATATATATATATATATATATATATATATATATATATATATATATATATATATATATATATATATATATATATATATATATATATATATATATATATATATATATGTCTGTATTTTTTGAAACTAAAATTATATATATGTAATGAAAATCTCATATTAAATATTAATATCAATTACCATAAAAAATATTAATATCAATTTGTTATAATTTATTAAGTAATTATAGTTGACATTTCCTTAATTTACAATAATATTATAAGCTAGTTTTTTCTATATATATATATATATATATTATCAAAATCAAATTATAAATCTCTCCAAACAAAAAAGAAAAAGAAAAGTATAACCCCCACATTTCAAAGACCGAAATTCATATATATATATATATATATATATATATATATATATATATATATATATATTTTGAATTTTATATAATAAATTATTCATTACCTGAAACTCCTTCCAGTAGAACTTCATCTCCTGAGGCATTGATTTCCAACTCGTGCCTTCAGGTCTCAACTGGTTCTTAAATATCTTATATATCATCTACGTCGTATCTAGCGGATACATCCTGCAATTAAAAAACTTAAATGTTAGTTAAACGAAAAATAAGATATTATAAATTAAAAATTATCTTAAGAAATATAATACTTACACATCTCTCTGCAATGTGATATGTTGCCTACACCTCGAATCTGAAAGCTGGACTAGTGGGGCAGTGGTAGAAGCTGAAGCAGTGGTAGGAGCTGCTGTAGTGGTAGGAGTTGCTGCAGAGGTAATGGCAGTAGGTGTAGAAAATGAAGGATGGGTAGATGGAGAAATAGGCAAAGGGATAGTGGATGGAGGGGTAACAGAAGGAATAGTAGATGGAGGGGTAATTGAAGGAATAGTAGATGGAGGGGTAACAGAAAGAATAGTAGATGGAGAGGTAACTAAAGAAGGGACAGTGGATGGAGGGGTAACAGAAGAATGCATAGTGGATAGAGGGCAAATGGAGGAAGGAATAATAGAAGATGATGAAAGTATAGGACCGGTGGATGAACAAGTAGACATAGGAGGAAGAATAGATAAAGGGATTTGTGTGGTGACAGTTGAAAAAGGTGAATGTATGTGGTATAGAAGGCAAGAAAGGTGATAAAGAAGAAAGGGTAGTGGGAAGATCACTAGTGGTAGTAGGCCCTCCCTGTGAGCGATGCCATTTCCAGGACATCGATGTACTACTATCAGGAGTATCTCCAGGAGTTGGTACACATCTCAGAGTTGACATCTATATATTTAGTAAAATTTAATAAATTCATTTATTATTTAATGTTACATAAAAAGTACATCCACATAAATAAAACACCAGAAAATTAATATGACGTAATCGTGGAATAATAATGTAAATATTTAACAAAAAAATTACAACACAAGTTAAAAATGACTTCATTGAAATATAATGTAACATTGTAAATGTAAAAATAATATTCTCTTACATAATTAGGAAAAATCCATACACAATCCATGGGAAATAAGTACACAATACATTTATTCAGAATCTATTTCTTCGAGCTCATCTTCGTCTATGTTTTCCTCAGACATCTCGACATCTGAATCAAATTCAGATTCATCATCTGTATCATTGTCATCTTCATCATCCGTATCAACTAATGGCCCTTCAGAATCATTTAAAGTTGTAGGAGCCTCATCATCATTAACTTCAAGTATAGGCTCATCAACTTCGTCGTCTTGAAATGGTTCTTTAGATGTCGTATTTATTTCACTACCCTCCTTAATCTCTATGACTGATCTAGCTTTAATCTTGCATACTGCCCACCAATCCGCTTTATCTCATCGTAGACTCGGATAGGAAATATAATACATTTGACAAGCTTGCATTGCCAGTATAAATAGCTCGTATTTATTGAATCGTCGCCTGTGGTTAACTTCAACAAGATTATATTGCTCATGAACTTTCATTCCCACATTTAGCTTTGGATCAAACCATTCACACTTAAACAAAATAGTCCTCTTAATTGAAAGTGCAGGGTATTCCAATTGCATTATATCTGTTAATCGACCATAATCGTCAAATGCATTCTCACTATAATTGGAACCCTTTATACATATGCCACTATTTATTGATGACCTACCTGAACTTCGCTTTTCGGTATGAAACTTGTAACCGTTCACGAAGTAAATAGGATAGATCATAACATATCACAACAGACTTGAACAGACCAATAATGAATTGATTTGTTATTCTATTCATAAGATCAATGGCCTATGACAAAAATAAACTTATCAATTTGATTGTATATGATAGAAATTTAAGATTAATTTTTTAAGTAATAGTACTACATTATACTTATATATGAATGAAACTAGTGTGCAAATTCTGTCTCTAATTTTTTGTCTATATCAATTGTTGATATATTTGGCACAGTTTGCTTCAACATATCAATATATAAGCTTCATTCATAAGGAAAATAATAAGTAAAAAGGAAAGGAAACTATGCAGAATGATGAATGAGTTATTTTAATTAAGTTGTAACTTACTAAACATATTTTGCAACTTCGGAGCAATTAAGAAGAATGTAGGATTGAGCCGCCTTATATTCTTCATCCGTCATCAATCTTGTTTTAGGTCGACCAAATGGTCTCCCTGGATTAGTGAATATTGATAAAATACCAGGCGTATTTGATCCTTCAGGCATTCTACCATCATCATTTTGAGCTACTCTTCTATGCCTTGTATAGACAATGGGTTCAAAACAATGAGAGCAAAATAATGAAGCTTCCTCAACTAAGTATGCATTACAAATGGAGCCTTCAACTCTTGCTTTATTTTTGACATTATGCTTCAAATGTCTATTAAATCTACAGCAAGTAAATATCATAGATTATGACATTTGAGTATAAATGAATAGATGTGATTGTAAATATTAAAATCGGCAAATATTTTATCTCTCAAATGGATATATCTATCAGTATTGAATTGGACCCGCTATACGAGCTTCGTAAGCAAGATGTACTGGTAGATGCTCCATGGAGTCAAAGAAACTTGGAGGAAAAATGCGTTCCAGTTTACACAAGATCAGTGGAATGGTATTTTCAAGCCTCGCCATGTCCTCTTCCATAAGAAGTGTTGAAGTGAGTTCTTTGAAAAATAAACTCAACTCTGTCAATGGTTGCTAGACATCCTTCAACAAAATTTTAAGGAACGCAATAGGAAGCAAGCTGAAATATCCTGAATTTTTAATTATTTTTCTAAAATTCTATTTTTGTATGGAAATGTATTATTCTATTATTTTATTTATTTAAGCAAATATTAAAGTTATATTTTATTAAAATATATATATTTATATCATTTGAATATGTATTATTAATAGTAATTTTATTACAATATTATATATGTATATTATTATGATATTATTATGGTTATTGGAGAAATTTTGTTTTGATATTTGAATATAAATATTATGTTTGATTAATCTAACTTATATTGCTAATTATATACATTACCGGAAGTTCGGGATTTTATTATAATTATTATTATTGTGAATAAGTTTATTAATTGAATCATTAGTATGTAAATTATAAATTATTCTTATTATCATTATTATATAAACTATGGTTGTTTATTATTATTATTATTATTATTATTATTATTATTATTATTATTATTATTATTATTATTATTATTATTATTATTATTATTGATTTATATATATATATGTGTGTGTTAGTGTTATATATATATAATTATATGTTAGTATTGCTGGTGAAAAGGAAAAGAAAAGAAAAGGAAAAAGAAAAAGGAAAAGAATATGGTGGTGGGTCACGTGGGGAGCGAGGAAGGACAGGAAAAGGAAAGAAGAAACAGATAGAGAAGAAGCGGAGGAGAGAGAAAGAGTGATCTGGGAGGCAGTGAGCCGCTCTCCAGCCGACAGTGGGTTCCACCACCACCTCCAAGCGGCAACCCACCTGCCGACGAGCACTTGGGAACTGGCAGCAGCAGAGATCGTCAACGGGAGGCGGCAGACATGCTGGAAGAAGCTCCGCCAGCGCTGAAGCTTCAATTCGATTTTTCGGTTGATTCCGGCAGCGAAAATTGGCTATTCTGGTTTCATTCAACTCCTGAGGATGAGGGCTTCCTTTTGGTACCAACCAGGCCCCTTGACGATCACCGGAGGAGGAGATTAAAAAATATAAAGTCGCACCTTTAAAGGCATTTTTAGGCGAAACAGCAGCGACTGGGGGCGAGTGGCTGTGGTTTTCATGATCCTAGCGTGAAGGTGAACATGCTGGTGTAGAGATCACCCAAATTCGCCATCAGTAGCGACGGCACGTGGCTGGTTGACCGCGGTGCGTGGGGTAGTCCAGCAGCTCTGTTTTGTCATTCCGATGCAACTCTCGACATTCCTATAATCGAAATTCGTGAAGGTTAACCTAAAACTCTTATATTTTAGTTGTTAAATAAGTTATATTATGTTTAACAGACTCTAGAGTGGTTGTTATGAGTTGTCGAATCTGTTATTGAGTTCAGTTTAGTTCTGTCGAGATCTCGATCAGAATCACAGTAGTCTTTAAGTTGTGTCTAGTTAAGTGAGTTATTCTTATCCTGATGATATCCGTTGTTGCGAGGTGTTGGTGTTCTGGCGTCTTCCTGGTTTCAAAAGCTGCACTTCCGAGGGAAGCCAGTCAGAAGCGTCATTAGTTAGGTGAGTGGTACTCCCTAATATGTTATCCTGTTTCCATATACATCTATATTTTTGTGTGTATATATATGTATATTATGCACTACTATTGCATATATGCATGTAATATTTGATTGTGAATGATGAATTGATATTCCTTATTCTGTGTTGTATTGTGATTATGATTGATGGATGGAGATTGGGAGGATACAATACCACCTAGGAACTTTTGATATGAATATGGATATGGTTACTATTATGATTATGATTTTATTGAGATTTAGAAGATGAGTTATGACTGATGGATGCTGATAGGGCCTGCTCATCGCCAGAGCCGCTGTCAGTTGGGTTAGGGTCGTATGGTACAAACCAGTGCTGGCCGGGCCCATTGGATATAAGAGATAGATCATTGGACTCAGAGAGCCAGTATAAGGGGATCGGCTCTCTTTATTGAGTATTAGGGTGGTATTGTGGACCGTATCCCATCCTTATTTAATTGTATGATTTGTCTGTCTCTATGACATAGTGCATAGCATAAGCATTAGAAATCTGTCTATAGGACACCAGTTTAATGTATTAGCTGGTATCATTCACTAAGTCGTACGCTCATTCCTGTTCATTTTTTGTGGTTTTCAGGTCGGGGAATGAGCTTGTGAAAGAATTGTAAACTGAGTAAACTGCCAATTTTCCTTCGGCAGTAGTTTGTAACATTGAGTATTAAGAATTGTATGTAATATATGTATTATTGTAAATATGGCTCTAGAACTCCGCAATGTTACACTTTGTACTTGTACATTATTTAATATTCAGTTATGTATTTAAAGAGTTGAAATCTGTTGTTAAGTAGAATCCTTATGTAATTTATTACATCTATGAGATAAGCGAGTTATTGAGCCAATGTGATTTTGTTTTGTATTGAAATTTATTTGGATTTGCTTAACTTAATTGGGCCCATAGCCCTTTTCAGTTTTGAGCTTTCTGTTGTGTGTTTCTGTTAGGCTTACTACAGGCACTGGTAACCATGTGCATTTCCCGTGTCCTAGTGCCGGTCACGTGCCCTCGGGTTTAGGGCATGACACAAGCGTTGTATAAAAACATGACAATTATGGCTCTTCATCCCAAACAATCTTAATTTTCGCATATCAACGCATCGACCCATATTAGATAAATACCCATTAGGAAATTTTAGATCTTTTAGCCATTCACATAAGACTTGTTTGGCCTACTTATAGAACACATATTTTGCTTTAAGATATTTTTCAAACACTTCATCCATCTCTAACTCCTTATAGAGACAGAACTATTTCAAGTCATGTCTGGATTTAGCATTATTTTTGGTTTTTCCTGGGATGTCTATTACCGTGTTAAATATATTTTCAAACACATTCTTCTCAATATGCATGACATTCAAATTATGTCTAATCATATTAGTCCTCTAATATGGTAAATCCCAAAATATACTTCGTTCTTCCATCCACATTCGCTTCGCTTTGCAATTTGATCATTCACATCATTAGCTCCTACTTCAGTCACCCTCATCAACTTCAAACTAGTTATTTCTTGCAACAATTCAATTCTCGAACATATAGGTGGAGTAGTTGCTCGAACAGCTCTATTTTTTATGAAAGCTGTTTTATTCCGTCTAAAAGGATGATCAAGCGGTAAGAACTTGCAATGGCAATCAAACCACGATTGCATACCCCTTTTAGGAAGAGTGAAAGAATTTGTCAGTTCCTTACAATATGGACATGCAAGTCTACCTTGAGTACTCCAACCAAACAACATACTGTACGCAGAAAAGTCACTCACAGTCCACATCAAGGCAGCTCGCATCTGAAAATTCTAGTTCATAGACACATCATATGTTTCAACACCTATATCCCACAATTGTAGCAATTCTGTAATTAGATGCTGCAAAAATACATCCAACTTTTATTTTGGATTATTTGGTCTGGGAACTATTACAGACAGGAACATGTACTCCTTCTTCATACACATCCCTGGAGGCAGATTATATGGCGTCACTATAATTGGCCATGATGAGTATTGTTGTCCGGATTGTCCAAAAGGTTAGAAGCCATTAATGCATAAACCCAAGCGGACATTGCGAATTTCAGAAGCAAAATCTAGATTTACCCAATTGAAATGCTTCTATGCTATAGAATTTGAACAAAGTCGCATCACCCCATCTTCTTTTGCATGTTCCACATGCCATCTCATATGCTTTGCAATTACCTTAGAGGCATACAATCTTTGCAACCTCGAAGTCAGAGGGAAGTAAAGCATAATCTTATATGGAATATTTTTTTTGATAGACATGCACCCCTACTTCTTGGCTTATATCTTAGCCAATCACAAAACTTACATGCAATTAGATTACTGTCTTCACCCCAATAAAGCATGCAATTGTTCTTGCAACAATCAATTTTCTTGACTGGAAGGCCTAAATCTTGCATTAACTTCTTGGTGCTGTGGAAACTATCAACCATTGTGTTATTTACAAGCAACAACTTGTTGTACCATTGCAATATCTCATCATAACTCCTTTCAGATAGATGGTATTCTGACTTGATATTCAAAAGTTATGCCACAACAGATAATTTATACTGTTTCTCATATCCAGGCCATAATTCTTCATTAGCTGCCTCTAACATGTCATACAGTTTATGAGCAGTCGGATTTGGAGTTTCCTCCATTCGATCCCAATCAAAATCTGGCCCAGCGGCATCCATTAATATATTATGGTATATAGTTGGAGGACAACTGTCCATATCTTCAATGCCTACTTCTACCATGGTTAAAGATCTAGACCCATTGACTTCACCATGCAAATACCATTCATAATACCTCGATACAAAACCCTTCTTCAGAATGTGCAACTTGACAGTATGTGACTCAAGGAAATTTCGATTTTGACATTTTTTATGGTTACAAGGACATCAAATACTAGTCCCATTCATGCACTATGGCTAAGATATCACGAATTGCATGAATTGGTCTAAACCCTCCAAGAATTTTGGATTCAAATACCCATTAGTAAGTCTAGAGTACATCTAATTTCTATCGGTCCTCATAATTATTCCCTGTACATTCAACAGTATTAATTTATTTTTTATATCACATAAATAAAATTACATTTAAACTTATATGTTTGGTTATAATTTTAATTAAGTTTGCAACATCTAATTCTACATCCTTGTATCTCCCTCCCTATAAGGTAAGAACCTAACCCATTTAGAAACTCATTGTTGCATACTGTTACTGTTACATTCTACACTCATACATATGCTAAAATTTCGGCAGTATCTCCCTACAGTTCTCTTAGTGCACCACATTTGGAAAAATCCACATAATCAGGACATTATTTCAATGTGCACTAAGAGAACATGGTGGAAGATAGTACCAAAATTTCAAACATTTGTATGAAATAAGAATATACATAGATAGTTATACAAATAACTTGATCTCTAAACTGTCCAATTTGGATAATTCGATATCCTCTCACCATCCAATGAGCAAGACATCAAACGGGATTTACGGTTAATTCTAAATATGTTAATCATTTTAATTAACAATATTTTTGGACATTTGATTGTAAAAGTCCAAAAATAAAATTAAAATCATTTAAATTCATTTAATAACAAGATGGTATAGATTCGCTATGGAAATAGCAATTGCAACATCACAACATAAGAACATATAATCAAATTAATATAATAAATTCACAAGATAAATGTAAAACGTTGATGAATATAATACAAATTCATAAATACATTATATTTTTTTCCATTTTTTTACCGTATCATAATTTTACACATATATATTATTTCTTAATAATAAAAATATTAATATTATATTAGATATATTTTTTATATCATTTAGGAAAAAATTTTATTAAAATTCTTTTTAATTGTTTTAATTTTGAATATTCGAATTTTAATTATTTGTTAGCATTAATTAAGCCATTATATATTATTATATTTTATAGATTATTTTTCCTTTAAGATGATATTTGTCATTTTTTTTAAAATCTCATGAAATGTATTTAAAATTTAATTTTTAATAGCAAATTTTTAATTTATTACTTTCTGTTTTTTTTTCATCTAAATATTTTTACTCTTAACTATTTGCAATTTCTTATTTTTTTATATCTTATAAAATGCATTTATATTTCAATTTTTGGTAGCATATTTGTGAATTTTTTTTTATTTTTTAATGTGATAAGAATTTTCAGTATTTTATAAAATTTATAAAAAATTAATTTCACTTTTTATAGCATGATTACTTTATTTTTATTTTTCATCAAAATATTTTTACTCCTAACTATTTGCAATTTCTTATTTTTTTGTACTTTATAAAATGCATTTATATTTCAATTTTTGGTAGCATATTTGTGAATATTTTTAATTTTTTAATGTAATGAGAATTTTTAGTATTTTATGAAATTCATAAAAAATAAATTTCACTTTTTATGGCATGATTACTTTCTTTTTATTTTTCGTCAAAATATTTTTACTCCTAACTATTTGCAATTTCTTTTCTTTTTTTTTTTTTGTATTTTATAAATGCATATATAACATATAATTTTTAGTAGAATATTTGTGGATTTTTTTAATTTTTTAATGTGATGAGAATTTTTGGTATTTTATAAAATTTATAAAAATTCAATTTCACTTTTTATGGCATGATTAAACATAAAATTATTAATCATTTTATCGATATTATTAACGGATTTATTTAAATAAAACTAAAATTACGTCACATACATATATATCTATAAATTTACATTAATTTAACAATATAATTAAAAATTACATTACAATACAAAAATCAACCACAAATTACAAATTCATATCACAGCATCAAAAATTATAAATTCACATCATAGCATTTATTTTTTCATATACATTTACAAATAAACATGACAAACTATAAATTATACATAAGATAATTAAAAGAATATTATATTCCAAATTATTATATTTATATATTAGTATAAATAAATTAAATTACAGTACGAACCTCTTAAAGCGAGAACTCGACTATTGTTAGCCCACACATCAATTATCTGAAACAAAATTAAAACTCTATTAATAAAACCAAGATAATTAAAATAATTACTAACATAATTTAATAAAATAATTTCACCATATTTATTTAATACTATCATAAATTAATAAAAAATTTATTAAGCTTAAAAATATAAAATATCTTAAATTAAAAAATTGATTGTATATATGTATATATACACAGTACACATGTGTACTGTGTTTATATACATATATATGTAATATATATATATATATATAACTGTTTATATATATATATATATATATATATATATATATATATATATATATATATATATATATATATATATATATATATATATATATATATATATATATATATACAAATTCCTAAACAATCTAAACAAAAAATTAACAAATTCTCAACAAAATCAATCTAAACCAAAACTCAAAAATCTAAACAAAAATTCAATTAAAATTATAATCAATAATAAGATAATAATATAAATACCAGCGGAAAAACGAAATCTATGGTGAGAGATGAACGCCGGCCGGTGAACGGGAGGGCGGCAGAGAGCAGCGGCAGAGGAGAAGAGAGAAGAAGAAGAAGAAGAAGAAGAAGAAAGAGAAGAGAGAAAAAAAGAAGCTGAACAGCTTATATTTCATGATTACTAACATATTACCGACGGACAACGCCACGTGGATTAAAAAATCCGTCAGTAAAAGGCTAAAAGCGGTAAAACGTGTACCTATTTTCACTTTTGTCAGCATTCCATCAGTATTAATTAAAATTTACTTATACATTACTGAAAAAAAGTCTACTGCCATGTGGCATTCCTTCAGTAATCCATCAATAAATATTTTGATTCCTGCAAAAATTATATGGCGCTATTTTTCAATACGGTTGGTATTCTATCAGTATATAGTCAGATTTACTGACAGATTACTGATGGAATGCCTACTGCAGTTGATGATTCCGTCAGTAATCCATCAGTAAATGTCTTAATTGCCGCCAAAATATTGCCGCGTATAATTTTTCATCTATAATTGGTTACTAAACCGTTGGTAAATTTTTGGTCACTATCCATCAGTATATTCCATTCATATTCCATCAATAATATTGATTTTTCATCAGTAAACAGTCTATAAAGAGACGAATATTGTGGAAAGCGTTCCGTTAATATTCGGTCAATATTTAGTAATGGATTTTGCTTTGTCGCTAATTTCCATCAGTAAATCATTAGATTTTTGTAGTGAAGTAAAAGTAAAAATAAAAGTTGGTGATTGTATTTCCCATATCTAGCTTTGAAATTATAATTAAAAGACGAATAATGCTACATAACTCAACATTTTTATCCCAACTAACTATCCCAACTGATATGGCATCATTACATTAGAAAAAATTTTATACAATGCACTTTTGACAAATAAATATAGCAAATAAGATAATGACATATCAATTGAGATAATAAATTGGAACAAAAGTGTTGGGTTATAAAGTATTTTCCTTAAAAGATAGCTTTTATATAAAAGCTAGAATTTATGGTTTTTGAATTCAAAACTAGCTTTTTGGCAAAAAATGCCATTAAAATTTTAAATAATTACTAAAATACTCACTACTAAAAAATAAATAGATACTATCATTATTTAATTTTTAAATATTTTAATATTTACATGCATTCACATAATTAAATACAAATTAATTAAAACTTCGTTTATTTTGTGAAAAATAACTTGTTTTTAAAAATATTATTCGAGGAAAACATTTTTTGAAAAAATATTTTCTAAAAAAATTAATTTTTGGTTGTTTGGTTATAATATTAAAAATTAGTTAAAAATTAAAAATTTTAATTTACAAGACTGTAAACATATTTAAATTTATAAAAATTTCATACTTTTAAAATTTTATTCTTAAATACAAATATATATATATATATATATATATATATATATATATATATATTTGTATTTAAGAATAAAATTTTAAAAGTATGAAATTTTTATAAATTTAAATATGTTTACAGTCTTGTAAATTAAAATTTTTAATTTTTAACTAATTTTTAATATTATAACCAAACAACCAAAAATTAATTTTTTTAGAAAATATTTTTTCAAAAAATGTTTTCCTCGAATAATATTTTTAAAAACAAGTTATATATATATATATATATATATATATATATATATATATATATATATATATATATATATATATATATATATATATATATATATATATATATATAAATGGTTTATTTAGTGATCGCCAGTGATAAGTGGTCGTCGAAGGCCACGGTAATAATTGATAGACTACGGCAATGAATATCAGTGATCTATGAACTAATAAATTTGTATTTGTAAACTTTTTGATTATGATAAATAATAGTTCTTATTGATAGCGAAGGCACAGTGGTAGCCAGTTGGGTTGGCCAATACAATATTTCTTGACAAACAATATTTTTTTCCCATTGTATGGTACAAACACTACTTCCCCTTCTCAGTGTCTTTTTCCTACTTTTGAAGATGCATCTTCCTCTTCTATTATTGAGACACATCAACATGCTCCAATCACACGTTTTAGGCCTGGTATAGTGTATGCAAGACAAAGTAGGGATGAGGAACCTCTTAGCGAACCACCAAACGAGTCATCTTTGCCACCAGCAACTGACACAGTGCCGCCACAACCTTGCCGATCCACTGGAATTTCTCATCCTCCAAATAGGTATGGTTATTCATCTGAGAGTTTTAGTACACACACATCTTTAGTTGCCACACTTTCCTCTATTTCCATACCTAACTCTTACTCATAAGCTGTGAAGCATGATTGTTGGATACAAGCTGTGCAAGATGAACTTAATGCTTTACAGTAGAATGATACTTGGGATATTATCTCATGTCCACCATCAATTAATCTCATCGGCTGTAAATAGGTGTTTTCCACCAAACTTAAATATGATGGTTTTTTGGATCGATATAAGGCTCGGTTGGTAACTCTTGGCAATCGCCAAGAATATTGGGTAAACTATGAAGAAACATTTGCTCCAGTTGCAAAGATAACCACTGTTAGAACAATTTTGGCTATTGCAGCTTCTCAAGATTGGTGCATCCACCATATGGATATTAAAAATGCATTTCTTCATGATGACCTTAAGGAAGACATATATATGTGTCCTTCTCTAGGACTGATGATGTCTAACGCTACAGATGTTTGCTCTTGAAGCGCTCACTATATGGGCTAAACCAGGCCCCTCATGCTTGGTTTGAAAAAATTTCAACAAACATTTCTTCATCTCTCCTTTGTGCAAAGTCAATATGATCCCTCTTTGTTTTTATGGAAGACTTCTATGGGTATTGTTCTTTTACTTGTCTACGTAGATGATATTCCTCTGGAATTGACATTGGTGAGATTCAAACACTTAAAGCCTCTCTTAATGCTTTTCATATGAAAGATCTTGGGTCTCTTTCTTATTTTTTGGGACTTGAAATTCACAAGAGCAGCAAAAGACTATTTTTAAATTAGCAAAAATATTTTCATGACATCATTCATTTAGCCGGGTTACAAGATTCTACTCTAGTTGAGACTCCGATGGAAATCAATGTCAAATATCAGCAAGATGATGGTGATCCTATCCAGGTTCCAACACTATATCGGCGACTAGTTGGGAGTCTTGTCTATTTGACTATTACTCTACCAGATATCTCATTTGCAGTCAACTTAGTGAGTCAATTCATGGCTTCACCACGGCATCTACACATAGTAGCTATTAAAAGAATTATCTGTTACCTTCTTGGCACTCCTACTCGAGGTCTCTTCTTTCCATCTAGTTCTTCTTTGCAACTTGTTGCCTATAGTGATGCAAATTGAGCTGGTTGCCCGGATACACGACGTTCAACCACAAGTTGGTGTGTATACTTGGGTGAAGCATTAATTTTATGGAAGTGTAAGAAACAAGATCGAGTTTCCAAGTCCTCTACGGAGGCTAAATATCATACAATGTCAGCAGCATGTTCTGAAATTACTTAGTTACATGGCCTACTCTCTGAATTGGGTTTCCCTCAATCTGGCCTTGCATCCCTACATGCTGACAATACAAGTGCTATTCAAATTGCAGCAAATCCTGTGTTCCACGAGCGTACCAAGAATATTGAGGTAGACTGTCACTCCATCCATGAAGCTTTTGATAAGGGTTCTATTACTCTTCCACATATCTCTATTGATCTTCAAATCACAGACATTCTCACCGAACCTCTTAGTCGCAACCGTCATTAGTTTTTTGTTAGCAAATTGATGCTGCTTGATTCACCAGCATCAATTTGAGGGGGGTGTTAATGACAGCTGTAAGTTAATGATAGCTGTAAATATTCTTGTAATTACTTGTAATATTTTGTTATAAATTACTGCACTATTCTTGGGATATGTATGCTGTATTTTTGGGAACTTATTATGGGAGATAATGCTGTAATTATAAGTCACAAATCATGGGATTTGTTTGCTGTAAATATAAGATTCTGTCTACTGTATATGGCCTATAAAATGAAGGGAGAGCTCATGGTTCTGGGCATCCAAACATTCACAAAAGATTTATGTTTTCTCTATTTCAGTTTTGATATCTTGTACCTTCAATTTTATTCATGTTTATGCTTACGCTTTGCTTCGATTTCATGCTAATTCTGTAATAGTTGAGATTGGATCCCACTTGATGGGCATCACATTTCTGTTGGCTTCATTCGCGTATCCAACTTAATTTAGTAAACTAGCCTATCATATAGATGGATTAAGAAGAGGAAAGAAATAATTGAAGGATTTGAGGTGAAGTCATGTCAATGGAGCCGCGATTAAGGTGGCCATGGAAAGAGGTCCGAGATTTTTTTTTTTTTTTTTTTTTTGGAAGATTATTTGAAAGAAATGTGCATTCCGAGGTTGCTTTTTTTTTTTTTTTTTTTTGCTTGGAAGACTACTTGGGGAGGATTTTTGATGATTGAGAAATGTATGACGAAAGGGAAAGATATTGATCTATGAAAATGCTTCCTCTGCTGTAGTGACATCAAAGCAGTTAATTACTTGCTTTATGAGTAGGAAAGTTATGAGAGTTGAATCAGTAGTAGGAATTTTCTCAGCAGCAATAGGCTCAATTTTGGAGGGCATTTGCAAAAAGAGGATATTTGTTGATACACAGGAAGCAAAGTGTTTTTTTAGTACTTTTTTTTTTCTATTTTTGGTAAGTTTGGGTGGAATTGAACAAATGAGACTTTTGGGCTTAAGATCCTCAAGTTTTGATATAGTGGGCAGGTTTTTGTCGATACTTTCGGCATGGTATATATTTTACATTATCTCCTGCATAGATTATTTTCTTTTTGAAGTAGTGAGTCAAGCACATGGAGGAGAGTGTTAACAGCATGGACACATTTGATATAAATGGTTAGTTTATTTCCTGATAACTTAAGCTTCACAGACCTGGAATTTCTGTTTCATATGGTTAAGGGAAAAAGGAAGCATGTTACTCTGCTGGCACAGCTACTATTCAAGAGCTGGTATGATCCCACCAGATTTCTTGTATTTCTTATTTTTAAAACAAATGATTATATGTAGACAGAGAATTTATTTGCACGACAAGTGAACAGTAATCCTGAGCTGAGTATTCATACTAGCATACGGTTAGCGGAATTAAATTGATCTTTCTTAATTTATTTCTCTATAAATGCTTTTATTTGATAATTTATGTAAAAAATGCATGGTTGTCAGGACACTGTAATAATGAATCGCAAGCAAGAGAGAATGATGTAGTGATATTCACGAAAACATCAGAAAATTTCTGTTGTCACTTATGTGAGATTTGCCTGTTAGAGCCTTGGAAGATATGGTGACCTCGAACCTATGATGGAATAATTGTCAAAACAAAGATATGTAGTGTTTTGGAACTTAAGTGGTCTACTTATTCACTTATTTAGTTGTAACTTGTTTTCTGAATTTGTGTTTTTCATTGGATATTGTTGAACACGAGTTCCTCGAAATTTTTGTCAAAAATTTGCAGCCAATGTTTAAGATCTATTCACAAAATGAAATTAAGTCTGATGTTTTTCAAATAAACACAGATGAGAAAGAGAAACTCAGAAAATATTTTGATAGTAATCTCTCATTTCTCTTCAGTTTTACGATTGATTTGCAGCCATATGATGATGAAAAGACCATGTACTGTTGCTTAATGTTGCATTTTATTGATGATTGTTAAGAAACTGAAACTACATTGGTTCTCATTACTAAGGAAATTACACAATTGGTGTTTATAAACACCTGCTCCGTATCAGTTGTACAATCTTAACAAACTAACAGAAATCATAACTATCTAACTAACAACTTGTTGACTAAGCACTAACTATTTAGCTAATCTAACAATATTGACTAACAACTTATTGTACTGTGCAATGCAATTATATACTGTAATAGCCCCCCTCAAACTCATTCACACCATGAATGCCCAGTTTGAAGATGGAATTGTTGAAGGAAGAAGCAAGAATTTTGTGAAAAATATTTGTCTCTGCTTGGGAAATCCGACAACTTCTGGATGAAGAACAAGAACAAGAAAACTTATGTTGATACAGGCCACTAATGCTTGCCACCCACTCCCAATGGCAACAATCACAGGAATTACAAAAGAAGATGAAGGCACTATAATAACCGAAAAGTCTACTCCGATTTCATTGCTGACTCTCATACTCGCAGCAACATTGAATCCAATAGCAATCATGTATACCCATACAGATATTTTCAATCAAATGGAGAGTCTCCAAAGCTATCCCAGCGTTAATAAGCAACCCAGCAATGAGAACTAATACCTGGAAATACCAAATTTCCAAGCACAACATCACAGCAGAAGCAGCAAACAATCTTAAAGAAACTCCAAGGACTAGTAAAGACCTGCCAGCTAAATCCTTGCCATGTATGCTTATACCTTTCACTAGTTACAATAAAAACAAACTGAGCCAAAATCACGAACCACCAGGAGAAACTGAGGATCAAGGCTGCACTTGGCAAACCCCAATTAAACTTGTAGACTGCAACCCAAGTCTATAAAAGGTGCGAAACAAGTTCAGCCAATAAAAGCAAGATTGGCTTGCAAAATACATAAATCAGTGTTGGAGGGATCCTTGTTGTCATCAAGAGAACTGTTGATCTTTGCAAATATATTCCGAGCATTTCATATTCGTGTGCTCCATATGCTTGCCCACATAAGATTTCAGCCGCACTTCCCATTCCAAGCATGGCCTCATAGGCAAAAACTTGGATACCAGTATTGCCAAGTGAGACAGCATCGAGTTGAAGATTTCCAAGATGGCCAACATAGAACTGAGTGGACATGGACACCGAGAAAGAAGCACGGATATTGATAATGAAGAAGAGCAAACTAAAAATCAAATAAACCAGCAAGAAGAAACAACACTATTGGAAATTGAATATTCAGAGAATTTTAATCAAGAACCAAGAAAAGCAAGAAAATGAAGAGGATTTTGAAAAGATTATAAGATTGTGATCCAAAAAAAATAGAAGATCATGAAATGGAAAGATCCAAGAAAAAATTCATTAATCAAATTGAAAGCAAGAATCAAAGATTTGATTATGAGCCAGAATCAAAAAATAATCAAGGATCAAAGTTGTATGAGAGGAAGGAACAATTCAAGAATCAAAAGAAGAAGAAACCATAACCCATGAAAGTATCAAATTTGAATTAGAACTGAATTGTTGAATCAAGAATCATAACAAGAATCAATTTATCAATTTGAAGATGAAACAAAAATTCGGATCAAACTAAGAACAAAAGAATCTCAAGAAGAAATTGATCAAAGAACTGATTTGATGAAAAACAGAGAGCAACAAAAAAAAATTCATAGGATGATGATCAAGTGCCGTAATTAATGAGAATCAAAGCGAAAGAATATGTGGTTGATTGACTAGAAAATTTAGAGAGAAATTCAGAGAAAATATATAGAGTAGAAGCCAACATTGGGGAAGAAGAAGCCACAAACTCAGATTTTGAAGTAGTGAAGATCATTATGCATTATAGAATACAAATCTCTGTAATCTTGAAGAATCCCATCAATAACAGAATTGAATCCAATATCAAAAGACATAAATCCATTAACAAGTACATCACCAGATCAATTGAGAAGAATAGGCTGAAAAAAAAAACTGATGATATCGAAAAACAAAGACCGAGAAATAAGCTTTGGTAAAATGAAATTTCAAAAAACAAAGACTGTGATCGAAGAGAAAAATTTCACAAATTTGTTTGGTAAATGGAATTGAGATCTCCATTCCACCTGTCGGAAGTGTAATTCCATAGACCAGCCTTGTTTTAATCTTTCTTCTAATCAGGTACAACCCAACTCTTTTCCCATCCATCATCCAAACGTTCCTGTAAGAAGACTTCTGCAGAGGCGATGGCAAAGAGTGAGAGTAGAATTAATGAGAGGGATTTAGGGTTCGCCATGGCTAATCAAAGACAGAGAGAGAATTGGAATTCTTCTTGGGAAAAGAATTTGATTGAAATTGATGAAGAAGAGAAAAAAAAAATCTTGTTTAACAGACTTAAATCTTTGAATTCACAATGAAAAACTAAGCAACTTGATATGATTTGAACGAAGAAATTGTTAGAAATCAATTAGGGCTATGGTGTTTGGCAAACAAGAAAGTAGCTGAGAAAAGAGAAGAAAATAATCGAGGAAGAGAGAGAAAGTAATAGAAGCAAGAGAACTTGCTCTGATACCATGTTAAGAAACTGAAACTACAATGATTCTCATTACTAAGGAAACTACACAATTGGTGTTTACAAACACCTGCTCCATATCAGTTGTACAATCTTAACAAACTAACAGAAATCATAACTATCTAACTAACAACTTGTTGACTAAGCACTAACTATTTAGCTAATCTAACAATATTGACTAACAACTTATTGTACTGTGCAATGCAATTATATACTGTAATATATGAATGGAGGCTGAAGAAATAGATTATTGCTTTCAAACATCAAGGACACAATTATGATATGGGGACGCTGCATGAAGTCATTGAAGGTGTGCTCATTGAGTGGCGAACATCCACAAGAATGTACACTTTGTAGCTGCAAAAATCACTCCTCCAAATGATCAGATTGTTGGAAAGTTTAAAAGTATGCTCATAGTCAAGTCTCAGTTCTTGGTAAAGATCTCTTTTTTGTGTCTTGCTATGCACAATTTCTTAATCATCTTGTTCAGGACGGACTGTATGAGATGAAGAGTGTGCTTTTTAAGATAAGAGAGTCCATTGAATATGTTACTGCAACACCGATCAATAGACACAAGGTCCAAGAAGCAATAAATAAAGTGAAGTTGCAAGACAAGAAAATGGTATCTCGGGATGTTCCTACAAGGTGGGATACCACCTTTCTCATCCTTGAGAGTGCTCTGGAGTTGAGAAAAGCTTTTGCTCACTTAGAACAAGTTGATCATGATTTTGCAATGAATCTGTCCATGGAGGAATGGAACTAGGCAACAGTCATATGTGAGTCCTTGAAGGTGTTTCACGATTCCATATGCACCTCTTGTACAAGCATTGAAGTTTATTTTGTAAATCTCTGTTCCCTTTATAAGAACTTCCTTCAGTGGGAAAAAAGTGAACATGCATAGAGTAATTGACCGTAGTGTGATTATTTTAAAAAATATATGCCAAAATATACTATTTTAAAAAATATTTACCCAGATATGTATTGTTCGGCATTTTAAATGCCGAATTAGTTATGCCCAAAACTAGTTCGGTATTTTAAATACTGAATTAGTGTTTATTAAGCCTTTTTGTTTGCTTTTTTGCGCGTGGTGGGCCCGTGTATCATAGTTCGGTATTTTAAATACCGAACTAGAGCCAGCTGTCCATAGTTCGGCATTATAAATGCCGAACTTGAGCTACTGCAACTTGTCATGTCGCAGCAGGCGTGCAGGCTTAGTTTGGCATTTATAATGTAGAACTTATAGTCAGCCCATCCCATCTGTGCAGGGTGGCAGGCACGAGCTCTAGTTCGACATTATAAATGCCGAACTAGAGCTACGCACCCCAACCATTGGATTCTCGTGATCCAACGATTAAGGAGTAATATAGGAAATTATTGCTTCTTGTTGGCCCTTCTTCCTTCTCTCCCTCATTTCAGTTTCTCTGCTTCGTTTCTTTCCTCTCTCACAACTCTCTCAACCTTGCTTCAGTTTTTTTTTTTTTTTTTTTTCTTATTGCTATGAAAGGTTGGTAAATATTGATTATTGAAAAAGCTTGAAGAAGGAAAAAAATGTATATATTATTAATTTAAATTTTTGAAGTAATTTATAATTTTTTTTAATTAATTTCAACAAATTATTATTTTCTATAATATATAAAAATAATATTGATGAAAAATAATTGTTGCTATTTTTTAGGTGATTATAACAATATTCAAATTTTTGAAAATATTATCCACGAAAAAGGTAATTTTTATTTTTAAAATTATATTAAGGCAGCATATTACATTGATTATTATATATGTTGTTTGTATAATTTGTATTGTATAGGATTTTTTTTTGTCAAATAATATTTATTTTTTGTATGTAAAAGTCTTTAGGGATAAAATGATTGCTTAAAATTTGTTAATATATTTTTCAAGTTCACCTCTTAATTATTTGAAATATAAATATAAAATAAAATTAAACATTGTATTTTATTTAAGTGTTAAGGTAATAAAATAAATAAATAAATAAATGTTCCCTTTAAAAGCACCATAAAATATTAATTAATTTAATATAATTATATAAGATTAAAAATATTTGTTAATAAATTCAAGTAATATTAATAAATAATATAACTTAATTTAGGAGATAAATATTTGTTAAAATATATATTTGTTAATTTAGGTGATAAGTTAATTAAAATATATAATTAATATGTAATATATTTGATTAGCTTAATTAAAGTATATTAAATTTAAATAATAAAAATATATAATATCATATTATATATGTTATTAATATTAAAAATATATAATATCATATTATATATATTATTAATTAAGTTAAAAAATAAGTATAATAAATAAGAAAAATTTTAACTGAAATATTTTATTAATGTGTCACCATAAAATATTAATTAATTTAATATAATTATATAAGATTAAAAATATTTGTTAATAAATTCAAGTAATATTAGTAAATAATATAACTTAATTTAGGCAATATTAATTAATTAAAATATATAACTAATATGTAATATATTTGATTAACTCAATTAATTGAAAAGTGAACTAATTAAGAAAACTATTTAAATTATAATAATATTAAAAATATATAATATCATATTATATATATTATTAATTAAGTTAAAAAATAACTATAATAAATAAGAAAAATTTTAACTGAAATATTTTATTAATGTGTATGAAATTAATTTCATTAATGTATGTGAAACAATATAAATAAAAATATTTGTGAAATAACTATAAATAAAAATATTTGTGAAATAAAAAGTTATGCGAAATATTAATTTATAGGAAATAAAAATAGTATTGGATCAAAAAATTATAGTGAAAATAAAATAAAGTAATTTATTTATAATAATAATATTTTTATGCGAAATAATAATTTATGTTAGAAACTATAAAAATGTCTAATGGAATTTAATAATATAATAAAAGAGTATAAATTAACTTAATTTACCATATATCAGTTAATTGTATTATATATTTAACATATAATATAATTAATGAATTTAATAATTAATTCGGTTAGGTATAATTAATGAATTATGAAATTTTTTTGATACTATAATAATATATATAATATTTAATATTATATAAAGAGTATAAAAAGCTATATAAAGTATTAATTTTTGAACATAATAAAAGTTATATTTTGATGAAGTGAACTTGTTGTAGAAAGTGGAATTAATTTTCAAATATGACTAAACTATAAGCCTTAAAACGCAAATCTTTAGAATTATTATTAATTATTATTATTATTATTGCAAAAATTATATATATATATATATATATATATATATATATATATATATATATATATATATATATATATATATATATATATATATATATATATATATATATATATATCGAAAATAATAATAATGAAAGAATAAAAATAATATTAGAATTCAAATTTATATAATGATTATCTTGTATAAATTATAGAATTATAAGCAGATTTAGAAAGAGGAATTATTTGACAATGTGAAAATCATAAATCCTAAAACATAAATCTAAATTTGTAAATCATAAATTCTAAAATGTCGGTCATACAGATTATGCTACAAATTAATTTTTAGAATATTGTGAAAAAGTAAAATTAATTACACTGATATTAATATAAATAAATATTGTTACTTAATGTTTTTTTTTTATTTTTTTGTTTGGAATCCATTATATATAATGCTAATAGATATGGCCAAATCGATACCAATAAATTTTTACTGGGGAGGTGAAGTGATACACCGTGACTATGGAGTTGATTATATAAATGGGCAATGTGATATGCTCCAAGTTTATCCTGTACAGAAAATCACAGAGATGCTCCATATTGTTCACTCAGCCACAAATATAAATTGTGAACAATATTTTATCAACTCAATAATATTTAGGGTACCTATAAGAGTGGTAAATGGAGTTGTCTACCAAATGGCAGAAATATTAGAAGACGATGATGTAGAACGAATGTTTCAACATATAGATATGTTTAGACAGGATTTGGCATTTTTCGAGATCTATGTTGGTATTAGTCAGAAGACAGCAAATGATGACATAAATGAGGATGATGGGGAAGGGAATGCAGATGGGAATAGAGAAGACAATAATGCAAGTGCACATGATGATGCAGAGGGATCAGGGGCAATGTTTTCATATGTTTTTGAAGAGGACGAAGATGACGAAAATTTCGAGGAAGATGACAGTGATGATGCACCAAAAGAGTCTAATGAAAGCGATAAAAATATGCTCCATGAATCAGACGATTCTGACTCCAAACATTCTGCTTTTGGAGTACATGAGAGTGAGGCATGTACTGTAAGTAATAATGCAGTCATGAATGTACCATCACATTTTTTTAGCTACAACTCAAATAAGTTTGTAGATTTTGAAGTAATGCAGGTACCAGATGCAAATGAAAATATGATAGATTATGATGATGGCTTATATAAAGGTACGCTTTTTACCAGCAAAGAAGAATGTAAGCTTGCAATCCAACAACATGCAATATAGAATAATTACGAGTATTGCTCAAAAGAATCTCGGGAAGAGACATTTGTATGGATTTGCAAGAGAAAATCTAGTGGTTGTAATTGGCGAGTACGGGTAAGAAAGCTGAGGGATGACAATCGATGGAAGATAAGCCAATATGATGAATCACATATGTGTCTTAGCACAGGCAATACATCAGATCATAAACATTTATCTGCAAATGTTATTGCTAATCTTGTGGCACCCCTTGTGACAGAAATGCCTTCAATTAAGATTAAAGCTTTACAAGTTGCAGTGAAAGATCAATTAGACTATGAACCATCTTATAGAAAGACATGGAAGGCAAAACATATTGTAATTGAAAAAACATTTGGTGATTGAGATGAGTCATTTTCTCATCTTCAACGGTGATTGCGAGCAGCACAAGCAACCAATCCTAGTACCCATTACATTCTTAATAATGAGGAGCGTGTTATCAACAACTGCATTGATCTAACCTGTTGTGTATTTGAACGCATATTTTGGTGCTTCAAGCCATGTATTGATGGGATGTAAAATTGCAGGCCTGCTCTCATCATTGATGGCACTTTTTTGTGTGGAAAGTATAAAGCTGTCTTATTGTGTGCATCAGTTCTAGATGGTGATAATCATATTCTTCCTGTGGCATTTGCTATTGTACAGAAAGAGAATAATGACAACTGGGATTGGTTCATGACGTGTATACGGATGCATGTTACTAGCAACCAAAAATTATGTGTTATTTCTGATTAGCACAAGGGCATAATAAATACAATGAAAAGCAATTTATGGAAAATGTGTCCCCATCGATATTGTATCAGCCACATGGTCAGTAATTACAATACAACTTTCAAAAATGCAGAAATGAAGAAATTGATACAAAATGCAGGTATATCATATATCATCCAACATATTATAGTTGTATGTATTACCTGAAGTTGACTTTTATTGTGGTAATATTAATGTGTAATATTTTTTCTTGTTGTAGCATATGAAGTACAAAAGAGAAAGTTCGCCAAGATGCGTAAGGAAATTACCCAGTTGGACAAACCATCATCAGATTGGCTAAAGAAGATACCATTGAAACAATGGATGCTTTCTCGCGACGGCGGGTATAGATATGGAAGCATAACATCGAATATTGCCGAATCTGTAAACAGTTTTTTAAAAGATGTTAGAGCATTGCCTATCGCCTCGATGGTGAACAAAATTTTTTTAAAACTTGTTAGTGCATTTGACCATAGTATGAGAAGGAAATACTTGAGGGGCACAAATACACCCGTTTATGTCGAGATAAGCTATTTATATGGACTAGACGGGCAAATGGTCATAAAGTGCAATATTTTAATAGAAAATTGGTGAATGTCAAGTGACTACTAGTCTACAAAATCGGAGAGGAAAGATTAAGAGAGGCAATGTACAGGTTGTGGATTTGGCAAAAGGTGAATGCTCGTGTGGCAAATTTTAGCAATATAAGATTCCTTACTCATACGCCATTGCATGCTGTGTGAAGAATGGTATTGATTGTGAGCATTGCATTTTTCCATTTTACAAGTTAGAACGTTAAATGAAATGCTGGGAATCACACTTCCATCCCCTTGGTCATCCAAATTATTGGCTAGAATGTGAAGAATTGCCTTTGATACCTAATAAAGAATGGTTGCGTGGAAAGGGTAGACCAAAATCCACAAGGATCAGAACTGAAATGGACTGCCGAATAAAAGAGAAAGCTGGTTATTCATACAGATTGTGTGGTCAATCTGGTCATAATATTAAAACATGTCCAGTTGCAAATAGTAGGAATAGGCACTAATAAAATGTTATTTCCAGCTTGTACCTTAATATGATTAAGATTTTATAA
Source organism: Reutealis trisperma (assembly GCA_947687605.1). Lineage (NCBI taxonomy): Eukaryota > Viridiplantae > Streptophyta > Magnoliopsida > Malpighiales > Euphorbiaceae > Reutealis > Reutealis trisperma. The sequence goes on along the minus strand of CANTUT010000158.1, from coordinate 538,247 downwards.
CATACTTACATGTGATAGTGTTAATTAGATGTGTTGATATTGTTATACCATTACTTTCATTATATTTATGTTTTATTTATTGTGAGACAAGCAATTTGATATTGTTATACCATTGCTTTCATTATATTTATGTTTTATTTATTGTGAGACAAGCAATTTTACTTTAATCGCTGTGCTAGAGAATTTATTGATGACGGAAACATCAACGAAGCACGTGTTTTTAGCACATTAGCTATGTCAACTTATTGTTTATCTGATATTTATCTTACTAATGAAGACAATGTTGTATGATATGTCATTTGACCATATATTAAGTTTGATGTAATGTCTATTAACAATATATTGTAATCAAATGATAAATTAATGAATAATTATATTACCGTTAATAATTATGCTCCATACTATAACTTAAAGTAATTGGTATAATGTTATACTATTTTTATGAATGACGTTATCTCATATGTATTTGCATTTTTTTTTTTACAATTAAGCTATGCTATCATTTTATCATTTATGTTGTACTACACCAATATAAACATTATGAAAGTTTCATTATCATTTTTTATGGTTTCATTATATTTGTTCAGGTATGGAGGGTGGACATGCTGCAGATCATATACATCCTGGACCATATGACACTTCATTATTGGACATGCAGGATGTTCACCAATCAGGTGTTGTATAGGTTGATCAGGGCACTACCCCACCATTGCGATGCAGGCGTAACGCATTAGTATTGCGTGATTTTGTGGTTGATAACCGAGTAATTCCGCGATTACGCCTTATTGGATTTTATGGCATGGTTAGGATTGGCTATTTTATGTTGGATCACCATCTTATCACCGCACTAGTGGAGAGATGGAGACCAGAAACACACACATTCCATTTTCCATATGGAGAAATGACCATCACACTTCAGGACATTGGCATACAGACTGGATTGCCTATAGATGATCATGCAGTGACTGCATCTTCACACGTAAATGGAAGGGATTTATGTCAGAGACTTTTGGGTGTAGAACCAGATGGTAATGCAATTAGAGGAAATAGATTGTCACTTAATTGGCTGAATGCTACATTTGCCACTCTGTCTATGATCTTACTGAGATTGAGATAGATGCATATATACGAGCATTTATACTTCGCCTTATAGGTGGTATTTTATTTACCACAAAAGCTGATAGCCGAGTTCACTTGATGTGGCTATCTCTCTTGGAGGACTTTGACCGGGTTGGTCAATATAGTTGGGGAGCTGCATGTTTGGCATGCTTTGTACAGTGATTTATGTTCAGCATCACATCGAGATGCAACTGAAATTGCGGGTCCATTATTTATATTGCAGCTATGGGCGTGGGATAGACTTTCCGTAATTTCACCCCGACTACATGTGCGAGTTCCACCGGAAGACTCCCCGCTTGGGCAACGATATGCAAGAATAAACATTTTAAAAAAATATTTTTATGAATTATATCTAATTAATCTTATTTTACAGATGGAGCAACCCGCGACAGGTTATTGAAGTCAGTACACACGTCGTACACGACATTCGCTACAAATTTGATATTATACATGACCAACAAGTATATTTAAATCAATCACTATAATAAATTAACGTTATTGCAACAAAATTATGTCACAATGAAAGCTATTTTTGTGAACAATGAAAGCTATTTTTGTGATAATATATTTGTTATGATGAATTTAGCTTATCATCGGGTTAATTACAATAAATTTGTCTTAATAAATTTATTGCAACAAAAAAAGAAAATATTTTGTCACAACAAATATCATTTTATCACTATATAATAAGTTATATAGTAACAAAATAAGATAATATAAAAAAAAAAAAAAGGTTCAATTTTAAAAAAAAAAATTCTATAATCGAAAAAAAAAAAAGTAGATTGAAAACTAGATTAAAAAAAATCTGAAAATTAAAATTAGCATATTGGAAAAATTAGTATATTAAAAAAAGGTTTAATTCCTTAAAAAACTAATAACGGGTTAAAAAAAATAAATTATTATACTAATCTGAAATCCGATGAGAAACAACAAGAAATTTGTTATTTGAGATATGATAATGGCAGAGTTTTATTTTATTTTTTTTGGCTATTAATAATAAGTAAAATTTATTCGGCAAAAAAAAAAGTAAAAATTTATTAAATAATCAAACCAATTAATTTGTTCTTTTAACTTAATAATATATCTACGGCAAATAAAACAAGAATTAGTTATATTCTTACCAAGTATTAATTTTTTTTAATCTCTTGATATATATATTATTTTTAAAATTAATAGTATAATTTTAGTAATATATAAATTAATATAAAATTATAGTTTTTATTTTATTTATTTATTAAATTTAAAATTGTTTACGCTATATGAAAAGTCTGTATTAGTCACAAGTATATGATTACATATTTTAAATTATTATTATATTTTTATTAAAGTTTGAAATTAATAATGATTTACTAAATTGAATATGCATTTACTGAAAATTATTTTTGATTGTTAAAATATGTAATATACATCAATATTTCATGCAGATGATTTGGCAGCCATATGATGATGAGATATTGGAATTACTCTCTCAGTACTGCCTCAATGGACAAAATATATCGAAAGCAATGGTCCCAATGATTTGCTTTCACATTGTACAGTGGCACTAGCCGGACAGAGTTCTTAGACAATTTGGACAAAGACAACGTATACCGTTGCGGCCACAACAACCCAAAAGACTTGAGGGCATTGACTTACGTTCTGGTATAGGTGACTGGCATGTGTACCATCGTCAATGGATTATAATGTGGAATGATCGACATCAGCGAATCCGTGCAGATGTGCCATGCGACACTTGACCACAATACCATTCACAGTATATGGAGTGGTTTAGAAGGGTAACGAGGAGATATATATCTCATCAGGGTGGCTTGTTTAATGCAATAGTTAGTTAATGAATAAATTAGGAGTAATTGATTATTCAGTACATGTTTCACTTAAATATAATCTTAGCATGTTATATATTTTGGAGTAAATGTTAATTTACTTCATTTTACAGATATTACTAATAATGTATTTATTGCAGAAAGATGCTGTGGAAAGAATTCGCATCACAAATGATGTCGACACAATACATCAAATCAATCAAACTATGTTTGATGCATTAGCTGAGGAGGAATGAATTGTGATCGGACAACCTCCGGATCTAGAGCAAGTGCCAGAACAGCATCAGTCAAATGTCAGTCAAAGTGAACCACGAGCTCGACGACATTCTAATAGAAGTACAAACCAAAGGCGACAAACGGGTACATCTATTCATCCAAATATATTACGCCTAATTGAATTCCATAATGTGCCCACAGGTCGCCACCAATCGAGTCAGCATGATGAAAATAGGTTTCCTCCTTCCACCTTAACTAGATTCGAGTTTGGTAGTTCATCAGGGGCTCAGCCACCCGAGGTCACACCTGAGATGTATGGACAGTCCCAGACCTCCTCTTCATTCGCACAGTTTGCATCTACGTCATTTCAACCGAACCCATATGCTGCGTCGTCTTCTGCATTCATGCCTTAGGTAGGGGCACAATGGAATGGAATTCCCATACAGCAAACGCAAATGCAATATTCAGGCAGATTTTTCACTCCAACAAATACATTTGCACCTGCTTTTGGCCATTCATTTGCTACACCAACATATACTCATACGCTTATACCATATCAACTTCAGGATCAAGAGCACGATGCTACTGCTGATGAGAGCAAACTGAAGTGCAGCCAATCACAGTTTAACCTAGACATGCTCCTCCACGTGATCGTAGGCCTCCTCATTGTGGGACTGGAGGTGATCGATGTCACGCTCAAGGGGGACACAGATGACGTGGAGGGCTTTAGTTTTTTTTTTTTTAATGACAATTATACACTTGGTATAATATTTATTTGTATAATTATATATGCATATTTTATATTATGTTTATAAATTCTCATTGCGTTCTTTGTTGAGTTATTTAAATATTTTTAAAGTGGAATTATTTAAATATTGAAAAATCGCATATAATTTACAAAAGCTTCATATAAATTAACATAAAAAATTAATAAAATATAAATTAATGCACAGTTTAGTTTTTTTTTTCAATTTTTCAATTTTAATTATGTAATAACAAGAAAATTAATAAGCAAACCCAATTTTTTCCATTATTATTTGTAGATTAGAACAATTAAGGACACAAATAAATTCTAATATTAAGCAAACAAAATATTATTAACATAGTCATGCATTTATATATTATTTACCTCTTTTCATGCAAAATTTCTTTAAAAATTCAAATATTTTTTAATATGGCCTACAAAAAAATATTAATATTTTTGGTCATATTTATAATTACTTATAAAAAATAAAATTCTCAAATTTCTACCCATTAATTAATATTAATATTTTATATTATTATTATTATAATAATAATTATTATTATTATTATACTTTACACATTATCTTATTAAATTACTTAAATATTTTTATGCCCATCGAAAAATAGCAATTCATTATACAAAATAAACTAATAAAATTTATTAATAAATTATGTCATAAAATATAAAAAATAAAAAAATATAACTAAAAAAGTTATAAGAAATCAATTATTAACAAAATATGCTATAACTAACTTATTATCTAATAATAATAATAATAAGTACTATTATTTTATTCATTGTATTATTATTTTCATGCCCAATTATATTCATAATTTTTATTATTTTAGATATTTTTACTTTAAATATTTTAACACAATACTAAAAAATTACAAACAATCAATTATATAAAATAACAAAAACATTTTAACAAAATAATAACAAATATTATCACACAATTAAAAAATAATAAAAAATATATATTATTATCTTATGTTATTTTCAAATAAATAAGAAAATAAAATTTATCTCTTTCAATTAAATTTTTTTAATTGTTCTAAAAATATATATCATTTCTAAATTATTATTCATTTATATTTAAAATTATTTGTAACAAAAAATACTTTAAATATTAAATGAAAAATATATAAATTATTTATAATATTAAAAATAAAATTTACCTTTATTTTTTTCCTATTCTTCTTCTTCAAACTGAAATGAGATTTGAAAAAAAAAAAAAAAAAAAAAAAGGGAAAGTAAAGTTTGAAGGCTGTTCTCATTTGGGAAACAAAAAAATAAAACAGCAAACTAAATTTGAAAGAAAGGCAGTGGGGTGGGTGGGCAGCGGGTGGGTGGCATCAGGAAGTGGTGTCCAGTTCGGTATTTAAAATACCGAACTGCTGCACCTGACCCTACTCCTGTAGTAGGGTGCTACTAGTTCAGTATTTAAAATACCGAACTATGGTGCAGGGACCCCACGACACCCAAAAAGGCTAATCGTAAACACTAATTCGGTATTTAAAATACCGAACTGTGTTTGGGCTCAACTAATTCGGCATTTTAAATGCCGAATAATGCATGCCTGGGTAAATATTTTTTAAAATAACATATTTTGGCATATATTTTTTCAAATTATCACACTGAGGTCAATTCCTCACATGCATACGTTTGGTCAATGGCAAAAAGGATGAAGGTAACAATACTGGAATGAATGTAGTTTTCCTTTCGGAATCATAGCAGTTCTTGGTCCACGATTTAAATTTGACTTGGTGGAGTATGCATACGAGCAGATATTTGGTGCTGATGCTAATAGGCAATTATCAAGATTTCGTGATGATCTGACTTGTGTATATAACAAATATGCTTCCTTTATCAGTAATATTGGTTGTAATCCTAATTTTGGTGACAATGTGTGTACCTTTAGTGAGTGGAGGAAGCGTAAATACGATTCTAACACAATACACTCACAAAAGAAGGAACTCGATCAATATTTAGAGCAGTCTACGGAAAACTTGAATACAGATTTGGATGTATTAGCTTGGTGGTGCAACAATACTCCAAAATTTCCAGTACTTGGGAGAATGGCTCGTACGTGATTTCTTAGCAATTCCCAAGTCAACTTATGCATTCAAGTCTAGTTCCATCAGCAAAGTTATGAAGATGAATCCAGCTTTTAATGACTTGGAGCCTGAAATCATAGAGGCTTTAATACGTGGACAGGACTAGTTGGAAACACCTAAGAGGGAATAAGCATATTCATGTATATATTTTCTATGGGTAAGGTTGGGAGGCATTATCTATTAAAGTCCATAGACTCATATATACGTGGGCTTAGAAGTGAACAAGTGCTAAAACCCACTTGTACAAAAATAATTGGTTTGTACTAAGTTCAACACCTACTTACTTATAAATCCTTTTTTATATTTTTGTTATTTTTCGATATGGGATTCATTTCCCAACACATCCCTTCAAGTGCAACCGGGTTTGGCCTGTGGCCAATATCAACAAGCAAGTTGACACTTGTTCATAAATAGATCAGCTGACATCTCTTCTTCAGCTTCGGTCCAAACTGAAATTATTATCAGTCCAACAATGGGGGGCTTAAACATGGATCTCAGGATCCAGCCTGTTTGGGAATAAAGCTCTAATACCATATTAAAATCCATGGGCTCGTACATGTATGGGCTTACAAGTGGATAAATATTATAACCCACTTGTACAAAACCAATTGGCTTGTACTAGGTTTACCCACTCACTTATAAATTCTTTTTTATATGTTTGTTATTATTCGATATGGATTCATTTCCCAACATTATCTACTACATTCCAATAGAAAAATATAGCTTTTGTCGCTGAGGTTCTGGTTTTTTTGAAAGGTGTACATAGTTTAATCTGTTAAATAGGTGTTTGATTAATCACTTCCATGAAAGAGGTGGTTATTTTGCTTGCTTGGAATTGTTTAGAGACTAAAGGATCCAAATTAAAGGAGCCAACCTAGGCTTATGTATGAGACAGGGACTTGTATGATGTTGCATTGCATGGTTTCCACATATGTTCTGTGTAATGATTTTGTTAGTGTTGATACAGAAATTTATGCTTCAAACAAGTGGTTGGTGTCTTGAAGGACTCTTTTTAGGAAAAATTATTTTGGAAAATATATTTGCTGAAAGTTTGTCCTTAACATCTCTTTTATTTTTATTGTGTATTTTATTCCCAAAAATAAACCCCTTCCTCAAATTACAGCATAAAAGATGTTTTAAGAAGGATATGAGCTGTTAAACAATAGTTAGTCTAAAGGCCTTGCTAAAAACTAGCTAAAAGCCAGTCAAAACCGGTCAAAAACTGGTCAAAATATAGTTAAACCAAAAATTTTGGTTTTTTAATTGAACCGAACCGGACTGGCCTGTGGTTCCTGATTCAACCGGTCAAACTTGTTGGTCCAGTCTGATTTTCAAACATTACTCTAAATTTGATGGTCACAATTCAAAAAAAAGATAAAAAAAAATCAAGTTGAGGATGATTATTCTTTTAAAGAAATGAGGGACAAGTTAAATATAGTTATTTCTAACCAAAACAAGATAGTTGATGATTTTTTTGTTTTGAAGAACTACTTAGCAGAACAATTTGCTTATGTTTTTAATGAACTTTCTAAAATCAAGAGTAAAATTGATGTTGATTGTGGCAAAGTTGCTTCTAAATACAAATCAAAAGTAAGTTTATATCTATTATTTTTTATTAACGTATTTTATGTAAACATAATATGATCAGAGTTTAATGATGATATACTCATAATATACTCAAAGTATACCAAAAACAATCTTAGAGTGTATTGAAATTATACATACTAACTTGTTTTTGTTTGTTTTCACAGACTAACGAAACTCAAGATTAGAAAAATGATGAGAATAAAGAAGAAGATAAAGATGAAGATCATGATAAGGTTTTTTTTTTTATTTTTGTATTATTTTATTTATATATTTTACTTTTTATATAATATATGTAGTATGTTTGTTTTATATAGATGTTTTATTTTGGTTATTATTTTTTTTATTTGTTTTATATATGTTACTAGAATGATGAAGAAGAAAAAGATTTAAGTAAAAAGGATGGAAATAATGGTAATGATGAGGGATTTGGTGATGGTGGTAATGAAGATGGTGATGAAGGGGATGATGATGATGGTAATGATGGTAAAGAAAGTAGAAGAACTGAGCACCAACATGTAGATGATAATGTTCATTATTTTTTTTTAATTTTTTATTTTTCGCATAATTATATGTTAAGATAGATTTTTATATGCTTGCGATGATGCTTTGCAATATAATAAATTTGAAAAACATGATGTTGTAGATGTTGTTAGTTCATCTTTCCTTGATGATATTAATCTAGCATTGTTGGATGCGATTATTGATTCTGCATTAAAAAGTGTTGGTAAACTAAAAGGTGTTCAAGTTTGTGTTTATGTGTTTTGATTTTTGGTATATTTTATTTTTATTTCAAGTATAATGTTAGTTGATTTTGTTTTAATTCTGAGTTGATTTTAATCATGTTTTATCTTTTTTATTTTGTATAGAGTATATAATGATTTGTTTTTTAATTTATGTTGTTTATCAATAGGAATCACCAAGTAAGTGCACAAATATTGTTCTTTTTTCTGGTAGTGTTGATAATGCTAAAAAAAAGGGTGATTAAACCTGTTTTGTTTTGCAAATCCCCTTTCTTGAATAAGTTTGGTTCTTCTGGAAGTAGTGGAGCAGTTGTGCAACGTAAACTAAAGGATGTTGTGAGGTGTAGACTGTCACCATTGGATGATAGTTTTCGATCTACCCCTGAGTTTAACAAACAGTGCATATTTGATAGTTGGATTGAGAAAGGATTGAAGAAGAAAAAAAGTAATATTTATTTTTTATTATTAGTTTAAATTTTTTTACTTAATTTTTTTAATGTTATGATTCTTTTTTTTTTTTTTTTGCTATTTTTTAGGAAGAAAATGTATTTAGAATCGGATGACATTATTTGACCTCCTTTAAAGCTTGATGTTGCTGAAGTTGATCAAAAGATGTGGTTCTATACTTTGTATAGTTATGGTCGTTGCCTAATTGGAACTGTAAGTTGATTATATATAAGAGTTTCAGTTTGTAGTTTTTTAATTATTTTTAGTAGTTGCATATATTTTTTATATTATCCACATATATTTTTATGTTTAATGTTATATTAATTTTTTGCTAATATTTTTGCAGCATATGGATGTTATTTTTTGTTATTTGAGGAAAAAGGGAAATTACTCTAACAACACTACCGTAAGGTTTACTACAACTGACATTTTGTTTGATCATTGAATTAAACTTTTATATAAAGTTTATTTGGATAGGAAGAAAGATTTGTCAGTTGTTAGTTTTGATAGTATTGTTGTTGAGTATATTCTTGGGTATTTTATGCTTTGCAACTCTCCTTGAACTGATGTTGATCATGTATTATTTCCTATACATGTTTCATTACAAGAACATTGGATTCTTTGTCATTTGAGTTTCAAGGAGAGGTGTTTGTTTGTGTATAACTCATTAAAGTCTGCAAAGAGTGATTCGATTGCAAGAGAGGAAGTTCAAGCATACAATATTCTTTTGCCACATTTCTTGTGTATGCTTGACTTTTTTATTGGTCAAAAGGATATTGATTTTTTCGCTAGAGCATATGCATACAAGAGTTTAAGTGATCCATTTAATATTCAAATTATTGAGAATTTGCCACAACAAAATAATAGGTAAGTTTATGCTATTCATTATGTTACATTGTTATGTATGCTGTTAAATTTTGTTGTTTTTAACTTTTTTTTTTTTTGTAGTGATTGTGGTATTTTTGTTTGTTCCTTTGCCGAGTATTTTATTTGTGAGAAGGAAATAGTAGTGGATGGTTTCAATATTGAGAAACATTGATGGAGACTTGCAGTTCTGTTATTCAATTATGCAAATTCAAAAAAAGAAGAAGGTTTTGATAGTAATTCTGAAAGATGTGATAGGCTCAATGGGACTGATAGGACAAAAAGAAATAGAGAAAAGAAAGTTGATTTCTGATTATAATATGTTTTTATTTTGTTGATATAATTTTTATGATGAACAAGTAGCTTTTGTGTTTTTATTATTAGATTTAGCAGTGGTAATTTTTAGGATATTCAAATTGTTAAGAATTTGCCACAATAAAATAATAGGTAATTTTATGTTATTCATTATGTGTTACATTATTATGTATGCTGTTAAATTTTGTTGTTTTTAACTTATTTTTTTTTATTTTTTTTTTAGTGATTGTGGTATTTTTGTTTGTTCCTTTGCCAAGTATTTTATTTGTGAGAAAGAAATACCAGTGGATGATTTCAATGTTGAGGAACATTGATGGAGACTTGCAGTTCTGTTATTCAATTATGCAAATTCAAAAAAAGAAGAAGGTTTTGATAGTGATTCTAAAGGATGTGGTAGGCTCAATGGGACTGATAGGACAAAAAAAAAGCAGAGAAAAGAAAGTTGATTTCTGATTATATTATGTTTTTATTTTGTTGATGTAATTTTTATGATGAACCAGTGGCTTTTATGCTTTTATTATTAGATTTAGCAGTGGTATTATTTAATTTGATACTAAGTTAGTTATGAGTGTTAAAGAAGTGATTATATTTTGAGTATAGTTTGAGCATTTTTTTAAAATTTATTTTGAGTGTATTTTGAGTTTATTTTGAGTATATTATAAGTATACTCAAACTTATAATATATGTTCATCAAATTTGTAGTAGTTTATATAATTTGATATAATAGAATATGTGTGTTGTAAATTCACAATATACTTATGTGTACTGAATATTATTAACTTTACTTCAAAATTTATTAAATTAGAACGTTAGAAACATTATTATAGGTATATATGATAATGAAGTTTGCTAATATAATGTCAATGTACTTTTTTCAATAAGTTATTGTTATGGACATTATTTTTATAATTTTAATGATGCAATTGTTTAATAAGAGATTATATATTTGGAATATATACTGACTATATTGTAAGTATATTTTTAGTATATTTTGAGTATATTGTGAATATATTTTTCAATAAATTATAATGTTATTGAATGCTATTAAATTTATATATGAACATGTTATAATAAAGATTAGATACATTATTATGCACTTATTGATATACATTTGTTTTTTGTAGTTTATAATTGCATTTTTTGATTAAGTGAGTATATGTTAAGTATATTATGAGTTTATTATAAGTATATTTTGAGAATATTGGATACTAATAATTTTATTTATGGATAAAATGAAATAAAATATAAAAAAATTGACAAATTTGAATAAGTATTCTTAATTATATTCAATGCATATTTTTTTTAAAAAAAATTGAAATAATATATGAACTATTGATTTACTCTTGTTGTTGGTTGATTTCTACTTGTCTTCCTATTGTGTCCTGGTTGTCCGTATCTCCTACATTTGATTTTAATTTTATTTTCCCATGCAGACTTCAATCTCCTTTTCTTAGGTCTTCCTTATTTGACTTCCCTTTTGGTGGTAGCACTTTTATGTCTTTGACCTCATTTGGAACATTCCATGTGCTTTCATTTCCTATTGGGTATAGAGTGGATTCATATGTGGCAATCAACATATTTTTGGTGTAGAATTCAAAACATCATAAGGATTTTGGTTCATATCTTTCAGTATAGCCATTGCATGAGGACATCTCAATTCATCCCTTTGAAACCAATTGCATGTGCATGTTTTTTCGTTTAAGTTGACAACATGTGATTTTTCATTTTCAAATACTTAGAATAATTCATCGTTTGTGGGTTTCACTTGAAAAATAGAGTTGAAGATGGTAACTACAATTGGTTAATTTTCAGATATATGGAACATATATATAGAATATAGTTAAAATATACTCAGAATATACTCAAAATAAAATTAGAACTGATACTTTTATAATTTTACCTTCAATTTAACAGATTGAATGAAGTTTTCATTTAGCATTTGTTCTACCCTTACTGCTAACTTTGTGAATGTTGATTTGGCAATGTTTCTGTTTGTGCATGTCCATTCTTGTACTAGAGCCCGTAGGTACTCTAACAATGGTGTAATTTGTAACTCCCGAGTTGCTCTATTAGATGCATTTAGTGACTCATCTATATTTGATGTCATGGTTGAATGTCTGTTGTTTTCTGAGTAAAGTCTATATCATTAGTGATATCCTATATTGATAAGATACAGTTTGATCCTTTTGTCAAGTTTGTCTAGCTCTATTATATAATTATCAAATTGTTGTTTCGTATATGATCTAGCAACACCAAAGAATGAGTTTTTTATTTTTTCTAAGTTTTTCTTGAGTTTTGTTTTCAAGTTGTTGAACAAGTGATACAAGCACACTCCATGGGTTGCTTCAGGATTTATCTTCTTGCAAGCTTTTTATGTGCTCTCATGCCTGTCAGATATTATGCATATGTTTTCTCTTGTGCCAAATGTTTGCCTTAAATTGCTGAAAAACCACTCCTAAGATGCATCATTTTCATAATCTACTATTGAGAGAATACAAGTGGAAATATCTTACCTCCTACATCTTGTGTGCTTGCTAAGAGTAGTGTGCCTCCATATGTTGCTTCCAAGAACGTACTATTTACAACTATAACTGGTCTACAATACTTCCATCCTTGAATTGATGCTTGTATAGCCATAAACATATAAAGGAAGTAGCTATCCTTACTTGTCCTTAATTCAGAATAAGATCCAGGGTTTGTTTGCCTCAACATATACAAGTAATTTGCTACCTTTGTATAGGACTCTTCTAGTTTTCCTCTAATCAACTCCAAAGCTTTTTCCTTTGATCTCTATGCTTTTGCATAGTTTAAAGAAATACCATATTCTTGTTTCATGTCTTTTACAATATCTACTGGAGTATATATTATTTTGATGTTTAGGTACTTAGACTTGATGCAGTCTCTAACCAAAGTTGTTGTTGCTTGCCTTTGATCACTTAATCTAATTTTCAAAGGACAGGTGTGATTGCTGTTGTATTTTCTGATTTTGAACATACTTGTATTACCTTTTCTGGATGCTCTAAAAAACCATCTACAATTGCCATCTAAGCAATTCAAGTAGTATTGCTTTTGATAAGATTTAGTTATTTTGTATTAATTGTATGAAAACTCATTGCAAATTTCAATGTCTCTTTATCTTTGTAAACTTGCCCAATAACAACTTCAGTATGTCTTGGGTTGTTTATTATTGATGGACCTTCAAGTTTGTTTTGTGCTTCTTATAGAATTATTGAGTTGTTTTCTTCAATAGTGGCCTTGCTTGTCAGATTTGTATAGCCAATGTAATATGAAATTTCTTCTTCTATAGAAGCATTTGTTGAGATGTGTTCTGAAATTGATACTGAACACTCATTCATTACAAGTTGTTGATTCGTTGAAGTGGATGTGAAGTAGTTGATTTGTGGTTGTATTTTTGTAGTAGTTATGCACAAAGGGTATTTAGTGAAGTCAAATTCTATCCTCTTCAACTCTAGATAGAACAAGAGATTTGCATTGCCATCTATTTTTAATGGTAGGTAATCATTTTTTACTTGATACCACATTTCGATTGTTGTCTCTTCAAGTTTGATTTCTAGTTGATTTGAAAGTATTTCCAACAATTTCTCGAAGCTGCTATCTTTGAGTATGAGTATACCAGTCACTTCAAAGTCAATGTATACGATGTTTTCTTCCCAATGTCCATATAATGAACAAAAACTGGTAAAACTGGTATTGTGTCCATACCTTAAATTAAAAAATATATATATTAAAATTTGAATAGGTATAATGGTGTAAAAGTTAAAGTATTATGTACTTATGATATACTTGAAATATACTATTTACTAATATTGCTGATAATTGTGTTTGTTATTTAAAAGAAAAAATTAAGGTCGATTGTATGATATATCTAAAATATACTAGTGATACACTTGAAATATATTGTTTACTGCTAATGCTGAAAATTGTTTTTGTATTTTTTTTTAAATATAAATGTATAAATATAATATATACTTGATTCATCTTTGTTTTATATTTGTATTCATGTAATAGTGAATATTCAAATATTTATAAACTTATTTGTTAAAAAAATTCAATATAATCACAAGTTAATCAAATTAATTAAAATATAAACCTGTGATATACTTATATATACCCCACATATACTAATTCCTGGGTTTTGCTTGAAAATATATTGGATTTTCAAGGTTTCTTGTGCCTTATACAAATATAAAGTAATTTTAATGAAATAGAAATTTGGAAATCATAAAATAATTATATTATATATTTGATTTGAATATTGTAAGATAGATCGTAGTTAAAAGAAGACAAATACATGTATGAAATTCTTATTAACTCAAAAAAAAAAAATATTGAATCTGGTTTTAATAGTTTAGTTCGATAAACTTTGTAGATCTGGAAATAAATTTTGATTTTTTATCGTAATGATAGTTGAAATAAGAGAAAATACAACTATATAATTATTTTCGAAATACCTAAATGATATTTGAACAATTGGTTTTAGTTTAACAATATTATAAAATCTGTAGATCTGTGATATTTAAAGAACTTGTTTATGTCGATTTACTATTTAAAGCAATGCTCAATGTTTTTCGCAATTGATTTTCAATAGGTTTTCATTTTGAAGGATATTTTATGAATGTGAGGGTTTTGAAGCTTGATTTTTATATTATCGTGAGTAGAGTTTATAAAAGTAAAACTTTCAATGCTTAGTTTTGAAAAGTGACTGGCACAAAAGTTAGCGGTGTCATTTTTAGGCATTCCTTGGCCCAATGCCCCTTTTAATGCTTGTAATTTTCTTCTTTGCCGGAAAAAAAAAATAAATAAAGTGAAATTTACTGGTTGCTTCTGCACAGATAAAATGAGATTGGAATTAGCAAAAATGTAATGGATGCTCAGAAACTCAAAAACTCAAACTAAAAAGTACAAAAACCTCTGCCAATTTGCTAAATTTTCCTCGGCATCTGCCAATTCGCAGACCTTGAATTTGACTTCAGTTTTAACAGGTTAGTTGCAAATCCTCACAGAATTACCCTCTACGATTTTAAGCAGTTATCAGCCTTTGATTCATGTTACTGTATGATTTTTATTTGATAACAGATATTAATTTCTTGCAGGGTAATCAATTTATTTGAATAAGCTCTTCTCTTGAGTCTTCACCATCAATAAGCAAATCTTTATTTCAGTTTTTGTGATGTCTATTTCGCAGCTGTTAAATTAGGGTTTCTACTGATTAGCTTAATAACTCAAAATTAGAGACTTAATGGATCCATTTGCTTGCACCGCTGAGATTTTTGACATATTAGAAGATATATGTCATGTACATATGTTGCCTCTGGCTCTAACATGGGTTTGTTCCAGCAATGAGAGTGATCTGAATTTGAATGAGAAGCGTATTCTACGCATTGAAGATACTGCTTGTTTTGTGAATGATTTGGATACGCAAGAATTTGTAAATACATGTGCTAGTTCTCATCTTAAGGAAGGGCAAGGTGTTGCTGGAAAAGTACTTGAATTGATAAAAGACTATCTAAAATACTATGACCTTGATGTTACTGCTCTTAATGAAGCTGTTTATCCTTTTGCTGGTGTTGCGCGCAAGTTTGGCCTTCGCGCTGCTGTTGCAATTGGACTTAAGAGCAAACGCACCTACTGTGATTATTATGTATTAGAACTTTTCCTTCCTAGAGATATGATTGAAGAGTTAGAATTGCTGCGTTTGATAGATAAACTATCATCGAGCTTGCAGAAGAGAAGTAAGGATTGGATGGCAGTTTCACTTTTGGAATCACATGAAGCTAACAGTCCTAGAAATGGGTTTGAAGAAGTTCACAGGAGACCTTTACCCCCCTCATCAGGAGGTGGTCTAAATTTAAATGAAATGATGAACCCAAGGAATGACGAAATGGAGACTTGTGAACCCTATGAAAAGGTGCCATTTTTAACTATGCCTTAGTTGTTTTATTCTTAGTTATTAATGGTTTGCATGGTTTTGTTTCATTCTTGGTTATTAATGGTTTGCATGATCTTCATAAATTTGTATGTCATACTGAAACATTATGTCGATCAAAGGTTCCACTAGTTCTTGTACCTTCAATTTTATACATGTTTATGCTTATGCTTTGCTTTAATTTCATGCTAATTCTGTAATAGTTGAGATTGGATCCCACTTGATGGGCATCACATTTCTGTTGGCTTCATTCTTGTATCCAAGTTAATTTAGTAAACTAGCTGATCAGATTGATGGATTAAGAAGAGGAAAGGAATAATTGAAGGATTTTAGGTGAAGTCATGTCAATGGAGCCATGATTAAGGTGGCCATGGAGAGAGGTCCAAGAAAATTTTTTTTATTTTTTGAAGGTTATTTGAAAGAAATGTGCATTCCGAGGTTGCTTTTTTTTTTTTTTTTTTTTTTCTTGGAAGACTACTTGAGGAGGATTTTTGATGATTGAGAAATGTATGATGAAAGGGAAAGATATTGATCTATGAAAATGCTTCCTCTGCCATAGTGACACCAAAGCAGTTAATGACTTGCTTTATGAGTAGGAAAGTTATGAGAGTTGAATCAGTAGTGGGAATTTTCTCTGTAGCAATAGGCTCAGTTTTGGAGAGCATTTGAAAATAGAGGATATTTGTTGATATACAGGAAGGAAAATGTTTTTTTAGTACTTTTTTTTCTAATTTTTGGTAAGTTTGGGTGGAATTGAACAAATGAGTCTTTTGGGTTTAAGATCCTCAAGTTTTGATATAGTGGGCAGGTTTTTGTCGATGCTTTCGGTATGGTATATATTTTACATTATCTCCTGCTCAGATTATTTTCTTTTGAGGTAGTGAGTCAAGCCCATGGAGGAGAGTGTTAACAGCATGGACACTTGATATAAATGGTTA
Organism: Reutealis trisperma; assembly: GCA_947687605.1. Lineage (NCBI taxonomy): Eukaryota > Viridiplantae > Streptophyta > Magnoliopsida > Malpighiales > Euphorbiaceae > Reutealis > Reutealis trisperma. Next base: position 521,389 of record CANTUT010000158.1, on the reverse strand, counting down.
GTTATTTCCTGATAACTTAAGCTTCACAGACCTGGAATTTCTGTTTCATATAATTAAGGGAAAAAGGAAGCATGTTACTCTGCTGGCACAGCTACTATTCAAGAGCTGGTGTGATCCCACCAGATTTCTCGTACTTCTTATTTGTAAACCAAATGACTATATGTAGACAGAGAATTTATTTGCATGACAAGCACAAGTGAACAGTAATTCTGAGCTGAGTATTGATACTAGCATGTGATTAGTGGAATTAAATCGATCTTTCTTAATTTATCTCTCTATAAATGCTTTTATTTGATAATTTATGTAAAAAATGCATGGTTGTCAGGACATTGTAATAATGAATCGCGAGCAAGAAATAATGATGTAGTAATTCTCAGGAAAACATCTGAAAATTTCTGTTGCAACTTATGTGAGATTTGCCTGTTAGAGCCTTGGAAGTTACGGTGACCTCGAACCTATGATGGAATAATTTTCAAAACAAAGATATCTAGTGTTTTGGAACTTAAGTGGTCTACTTGTTCACTTATTTAGTTGTAACTTGTTTTCTGAATTTGTGTTTTCCACTGGAAATTTGGATGTAAAGGAGTTTTGAAAGCTGTTGGGAAAATGCAATTGGCTTTGAATGACATATAATATATGTTTTTCTTGTTAGAAATCTGCAAACTATGTTATTTTTTCTCCTTAATGTGGAGGTAGTTATCCTCCTCTACCTTTTTTATTTATTTATGTACTTGTTCTGCTTAGGAGTTTTCCTATAAGTGATATGTTTGTGTGCATAGCATAGCAATTACATAAACATTCAACATTAGGTACTAAAAACTTCACGTCTGCTTTTTATATTGATTATTACTTATTTCATGATAGGAAGTTGGAGAACAAAATAATACAGTTGGACTTGCTGCAGATGTTGTCATTCCAATGGTTAAGCCATATACTACCATTCAAGTAAAATATTCTAGTAAACGAAAAAAGACATCTGAAGTCTGGAAGAGCTTTGATAAGGTTGAACAAAATGGTGCAGTTTGGGCCATATGCAAAGGCTGTAATAGAAAATATCCGGGGGAAAGCACAAAAGGAACTTCAAATCTTCATAAACATTTAAAAAAATGTTCAATAGAGAATAAAAGAGATGCAGAACTAGGTGCTTCAACAACTACTGTGGTTGAAAAGAATTTTTTGTTTGATCAAGAAAGGAGTCGCCTAGACATGGCAAGGATGATAATTAAGCATGGATATCCATTGGATATTGTTGAACATGAGTTCTTCAAAAATTTTGTCAAAAATTTGCAGCCAATGTTTAAGATCTATTCACAAAATGAAATTAAGTCTGATGTTTTTCAAATTTACACAGATGAGAAAGAGAAACTCAGAAAATATTTTGATAGTAATCGCTCATTTCTCTTCAGTATTACGATTGATTTGCGGCCATATGATGGCAAAAAGACCATGTACTGTTGCTTAATGTTGCATTTTATTGATTATGAATGGACGCTGAAGAAAAAGATTATTGCTTTCAAACATCTAGGACACAATTATGATGTGGGGACTCTGCATGAAGTCATTGAAGGTGTGCTCGTGGAGTGGAGCATCCACAAGAATGTACACTTTGTAGTTGCAGAAATCACTCCTCCAAATGATCAAATTGTTGGAAAGTTGAAAAGTATGCTTACCAGTCAAGTCTCAGTTCTTGGTAAAGATCTGTTTTTTGTGTCTTGCTGTGCACAATTTCTTAATCATCTTGTTCAAGAAGGACTGTATGAGATGAAGAGTGTGCTTCTTAAGATAAGGGAGTCCATTGAATATGTTACTGCAACACCGATCAATAGACACAAGTTCCAAAAAGCAATAAATCAAGTGAAGTTGCAAGACAAGAAAATGGTATCTCGGGATGTTCCTACAATGTGGGATACCACCTTTCTCATGCTTGAGAGTGCTCTGGAGTTGAGAAAAGCTTTTGCTCACTTAGAACAAGTTGATCATGATTTTGCAATGAATCTGTCCACGGAGGAATGGAACCAGGCAACAGTCATATGTGAGTCCTTGAAGGTGTTTCACAATTCCATATGCACCTCTTGTACAAGCATAGAAGTTTATTTTGTAGTTCTCTGTTCCATTTATAAGAACTTGCTTCAATGGGAAAATAGTGAACATGCATATGTTCAGTCAATGGCAGAAAGGATGAAGGTAAAGTTTGAACAATACTGGAATGAATGTAGTTTTCCTTTTGGAATCATCGCAGTTGTTGATCCACGCTTTAAATTTGACTTGGTGGAGTATGCGTATGAGCAGATATTTGGTGCTGATGCTAGCAGGCAGTTATCAAAATTTCGTGATGATCTTACCTGTGTATATAACAAATATGCTTCCTCTGTCAGTAATATTGGTTGTAATCCTAATTTTGGTGACAATGTGTGTACCTTTAGTGAGTGGAGGAAGCGTAAATACGATTCTAACACAGTACACTCACAAAAGAAGGAACTCGATCAATATTTAGAGCAGTCTGCGGAAAACTTGAATACAGATTTGGATGTATTAGCTTGGTGGCGCAGCAATACTCCAAAATTTCCAGTACTCGGGAGAATGGCTCGTGATTTCTTAGCAATTCCCAAGTCAACTTATGCATTCAAGTCTAGTTCCATCGGCCAAGTTATGAAGATGAATCCAACTTTTAATGACTCAGAGCCTGAAATCATAGAGGCTTTAATATTTGGACGGGACTGGTTGGAAACACCTAGGAAGGAGTAAGTATATTCATGTATTTATTTTCTGTGGTTAAGGTTGGGAGGCTTTATCTACTGCATTCCAATAGAAAAATATAGCTTTTGTCGCTGAGGTTCTGGTTTTTTGAAAGGTGTACATAGTTTAATCTGTTAAATAAGTGTTTGATTAATCACTTCCATGAAAGAGGTGGTTATTTTGCTTGCTTATAATTGTTTAGAGACTAAATTGCTTAGAATTGTTAAATAGGTGTTAGAATTGCTAGGCTTATATATAAGAAAGTGACTTGTATGGAATTGCATTACATGCTTTCCACTTATGTTCTGTATAACGATTTTGTTAATGTTGATACTGAAATTTATGCTTCAGACAAGTGGTTTGTGTCTTGAGGGATTCTTTTCAGGAAAAATTATTTTGGAAAATATATTTGCTGAAAGTTTGTTCTGAACATCTCTTTTATTTTTATTATGTATTTTATTTCCAAAAATGAACCTCTTCCTCAAATTACAGCACAAAACAAGTTTTAAGAAGGATATGAGCTATTAAACAATAGTTAGTCTAAAGGCCTGGCTAAAATCTAAATTAGATATTCTTCCATGTCAAGGTCAAGTAAATAATAATTAAAAAAAATAAATAAATAATGTAGCGGTTGAAGAACATGTTGATTTTGTTAATGTTGAATTTTTTTTTTATTTATTTATAATTAAAAAAAATAAATAAATAATTTACTGTTCAAGGAAATCAGATTACTGATTCAAAAAACTGATTCGGCAACTCGTAAAGTTGTTAATTACTTTGCTCAAGGCTTGGCTAGGCGAGTATATGGATTGCATCCTCCAGGTCATGTATCGTTAGTATTTCCAACAAATTTACGTGACTTTAATAAATTTGATCGGTTTGGTTTCCTGTGGTTTGCCTATCGCACTGCCTATGAAGCCATTTTTGACATCAAAACTAGAGAAAAAGTTCAACACTTCCATGTTGTAGATTTTTCCATCATTCAGGGATGGGATCCTTACATTACTGAATTCGATGAATTGTGGGAAGGCCTAAAATCATTTCGATTAACGAGTATTGGACCGAAATTGTCTGAAAACGATAACTATTTTCAATTTCGAAGTGAGAGACTTCAAAGAATCGCTAAATTCTGGAAAATCAATTTGACATGGGAGCAATTGGTAGCAAATAGTGGAGCAGATATTATCGAATGCATGGATAAAATCAGGACATGTGAAAACGAAATATTGGTTGTGAATTGGTTTTATCAACTCCACAAATTACTTGCAGTGCCAGAAGCAATTTACCAAGTTTTGACCAAACTGAAGAAACTGAAACCAAAAATCGTGGTTATTGTTGAACAAGAAGCCGATCATAATGTTTCGGATTTCTTAGTTCAATTCAAACGCTCATTCCAATTTTACTCCACAATTTTTGATGTTCTTGAACATGATAACGAGGATGATTATCCCTTCCGCGGAGGTAGTTTCAAGATAGTGTGGGAGACATTTTAGAAGGTAGATTGATAACGTGCTGGCGCGTGAGGGCATTGACCGAATTGAGAGACATGAGACATTCGCTCAATGGCGAGATCGGATGCATCTTGCAGGGTTTCGCCGTGCTCACCCAGGAGCTATTTGGCTGTTCGATTTCCTAAATTTTGATACTCATTTAACAGTGAAAGAAAATGATGGTTGTCCTGTGCTGCACCAGCGCACTCATCCAATAGCAGCTGCCTCAATTCGGGAACTCAACAATACACCTCAATTAGATGGTCAGTCATCATTTTTTTTTTAAACATGTTATCTGATCAGGCTTGATCAATATGTAAAGGAATGGGCTGGATCTTCTCTCTTTGAGCCTGAGCCTAATACCTGCGAAGGAGAAAAAAAATGATCAATGAGGAGCCGGGCCTTTAGCCTGGCTAGAACCCTCCGACGATCAAGTCAGTCCTCTCTTCAGAGTATTTTGGTGATAAAAAGAGGGTGAGAGAGTGCAGAGTTCCAACTACCTGTGCTTAGGCTTTCCTTTTCCTTTTGTATGATTTCTGGGTTAGGTACGTCTGACACCTTTCTTTTGAGAAAGGACGTCCTCTGTCATTTGACCATGCTGGTTGGTGAGAGTTGGTAGCAGGCGCATGTCCCCTATCCCATCCCTAGGGATGTCTGGTAAAGGGGGTGTCAGGGCATGGTGCAGATTGTCTAAGGACTGATCCTCCTGCTGGATGACTGGATATGTCATCAGAGGGCTTCGGCCCTTACTTGCTCAGCAAGTCATCCGGCGGATGAAGGAGGGGAGTGGCATCTAGTCCGAAGGCTTTTGGACTTAGGTCGTTCGAGGGTCCGGCCAATGGGCCTTTTTTCCTTTTATCATAGCCTCTGGAGGTCTCGTAATGGGCCTGGGCTACAGGAGGGTCCAAACCTCTCTTGAGAGTCACTTTCATCCCTCATCATTATCCTTTATACAATCTCTTAGCAATATGAATAAGGAATCTAATATTTTTAATCAGCATTTACAATAATAGAAGAGGTAGCTGCTTTAATTATGGTACCCACACCACTCACGACCGTGGCCACAGCACCACCAGCATCATTAACTAGAACAATATCCTCTGAAGAAATTGGCGAGCAAAGAAGAAGATACAGAGGAGTTTGGCGAAGTCCATCGGGCAAATGGACAGCTGAGATAAGTGATCCTCAAAAAGCATCAAGGTCAGCCTTGGTACATTTAATACCGCAAAGGCTACCGCCAGAGCCTTCAGTAAAGCTGCTCTTAGATCTAGAGGAAGCAAAGCTAAATTAAACTTTCTGGAAAATGTCACCAGTATGACTTTGCAACCACAAGAAGTGCCGCAGCAGAATCCAGCTCTGCCGCCACCATATCAAGGAGGGGATATGTTGGACTCACAGCCGTCACAAAACACTGCAGTTCAGCCCTCTGTTGATGTAATGAGACTTTTCGATATTTAGGCAAATCTGTTATTTTTTTGTAATTGTAAGTGTCGGTTGAAAAGTAGTGACTATCCATGTTTTTAGGAAGATATAGCGATGTATTAGTTAGAGTTGATTTTGATTTATACTTAAAAGTTGTAAATATGCTATTATAAAAGGTAGTTTTTGATTAATGAAATGTGAGAGGTTTCAGTAGTATTTTTTTTAGAGTTCTTAAACTTTCTCTCTTACAATTGGTACCAGAGTTCACTCATCTATGAGGGACTGTGAGTTTGAGAGAGAGAGAGAGAGAGAGAGAGAGAGAGAACGGAGTGTTTAATTATGGCTTTAAGAAATGTCTCTTTGCCTGCACCTCTAATTTTTGGAGGAGAAAATTATGATTTTTGATCTATTAAGATGAAAGCTTTCTTGATGACCTATGATTTGTGGGAGTGTGTGGAGAATGGTTATTAACCTGCTCCTTTACTAGATAATCCAACTGTCCAGCAAATAAAGCAACATACAGATGCCTCTATAAACAATTATAAAGCTCTATCTTTTTTACGTTCCGTTGTCATAAATGCCATCTTCCTAAGAATAGTTGGTGCCATAATAACTAAGAAAGCTTGGGATACACTTAAGGAAGAATTTCAAGGGTATGAAAGAGTTAGCGCAATAAAGCTATTGCACTTGGAAAGGGAGTTTGAGATGCTTAGAGTGAAGGAAGATGAATCTGTAAAAGATTACTCCACCAAGCTTATAGAGGTGGTGAATCAAATTAAGCTACATTGAGAGGAGTTTTCAAATCAGAAGATTGTAAAGAATATACTTATCAGTCTTCCTAATAAGTTTAAATAAAAAATTTCAGCAATTGAGGAATCTTATGACTTAAAGAAACTCACTATAATTGAGTTGATTAATAAGTTGCAGGCGCAGGAGCAGAGAGTTTCTTTAAGATTTGGGAACCAAATGGAAGGTGCTCTTCAAGTAAAACGTAAAACCAAGGCATCCTCTTCAAAAGATGCAAAGAATTCAACTAGTGAGAAGACATTTAAAGGAAAGCAAATTGAAGGAGGAGGTGAAGATTCAGTCAAAAAGGGAAAATTCCCTTCTTGTACTCACTGCAATAAAACTAATCATCATGAGAGCAGTTGTTGGAAGAAGGCTCAATCTAGATATTACAAGAGATTTGGCCATATTGAGAAGTTTTGTAGAATGAAACAACAACAACAGGGTCAGCCTCAACAAACTTAACAAAGGCAGTAGGTGAACTTTGATGAGAAAAAAACTAGCTGAAGATCACCTTTTCATAGTGGTACAACCTAATGAAGTTATGACAAAGCTTCATGGCTCCTTGACACTGGTTGTACTAACCATATGACTCCGAATTCAGAGTTTTTTAGCAAGTTGGATACTTCTAGCAAAATTTCAATGAAGTTGGCAAATGGAGATGTCATTGAAGCTGCAAGAAAAGGTACCATTGCTGTCCAAACCTCTAAAGGTACTAAATTCATAGATGATGTTCTTTTAGTTCCTAAATTGGATCACAACTTGTTGAGTGTGGATCAAATTTTGCCTAAAGGTTATTCTTTATCTTTTAAAGGTAAAGATAAATGTTGTACTGTATATGATCCAGCTAGTGTTGAAATAACAAAGGTTTTTATGGAAAATAAAAGGTTTCCTATTGATTGGCATAGTGGTAAGGTGGATAAGGCTTATGTTTGCCAAAATGGGGTGGATGAGTCTTGGCTGTGGCATAAAAGATTTGGACATTTCAGCTTCAAATCTTTAAATTTAATGCAAAAGAAAGGTTTAGTGAGAAATATGCCTGCTATTAAAGTTTTTAATGAAGTTTGTGAAAGTTGTCAACTAGAAAAGTTTCATAGGCTTCCATTTCCTTCATAATCAAATTGGAGAGCCAAGGAAAAGTTGGAGCTCATGCACTCAGATGTGTGTGGTCCAATGAAAGTGCCATCATTGAGTCAAAATAGATATTTAATTCTATTTATAGATGATTTAACTAGAATGACTTGGGTTTACTTCTTGAGTAATAAATCACAAGTATTTTCTATTTTTAAGAAGTTCATATCCTTTATGAAAACTCAAAGTGGATGCAAGCTAAAAATTTTGAGGACAGACAATGGAAGGGAATACACACTTCTAATGAATTTAATAAATTTTGTGAGGATGTTAGTATACAGCATCAGTTGATAGTTCCATACTCTCCATAACAGAATGGGGTTTGTGAAAGGAAGAATAGAACTATTCTTGAAATAGCCAAGGGTATGCTCCAAGAAAAGAAAATGCCAAAGAAGTTTTGGGCAAAGGCTGTGTATACAGCAGTCTATCTTTAAAATAGATTGCCTATAAAAGCAGTCGATGGGAAGACTCCAATAGAAGCCTGGAGCGGTTTAAAGCCTTCTGCTAGTCACTTGAAAGTATTTGGATCAGTGTGTTATGTGCATATTCCAGATAACAAAAGAGATAAATTATTAGAGAAAGCAAGTAGAGGGATTATCTTGGGATATAACAACCAATCAAAAAGGTTTAGAATTTATTATTTGAAGATGGAAAAGATAGTGGTGAATAGAGATATACGGCTTGATGATGATGCTCTTTGGAATTAGGAAAGTTCAAATGTAGAAAACAAGAATTTATCAACAACTCAAGCTAGTGAAAGGCAAATTGGTGAAGAAATAGCTGATTATGAATCTGATTCTAATGCACCAGCACCTAAAACTAGAAATATTACTGATATTTATGAAATATGTAGAGTCACAATTGTTGAACCTTCAAGTTTTTTTGAAGCTACTCAATTTAAAGAATGGAATGCAGCTATGAAAGATGAAATTTCAATGATAGAAAAGAATGGGACATGGGAACTTATTGATATACCAAAGCATAAGTAGGTCATAGGAGTAAAATGGGTGTATCGAACTAAATTGAATCCAGATTGCTCCATTCACAAGCATAAAGCAAGATTGGTGGTTAAAGGGTACTCACAGCAACCTGGAATTGATTATAATGACACATTTGCTCCTATGGCTAGATTGTATGCCATTAAAATTCTCATTGCTTTGGTAGCTCAAAGCAGGTGGAAGATATTTCAATTAGATGTGAATTATGCATTTTTAAATGGTTACTTGGAGGAGGAGATATTTGTGGAGCAACATGAAGGTTTCAAAATAAATGAGAATGAAGACAAAGTTTATAGGATGAAGAAGGCTTTTTATGGTTTAAAGCAAGCTCCAAGAGCCTGGTATAGTAGAATTGATGATTATTTGTGCAATTCTGGTTTCAAGAGGAGCTACAATAATGCTACTCTTTATGTGAAAAGATTGTCCTTTGCTAATATATTGGTTATTTCTTCATATTTTGATGATTTGCTGGTGACAAGAAATAGTTCTGAAGCTATTAAAGTGTTCAAACAGCAGATGCTCAAAGAATTTAAGATGACAAATCTTGGAGAAATGAAATATTTTCTTGGTTTTGAAATTCATCAATCAAAATAAGGAATATTCATTTCTCAACAAAGTTATGTTCAAGGTATTCTAAAAAAATTCAAAATGCAGCATTGTAAGCCTGTGAGCACACCTCTAGTTGTGAATGAGAAGTTATCCAAAAAAGATGGTGAAGCTAAAGCTGATGCATTAAGTTACAGAAGCTTAGTGGAAAGTTTCCTTTACTTGACAACAACCAGACTTGATATGATGTTTGCTGCTAGCCTTCTTTTAAGATTCATACAAAGTCCTAGTAAAGTTCACTATGAAGCAACCAAGAGAGTGTTGAGGTACTTGAAGGGGACAACAGAGTTGGGAATTTGCTTTAGACTAGTTAAAAATATAAGTTTAATTAGATTTGTTGATAGTGATTGGGCTAGTAGCCTTAATAACTCTAAAAGCACGTTAGGCTATTATTTCTCTTTTGGTTCTAGTATGTTTTCCTGAAGTTCAAGAAAGCAAGATGCAGTTGCCCAATCAACAAGAAACGCAGAATTTGTTGCAGCAACTGGAGCTATAAATCAAGCTATTTGGATAAGAAAAATTCTAAAAGACTTGAGATAAGAATAAAAGGAAGCTACTCGAGTTTTTTTTATGGCAAATTAGCCATAGCTATAGCAAAAAATCCTGTCCATCATAGGAAAACAAAGCACATCAATAATTTCCTTAGAGAAGTTGAAAAGGAACAAAAGATTAATTTGATTTATTGCAAATCAGAGGAGCAGGTTGCTGACATCTTCACAAAGTCATTGTCTAAAGCTTGTTTTGAAGAACTAAGAAGAAAACTTGGATTATTAAGAAAAAGTCTCAAGGAGGAGTGTTGATGTAATGAGACTTTTCCTAGATACTTTAGGCAGATATGATATTTTTTTTGTAATTGTAAGTGTTGGTTGAAAAGTAGTGACTATCCATGTTTTTAGAAAGATATAGTGATGTATTATTTGGGGTTGGTTTTGACTTGTACTTAAAAGTTGTAAATCTAATGTTATATAAGGCAGTTTTTTATTAATGAAATGTAAGAGGTTTCAATAGTATTTCTTCGGAGTCCTTGAACTTTCTCTCTTACACCCTCAAATTTGTTTAATACTATTAATTATTACTAATGAAATTTAAATTTTAATGTTGATTTTTAAAATGATTTTAATTTTATTGTTTCTCTTTTTTGCTAATGATAGAAGATTTTATTAAGATTGAAACCTCTGTGATCTGTGAAGCTTGTTCTAGAGCTAAATCTTAAAAGAGTTAATGGATTATTACTATCTAAGTTATCGTCAAAAAAGGCTTTCTTCGCCACCTTGTGGGCTACTCAATGAACTACACGAGGCACCAAAGTAAAATCTGAACAATTATGAATCATAATCTGCCATTGCAAAGAAAAGAAAAAACACTAAGCTATCTTAGAAAAGTAAAATGATGCATTATTTCTCACATTAAAAGTAGGGCTAGTTATTATTTACAACCTAGATAAATGACATAATACGGCACGACACGTAATTAAATGAGTTTAAATTTGAGATAAATATATTCATATCATAAAGTAGTAAATCCATTTATAACACGAAAAAAAAAGTTTAAATGGATTTTTTTTTTTTTTTTGTTGATGAAGTTTAAATGGATTGATCTGTTTAATCTACAAATAATACAATTAAATATATATTTATTTAAACAAGTTAATAAATTAATATATAGTACACAGTACGAGTAAATACATTTATTCTCTTTCTTTCTCTCTATATATAAGTATTTTATTACTTACAAAAGTACATATGAGTCATTTTATACTTAAAAAATATATTTTTTGAAATTTAAATAATTAATTTTTTATTCAACAAATTTTTTTTAAAATTTAATTTATTAACTGGGTTATACGGGTCAACTCGTATAAACTAATTAATAAATATGTTTATATTTTGGTTTGATGTTTTGATATAATTAGTTAAACAGGTCGTGTTAAAATTGATTATTTTTGTATTACATACGTGTATCGAGAAGATTATACACGACACAGTACAAATTACTAGTCTTAATTAAAAATATCATAGAAAAGAGTTTATATCACATTAGAATGATGTATTTTTTTTTTCTATCAATTGATTATATGCCTCCAATTGTATGTTAATTATATATATATGAAATTAATATATGTTTTAAAAAATTGTGACAAACAGTTATCACATCCGTTAAAAAGATATAGTTGGCATAAATATATGAAATAAATAGCAAATTTTCTTATTCCAACCATACCAACAAAGGGATATTACATACATCTACAAATTTTTATCGTTTCAAATTAATATTTGTATAATTTTGCCATTTACTGCTTCAACTTAAGTTATATTTGTTATGGAAATTTTTGGTGTTTTTTCAACTCAACATATAATCAAATCAAAATATTTCAACTACTGTTAGATAACTGTAATATGAATTTGTTTGTAATGCACCAGTTTTTTTTTTTTTTTTTTAATTTAAATCCGTAAAGAAATTAAAAAAGGAACCTTAGATTTGATATATTTTTATGTGTCTTGTGTAGTTTACACGTATTGTACAGTTAGAGCCATAATCCACCAATTTTTTTTAATGCCCAAATCTGTCATTTTATTTTTTTTTTTTATCTATTTTTGTTTTGTTTGTCAGCAGAAATTTATGCTTCCGACAAGTGGTTGGAGTCTTGAGGGATTCTTTTCAGGAAAAATTATTTTGGAAAATTTATTTGCTGAAAGTGTGTTCTTAACATTGCTCTTTTATTTTTATTCTGTATTTTATTTCCAAAAAATAAATAAACTTTTTCCTCATATTACAAGTGGGATATGTGCTGTTAAACAATAGTTAGTCTAAAGGCCTTGCTAAAATCTAAATTAGATATTCTTCCATGTCCATAGTATGAACTATGAAAAAAGCCTGTAAATCAAGGTCAAGTAAATAATAATTAAAAAAACAAAGTAGTAGTTGAAGAAGAGAGTTCTCGCCATTTAAGGCATTGACTTGGTCAAAGAAGGCTAACCAGTAGCAGCTACTAGAGCAACTTATAAAGACATCTGTGGTGTAAACACTGTGGGTTCTAACCTTTTTCTTAATACCTCTTGTGCCTCTCTAAGACCTAGCAGGAAAAAATAAATAAATAAATAATGAAGTCTCTTGTGGTTGATAAATTGATGGCCTGTGCAGAGGCGATTGAAGATGGTGATCGGAATCGTGCAGATTTTCTGTTCAAGGAAATCAGATTACTGATTCAAGAAACCGATTCGGCAACTCGTAAAGTTGTTAATTACTTTGCTCAAGCCTTGGCTAGGCGAGTATATGGATTGCATCCTCCAAATCATGTATCATTAGTACCCCCAACAAATTTACATGACTTCTACAAATTTGATTGGTTTGGTTTCCTTTGGTTTGCCTATCGCACAGCCTTTCGTGAAATCTTAGATAGAGAAGAAGTTCAACACCTACATGTTGTAGATTTTTCCATCAGTCAAGGATGGTATCCTGATTTTTATGATTTTGGTGGCGAATTGTGGGAATCTATTCGATTAACCAGTATTGGACCGAAATTGTCCGAAAACTGTAACTATTTTCAATTAACAAGGGAGAGACATCAAAGAATCTCCGAAGAGTTTGGAATCGATATGACATGGGAGCAATTGGTAGCAAATAATGCAGCAGATATTGTCGAATGTATAGATAAAATCAGAACAGGTGAAAACGAAATATTGGTTGTGAATTGGTTTTATCAACTCCACACATTACTTGCAGTGCCGGACGCAATTGACCAAGTTTTGACCAAAGTGAAGAAATTGAAACCAAAATTCGTGGTTATTGTTGAACAAGAAGCCGATCATAATGTTTCGGATTTCTTAGATCGATTCAAACGCTCATTCCAATTTTACTCCACAGTTTTTGACATGCTTGAACATCATGACAATGTTATTTTCAACGGAGGTAATGCCAAGACAATGTGGGAGACATATTTTAGAAGGCAGATTGATAACGTGGTGGCGCGTGAGGGCATTGACCGAATTGAGAGACATGAGACACTTGCTCACTGGCGAGATCGGATGCATCGTGCAGGGTTCCGCCATGTTCGCCCAGGAACTACTTGGCAGTCCGATTATAATCATCTCACAGCGAAAGAAAATGATGGTTGTTCTGTGCTGTTCTGGCGCAATCATCCATTAGCAGCCACCTCAGTTTGGGAACTCAACAATACAGCTCAATTAGATGGTCAGTCATCATTTTTTTTTTTTTTTAACTTGTTATCATTTATAGCTAAAGCATGCTTCTACATTACAATCTCTTAGAATAATATTTTTAATCAACAATTACAATAATAGAAGAGGTAGCTGCTTCAATTATAGTACCCACACCACTCACAACCGTGGCCACAGCACCACCAGCATCATTAACTAGACCAATATCCTCTGAAGAAATTGGCGAGCGAAGAACAAGATACAGAGGAGTTAGGCAAAGACCATCTGGCAAATGGACAGCTGAGATACGTGATCCTTGTAAAGCATTAAGAGTCTGGCTTGGTACATTTGATACCGCAGAGGCTGCCGCCAGAGCCTACGATGAAGCTGCTTTTAGATTTAGAGGAAGCAAAGCTAAATTAAACTTTCCGGAATATGTCACCTGTATGACTTGGCAACCACAACAAGTGCCGCAGCAGCATCCAGCTCCGCCGCCACCATTCTTTCAGTCTCAAGGAGGAGATACGTTGGGTTCACAGCCGTCACAGAACACTGCAGTTCAGCTCTCATATTTGTTTGATACTATACATTATTATTAATGAAATTTAAATTTTAATGCTGGTTTTTAAAATGATTTCAATTTTATTATTTCTCTTTTTCGCCAATGATAGAATATCTTATTAGGATTGAAACCATTGTGATATGTGAAGCTTGTTCTAGATCCAAATCTTAAAAGAGTTAATGGATTATTACTGTCCAAGTTATCGTCAGAAAAGGCTTATTTACACTATCCAAATAAATGATGCATTATTTACACTACCCGAATAAATGATGCTAATAAGTTTAAATGGATTTTTTTTTTTTTTGGATGAAGTTTAAATGGATTGATCCGTCAAATTTGCAAGTAATATGATTAAATATATATTTATTTAAATAAATTAATAGATTAAAAGCATCTTCAATAGTAATTTTTATTTTAAAAAATATATTTTGTTTAATGGAAAATATCTTATTGATAAAGAGTATAAAATTTTATTTAAATCCAATAGACTATATATATTTTGCTTTTTATTTTATTTTATTTCATTGGCATTAATTATTTTAATTTTTTATTGTTTAAGTTTGTCCAATAGAAAAAATAGTATTAAAATTATCTTAAATAAAGTGTATATAAATTTTTATTGCATTAATTAAAATTATAATAGAAAGTGATATTTGACTCTCTAGATGTGAAAAGTCAAACCAATTCTCTTCTTTATTTTTAAAAGATAAATAATTTATTAAAATTTTATTTTTTATAACAACTTTTTATAATAAAAAGTTTAACATATATAAAGAATGCATTAAGAATGCTCTAATAGATAGTACACAATACAAGTAAACATATTTATTATCTCTCTTTATATACATATATAGAGAGAGAGAGAGATGAAAAGTAATTAATTTAACCATCATCTCCTAAAAATTATCCAAGAATAAATATTGTCTTGTTTGAATAATGTCCATCTTCAAAAAAAAAAAAAAAATCTATTGCTTTTAAAGTATATTCAAAGACATATTTACTTTTAATTTGCATTGAAATTTAGGACTAATTTGGTTTAGTTTAGAATAAGCTTTGAATTCATAATTCTGAAAAGCAATTAATATCAAAATTTAATCATTGGCCATTGATTTTTGAATAAGTGTAAAGACACTTTTTATTTAGATTATAAATTTAGAAGATATTTTATAAGTACTTACCCTAAAAATAAATATTTTTAATTAATAAGATAAAAAATAAATAAATGTATCTATCAACTTAAATCACTTAATTCAAGGATTGAATATTGCAAATATTAAATTTTCCTGCCCTAATATTCAAAAAAAAAATTAAAATTATATAAGTGCAGCTAAGTTGAGATGATATGTTTGTATATTAGTAAGTGAATAATATAGGAAAGAGAACCATCTACATGGCTGCTATTGCTGGAACTCACCTTTGCTGATGTTTTTTGGCCAATCCAACATCAGAATAGGATTTCTCGACTCCCAAAAACCTCTACCTAGAGTGAATCAGCCCTAGATATCACCGTTTGGCCAACGGATGGGCCTTGCTAGAGTCGGAGCTTCTCTACCTCGATCTAGTAACTTTCAGCGAGTTTTAGATGAAGATATATTTTTGGGTTTCTCACTTTGTGGGCATCACATGTGTACCCTCGAATTTCAAATGTGCCACCGTGAAAATTTTTTAGAGACCAAATTCCGACAACCCCTAAAATGAGCATCTTTGGATAGCAAATCTGATTCGTTAAACCAAACACATAGGTATAGATCACAACTTCTAATTATATTTAGATATCAAGTTATGAATTTGATTATGAATTTTGATATAATTGTTATTATTATTTAATTATAGTGATAATCCAATTGAATTTAATTAATGTGTGATAGATTAATATTATTCCTGAAAATTTTCTTTTAATTATAGATAATTATTAATGAGTTAAATTTAAATTAAGGTAATCAAATTGTATATCTCTTGACTATAAATAAGTGAGAATAATGTTACACAACTTATATATATATTAAGTTAATTAAATTGATTTTAGTTGGAGTATGTTTATGTTTCTACCATTAAATTGGTAAATTTATGATTATTATGCAATTTGCCTTCATTTTAAATATATGATATTTATACTGAATTATTATAATTGTTTAAAACATTATCAAAGTTTTAAAATAAAATTAAAAGATGTATTAATTTCAAATGATTTATTAGCCAAATAATTTATTAAAAAGTATGCTTGTGAATATAAATGATTTGTGGGACTTTATTATTCTTAAATTTCTCTTTTGAATAAATGACTTTGAATATTAATTTGGTGATGTTTCCTGATTGAGTTACATACGATTGTTGGACTAAGATTATTGTAATGTTTTATTGAGTTAGAGACCCATAAGGGGGTCGTTGAGTTGTGTTTGGGTTATATGAGTTATGAACGTTATATTGAAGTGTTTATTCTTTTGTTTCAACAGGATTGTGTCCTAATTATAGGGGAGATTCTACTGAAATTTGATAGAATCTTTAGATATGTTAAGTTGTCTTTATCTTGATAATTTCATACATTGTAGAGTAACAGTGTTTAGGCATTTTTTCAGTTGCCAGATGTCACATTCCGAAAGGAGAGCTAGTTGAGTTTTTCGTCAAATTTATGAGTGATACTTTTTAACATATTTTTATGTATCCATGCCTTTACATTTACTGTATATGTATATAGGTACATAATTATGCATTACAATTATAACTTAATTATCCTAATATTTGCATGTGATTGTTTCATTGCATTGTGTTGCATATTAATTGTGACTGTTAGCTGGAATTAGGATGACATAAGAACCACTTAAGGATATGAACTTGATTATAATGATGATGATAATTGATGAGTTATAACTGGTGTATGACGGCTTGACTTGCTCATCACCCAAAGCTGCTACCAGTTGGGTAAGAGTTGCGTGGCATAGGCCAGTAACGGCTATGACCCTATTGGATATAAGAGATAATATATACATTCAGAGAGCTAGATATAGGGGATTGACTCCTTAGATTGAGGTTTAGTTTGGTTTTTATTACTAATTCCCATCTTTATATGATTACTTGATTTATTGTTCGGATAGCACGTTGCATAAGCATTAACTATGGAATATTGTTAGAGCACGAAGTTGGTATAATAGTTGATATCATTCATTGAGTTAAAACACTCATCCTTATCTCCCTATTTTTTCATGTTGTAGGTTGAGCACATTATTTGATGTTATTGTTTGAGTTTTCCTGTCTTTTTTCTAGCAGTGAAGTTTATTTTCATTGATTAGTAGTGTAATTAATTTCTTATTATTTTGTATTATAAAAATTTAAAACTCCGTATAGTTATTTTTCTAGTATTTGTATTTCTTAGTCAGATATGTATATTTGATGAATCACTTAGTCAAGCAGAAATCCAATATTTGAGAGATAAATAAGTTGAGATGATGACCTCGTATGGCTTGATTCGACAATTTGCATACTTTCTATTTGATAATGGAGTCTAAAGCCCTTGTGTGGTGACAGTTACAACTATCACATTAAGATTTTATTGCTTAGCAAATTATCAGACTTATTATAAATTTTAAAAGTTTTATACTTTTTCTTTTTCTTGTGTTAGTCTCGTGCCCTCGAATTTGGATCTTAATAGGATTTATACCTCACATTCTTAACTATCAAAAGCATATTTAGTCTACAAATTCTCTCATTTTTTCTCACTAAAATACTTTCTTTCTAAAGAGAAAAAATTCATCATCTTCTTCCTTGAGCTTTTTTGAATGTCGAATCAGATGATTTAAATATGGCGGAGGCATTGGGCTTGGCTCCTTGATTTTTATTTGTTTATCATGCGGATTCAGGATACCATGCAGACCCAAGTCTACGCATAATAGATCCACTTACATCTTTGAAGATTTCTAGATCATCACGCATGATAGTTTCTTTGTAATCGCCCTAAATTAAATCATTATCACAATCTAATTGATAAGAGACATAATATTGAACATAGTATATATATTATTAAACATTTTTAAAAAATTATGAAAATTATTATTATATTGTTGACCTCAAAGTTAGTGCAAGAAATTAAGTGACGTCACAAATCACAATTAATTCATCAAATTAAGTGAAAAAAAATCAGTGTCTAGTTACATCATTCTACCATATTTTCCTTGCAAAAAATATATTTTCTTTTTGCTTCGCGGCAAATTTCTTAAGCCACGTGTCCCTAAAAATCCCAGCTCACATTATCATAGGTTTAATTCTATGCCATGTCTAATGGCTGACGTGTGCAAACGAGTTTTAGTACAATACGCCTCCCCCAATTAAATTATTAACAAAGTCAGCACTTTCTGACATGACAGCTCTGATTTAGCTGTTGTACCGTATAACAATATTAAAATAAAAGGAATTATAAATGTTAATTAGTAATATCTTCTTCCTTTTCAAAATAATCATAGTTTAAAGTTTAAAAACATATATTAAAAAAATTATTTATTTATTATAATTTTAAAATAAAAAATTAAATTATTTTTTTATTTTAGTATAAAAATAAAAATAATTAATGTAAATATTTAATAAATAAATAATATAAAATAAAGTTAAAAAATAATAAATATATTTTTAAAATCTTAACGAAAAATATTTTAAAATAAAAATAATTCTTTAAAATGATAAATATTTTAAAATTGAAGAAGTAACTACTTATAATGATAGTAAATATAATTTTATTAAAATTATAAATTAAAGTAATTATTGTTTATTTATGAACTATTTAATTTAACTTAAATAATATTATTTGATAATTTTAAGAAAATGAAATAAAAATTAGACAATTTTTTGCCTAAATTTAGATGTCTTTCATGTGAAAATAATGTCATCATAAAAATATCTCATATCATGTTAGAATATTTTTATATGCAGTGAAATTTCATTTTATGGAAGATAAAAAAAAAAAATTAAATCTATGTGAGAATTTTCTGAAAAATGAATAGAAGTAAAATAAATTAATGGAGTTTAATAAAGATAAAAATTAAATTAACTTTATTTCGTTTAGAAGTTTTAAAGATAACAAAAATTTAATATTTTACTTTTCTTTTTTAATTCTTAATTGGATATGAATAAAATAAATATTTAAAAATTAATTAATATAAAAATTAACTATCATTAATTCTTATTTATTTTATATTATTAAAAAAAAAAAAAAGAACTTACAGACAAAATTGATTTTAACTTTCATTTTCATTCAACTTGATAATAATTCATTTTTACTTTTACCAACTTTTATGGGATAATATTAAATTAATATAATATAATAATATAAAAATGTAAAAATTTAGGAATCACTAGAAAAAGACTTTGGAATCTAATCCCTCCTTTGTCGTGCCTTAAAGATTCCGTAACTTTCGAAAGATCCAGTCTTTTAGACTTTTTAAACGTGGCAGCCGCATGCCCCACCATTACTACTAGCCCTTTTTTTTTTTTTTTTAACATATTGGTGCTTAATGACCGTATTGCCCTTAACAAATGACTTTTTTTTTTAATATATATATATATATATATATAGGCTTGCATCACCAAATCTTTTGCAATGGAATTTGTGCTTGTGGAATAATGTCATTGTCAATCTCTTTTTATTAATCTTTTTTTTTTTTCTTTGCACACTATTTTTTAAAAAACACTTTTCTCAATTTTTGTTGGCATTTAGATTGTTTAGGAAGATATCTTTTTTTTTTTTTTTTCTTATTTATTGTACTTTTCTAAATATTTTTTTTAATCACCACCAAGCTTTTATATTAATCTATAGTTATTTTTTACTTAAATTAAGATTTCTTTAAATATGTTAATTTGTATTTCTTTACATAAATTTATTATTATTGATATTATTTTTAGTTTTCTTTTTAAAAATTTTTTATTCATTTCATGGGATTAAATTGTTATTCTTTTATAAAATTTATTTAGACTATTTAAAACCTTCGAGTTTATTTTCTTAGTTTTTTATTTGTATTGATATTCAGATAATTAGATTTATTCGTAAGGTATGAAAGTTGATTTATAACTTATTAGTTACCAAGCAACATGTTTCCTATCAAAATTTAAATTAATTCACGTCATTTTATTATTATTATGATATTTATTTATATATATGCTTTTATATTTATATTTTTAGATCAATATATACTATTTTTCATATATTAATGAAAATTCATGTTGTTTTCTAAAAAAAACTAGGTTGTTTAAAAAATAAAAACAATCAGATAGAAAATTAAATAATTTAAAAATAAAAACTCTCTTATGAAAAAAGAAAATTAAAAATGTGAACCGTAAGATTTTATTTTTTTTACTTAAAATATTGTTTATCTATTAATATAGTGGAAATTAAACCAGTAACTATTTGATCCATAAAGAAAAAAACAAGTTGCAATGGTGCTTTCAATATGGAAAAGGATGAATTAGGCTGACAACATAGTCTATTGGCTGAAATAATGTGAAAGTGTTGAGATCTTAAAAATCAAATCCCCTACTTAATAAGTCTTCAAAATGGAAAAAATGGTGTCAAGACTAGAAGGCTAGATAGGCAGCAAAATAGTGTGATTATTTGACTCTTAGCCCATCTCTTTTGTTGTTTTGTTTCTTTGACCACAACTGCAATCATATAGAATGAATCACATAGTTTTAGAAATAATTACAATTATGGATTAGGAATGAGCGGAGTGAGGCAAGTTTTAAGATTTTTATCATTGTCCTATAAATAGTAGATTTAAATGTAGGGTGGGTAACTAATTCTTAGAATGATAGTGATCAGAGACAACAATCTCCATTTATACTTTTATAATTTTATTAATGTTAAAACTTCATAATTTATATATTTTAATAAAATATTATACATATTTGTATTAGGTTTTATATAATATTAACTACTATATTATACGTATATTATATAACTAATATTTATGTATTATTAATGAAAGATTCCTTTTATTTAAAAATTAATATTTAAAAAATAATAATATAATCAAATACTCAATAATATAATTTTAAAGAAACTATTATATATATGAAATTATAATAAAACATACATATATATTAATTTTGTGGAATCAAAATGAAACTAAGCAAGGAGACTCAATTTCATCTCCTCCAATGCTATAAATGGGATGAAGATTTTTTATTGGATTCGAGGCAAGAACGGATTTTCCATTTTGATGGATTAAAATTTGTCATTTCTATTATCAACTCAAAATATTTTGCGGCTACACCATGACCTTTTTTTTTTTCTCCATCAATGGCGAAAAGAAATTAATTACTAGCCCAAATAATCAGGGAGGCAACTAGAAAATTTCAATTGGGGTCAAAATTAATAAGAGAAAAAATAGAAGGTTAATTTATTTTCTAAATCTTCAAATAATTTTTGTTCCAAATAATAGTAACTAATTATTTTTTCATAAAAATACATTTTTAATTGAATAAATTGTTATTGATCTTCCATATTTATAGAATGAGAATTAATTAAATAATTTTAACAGTTAAATTTTTTTACAAAAATTTAATTTTAGAGAAACCAGTTAAAAATTTTAAAGGACTAGTTAAAAATTAAGTTAATTATATAAGGGTAATATAGATATTTTCATGTTAATGGGGGAATCAAAACTCTTGCTAGTCCCCTACTTATGCCAATACAAATAATTAAGTCTTTGGCGTGTGAAGAACAATAAACAAACATATTTCCTTCTAAAATTCAATTGACTGTCATTTCAAAGAAAATATAAAAAGTTAATAAATAGTCTAATAGTGAAATGTCAAAAATCTAAAGTTTAAATTTCATATTTTTTTATATAAAAAATAAAAAATAATTACATAAATTTTAGGGTAAAAAATATTTATTGAAATATACAAATTTTTTTTTTCATTTCATTTTTCAACACTTGAAAGCAATTATCAAAAGGGAGTAAGTATAATATTATTGATTTAGTATTTTAGAAATTTGCTCTACTATCTAACTAGATAATTATTTATAAAAGTTAAATTCAAAGTCAAGTAATGAAAAGGTGTTTTTCTTTATATAATCTTCTTGAATGAAAATAGCCTATTTATTTTTTTGTCAAATTAATTATATTCCCAATAAAAATTCATAAAATAATTTTATCCAACAACTATATATATATATATATCTTGTATATTTACTAAATCCAATACTTCCATTGGTAGACTTGTTCACGATTGAGTCCGATCCAGTTTAATTCTATATGCTTATTATTTTTATTAAATTCAATTTGAATTTAAAAATATATAATATTTTATATGCAAATTTTTTGGACAGATCAATTAGTGAGTATACTATTATTGATTTAGTATTTTAGAAATTTGCTCTACTATCTAACTAGATAATTATTCATAAAAGTTAAAATAGCTTCTTTTTTTTTTTCTCAAAATTAATTATATTCCCAACAAAACTTCATAAAATAATTTAATCCCACAACTATATATATATATATATATATATATATATATATATATATATATATATATATATATATATATATATATATATATATATATATATATATATATATATATATATATATCTTGTATATTTACTAAATCCAATACTTCTATTGGTAGACTTGTTCATGATCAAATCCAATCCAGTTTAACTCTATATATTTATTATTTTGATCAAATCCGATTTGAATTTAAAAATATTATATATATATATATATCTTGTATATTTACTAAATCTAATACTTCTATTGGTAGACTTGTTCATGATCAAATCCAATCCAGTTTAACTCTATATATTTATTATTTTGATCAAATCCGATTTGAATTTAAAAATATATAATATTTTATGCGTAAATTTTTTGGATAAACCAATTTTATCATATAAATTTTAAAAAAATGATTTTTTTTAATTTTTTGGGCACCCGGACGAACTCAAGGAAAAAAAATTTATATTCAAATTTGAATTTTTTAAAGCCTGCTTAGGCGGACCTAAGACCGAATCCAATGTTGGTGGATCAAAAACAACAACGTCAACAACATCGATATGGAAAAAAAAAAAAAAAAAAAAAAAAAAAAAAAAAACTTATTGATTAATCCTCTCGTTAATCCCCCAATTAAAGAAAATTCTCAAACAAACTAATTTCCACCACCACACATAAATAAATATATACTACTAAATAAATACTTATATAAATAAATAAAATGCAAAAAGCTTTCCAATTTTAGTAAGCCGACTCTCTGGACTCCAAATCTGTTTGCCCAAATTTCATGAAGCACTGAACTTCACGCGTTATAGTAACTTTCACAAACCCTTCTCTCTACATTTCTTTGGCTTCTTGTACACATAGTACTAGCAGAGTTTCGAGGAGATTGAGATTGTTAGGTCGGTGTTGTTTCTCTATTTAATTTTTTTCCCTTACGGTTAAGGTATTCATTTTGGGAATTTCTGTATTTGGTCTCTGTTCCAATTGTTTGGTCCATATTATCTGAATTTGAACAGTTGATTTCTTTTTTTAATTTTGTTCTGATATTGCCCTGATAAAATACGTATAGATATGGTGAGTTTTTTGTATAAGAACACAAATTGGAGATGGGTTTTACGAGTTGTTGTGTTGATTGAAACCTGTGGACTTATGTTGCAGTAAATTGCGCCAGCTTCGGAGACTGCAATATTTTTGGGCGTCATATATCTTTGAGGTCAGTATTTTTAGAGATTTCTATTGCTATTTATAGAAAAGTACGATGTAATTAGACTGTGAAAGTGATTTTGGGTGGTGAGTAGTTTTTGATAATTTATTCTTTTTTGTATGCTATATATAGGATTGGGGAGAAAGATTTTGCTTTGTGGAGTGTGTTGGTGCTGCTAGTTGTTGAGGGGAAGTTTTGGGTTCTTCAAAAGAATGGAACTTTGATGGATTTGAGGTGGAACTGAAGGGTATTCATAAACAAATGAGACAAGATATTAGGGGAGAATTTCTTTGGATGGTTCTCTAACGTTTTCTTTTTTTTTTTTTTTTTTAAATATATTGGGAGAGTTTTTGGTCAGAGAAAACTAAAATGGAACACCCCTTTTCATCAAATGGAAAAGGGATCAGTTGTTGGGCTTTGCCAATAGCACAGATGGATAGTATGTCTCCATCGGATGTTGGGACAAGGAATTCAATTTCGGAGGATATATTCAACAATTTTTCAGAGTTCCTGAATTTTGATACATATGCTGGATGGTGCAACAGCCCATCAGCAACAGACCAGATGATTGCCTCCTATGCTATGTCATCTTTCCAGTCAACACCCTGTGCATCTTTTGATGCATTAAATTTGTCAGAACATAATTCTTCAACATTTCCTATTGGTGCCGATGGATTAAATGCTGCTGGAACTTCTTATGGTTGTGGAGACAAAATGGCATTTCAGCAAACGAATTCCCAATGTGTTCATCCATTGGATTCAATGGATGCTGATGATTTAAGTGCAAAACAAAGTGATGGTGCACAGCGACAAAACAATATATTGGATATGGCCAACCATATGCTTTCTAAATCAGTTGGGTTGTCACTTGATGAAAAGATGCTAAGGGCATTATCGGTGTTGAAAGAATCTGCTGGTGGCGGTATTTTGGCACAAGTTTGGGTCCCAGTGAGGCGTGGAGATCAATATATCATGACCACTTTTGAGCAGCCTTATTTGCTTGACCAAGTTCTAGCAGGGTATCGTGAAGTGTCAAGGACATATACCTTCTCAGCAGAAGTGAAGCCTGACCTTCCCCTAGGGCTTCCTGGTCGTGTATTCATCTCTAAAGTTCCAGAATGGACTTCAAATATTGTTTATTATAGTAATGCTGAATACTTGCGGGTAAAGCATGCTCTCCATCATAAAGTCCAAGGTTCTATCGCCTTGCCAATCTTTGAACCTCCTGAGATGTCCTGCTGCGCTGTACTTGAACTTGTCACAGTTAAGGAGAAACCTAATTTTGATTCAGAGATGGAAAATGTTTGCCTTGCACTCCAGGTTAGTTTTACATCTCCATATATTTTTAGTTCAGACAAATTGTTTTGTCTCCTCTTCTCCTTTCTATGTCATGCAAGTTACCTGGCAATCCTTATTCATTCTAAAATCTGTAAGCTTCTGCTAAGTAAAGGTTAAGGGAGAAAAAGGGGGATAATATAGTTGCTCTGGAAGAGTAGTGATTATGGAATGGATTCAAAGAGGTCCCAAATATACATGAAAAAATAAATAAGATTTTCCTATTATCAAAATGGTTTCATCTTGTTCCAGTTCCTATGATATCTTTGTGCGGATTGGTGGAATTGAGATGTTTTTATTTTTATCTTTAACAAAAAGAGTGGGACCGACAAGAAGCAAGAACCAGTTAGAACCAAATATGGTGAATTTATTCTTTAACATGTTTAATATCTTCACCAAGCTAACAAGCAGGTCAGTTGTATACAACAAAGGGATATCCTTAATTGCTTAAGCATATGATAACTCTATGCATAGCTGTCTTATATGGGAATTTTATTCTAAATGTTGTGAAAACAATGCTGAAGTTTTTGGGAGTTGGATTATTTTTATTCTTTCCTCCTGTTTGGAAACCCAAAGTTTACAAGAATTCATTTCAAATGATTTCCATTTTACCAATTCTCATTTTTGCAAAGGAATTATTCATAGAATTTAATTCTTCAATGTAAAATGAAATGAATTTGAATTAAATAGACATTACGCCATTTTAAGTTTGATTTTTCAAGAATTTAATTTAATTAGATTTAACTTATAGTCAAATTACATGAATACCCTTATGATTCATATTTTAATCTCCTAGAATTCTAATTTACTAGTTGTTTTCAAACTAACTAGGGTAATTAAGTGAATAAAATGAATTGAATTCATTATTGATTTCTACCCTCTTTGGAATAATTCTTATACAAGAATTCAATTGAATCCTATTGGTGTAATTGAATTGAATTTTTTGTACGTGACTTTTTCAAAATGAAGCCTCTGTGTTTTTTACTAAAGTTCTTTTTCACAACAATATCTTAAATTTATGCAAATGTTGTTAAAGCTCTGACATTCCCAGCTATTTTAGATTGGTCAGAATTCAAAGTTAATGTGAAATTATGCATGCATCGTATTGGATGGCATTATGAGTTTTCTTGGATTAACTGTTTGCAGGCTGTAAATTTAAGAAGCACTGCACCTCCTCAACTTCTTTCTCAGGTATTTATCAGTGCTTTTTGACTTCTCTTATCCTCCCACCAAAAATTATACAAGGAGAGAGAGACAGAGAGAAAAGAGAGAGAGAGAGAGAGAGAGAGAGAGGGAGGCATTCATATTATAATGAAATAAAATAAACAGAGCAGAAAATGAAATTGTTTTAGCTATGAAAACTGCATTGCTAAGGATATTTTTTAATTTTCAGACCCTCTCAAGGAATCAAAGAACTGCCTTGTCTGAAATAACTGATGTTTTACGAGCTGTATGTTATGCACATAGCTTGCCACTGGCTCTAACATGGATTCCTTGCAATTATGCGGAGGACGCTGTTGATGAAATTATAAAAGTACGTGCCAGGGATGCTCACTCAAGGTCTACTGGGAAATCTGTGCTATGCATTGAAGGTTCAGCTTGTTATGTGAATGATAGAGAGATGCAAGGGTTTGTGCATGCATGTTCAGAACACTATGTCGAGGAAGGACAAGGTATAGCTGGAAAAGCACTTCAATCAAATCACCCTTTTTTCTTCCCTGATGTGAAGGCATATGATATAACAGAATACCCACTTGTTCATCATGCACGCAAGTATGGCCTAAATGCTGCAGTTGCAATCAGGCTAAGAAGCACTTACACTGGTGATGATGATTACATATTAGAGTTTTTTCTCCCTGTCAATATAAAGGGGAGCTCTGAACAGCAACTCTTGTTGAACAACCTCTCAAGTACCATGCGGAGAATCTGTAAGAGTTTGAGAACAGTTTCAGATGCAGAGTTAGTAGGGGGAGAAGGTTCAAGCGTCAAATTTCAAAAGGGAACAGGACCTTGCTTCCCACTAATGTCAGTTTCAATAAGAAGCTCTGAAACCATATTATCTGAAGCCAAATTAAATTCAACTGACAGGATACCTTTTGATGGATCTAGTTCCAAAAGTGATGTAATGGAATCAGATGGTCCTCATGAACAGGTACCTTCTTAAACACACTTTCTGCCTCTTGTGCTTGATTGGTTGTACTCTTCTTGAAATTGAAAGAACCTGCTTTTAAAAGAGTGCATGTTAATACTTTTATATGCATGAAGAAAAAACCTTCATGATTCATATGCTGAGGAATTTTATAGTTATTTTTCACCCTTGCAAATTATAGTTAAATTAGCTTCTTTTTAGATTTTTTTTTAACCTGAAGAAGATTGTCTTTGATTGAGTTCTAACAAGAATTTTCATTTTCTAGATGATGAGTGGATTGAGAAGACAGCAGGAGAAGAAGAGGAGCACAGCAGAGAAAAATGTGAGCTTGAGTGTCCTTCAGCAACACTTTTCCGGAAGTCTCAAGGATGCTGCCAAAAGCATCGGTGGTGAGCTTTATCTCACCTTTCCTCATGTTGATGTTGATTATGGAAACAAAAGCAGATATCCGCCTTTTTTCTTTTTTTGAATAAAACTTCAATATCATATAAAATGTTTTACCTCTTGTATAAAGTTCAATTGTACTTGGAATTGGAGCTGAATGATTCTAAGGTCAACCCAAGTGGTGTTAATAATTAGTGAGGAAATGATAGTGATGAACTTCAGCAACTACTCTGGGCCTCCTCTTGAAATTATTCTTTGCATGCAATATAGCATTTTTGCTAATTTATTTAGAAGAATCTGTAATTTAACTTCTAAATTTCTTGTTTCTTTTGTTTTAGTTTGCCCCACAACGCTGAAAAGGATATGCAGACAACATGGGATCTCTAGGTGGCCATCCCGCAAGATAAATAAGGTGAATCGCTCTTTGAGGAAAATACAGACTGTACTGGACTCTGTTCAGGGAGTGGAAGGAGGACTAAAATTTGACCCTACCGCAGGGGGGTTTGTGGCAGCAGGCTCCATCATCCAAGAATTTGACCCTAAAAAAGACTTTATATTTTCTGATAAAAAATTACCCTCTGAAAATTCTGAATCTGCAACTGAAGATGCAGTTTCTGTTCCCCCGGCTCCTTGTGATAGCAATAATTGTACGATTAAAGTTAGAGAGGATGAGTGCTGTATAGATACATGTGGGGGATCAATAATGAAATCTTTTCCTGTGATTGATTGTAGTGAAGATTCTAGGTCGGTTGCAACAGATGCTGGAATATGTCAAAAGGCTAACCTTGGCTCTGGACCTTGGGCTTGTCTGGAAAATGCCCCTACATTTGCAAAAGGAGGCAAGTGGTGTCTAAATAAGGGTAGCATGAAATTGGATAATTCAGACACCCACTTTGCGTCTAGAAGCTCATGCTCCTTGGCTGCTGCTGAGGAGTTGGATACCAAAATGGAATGTGATGATGGAATTGTGGAACATAACCAGCCTACCTGTTCAAGCACGACTGACTCTTCAAATGGCTCTGGTTCAATCATGCATGGCACTACATCAAGCTCACCAAGCTTTGAAGGGGGGAAGCATTCTAAATACAAAACAGGGTGTGATGATAGCGGATCAAAAATTACTGTAAAAGCCACATGTAAAGAAGATACTATTAGATTCAAATTTGATCCGTCAATGGGGTGTTTACAATTGTATGAAGAAGTTGCAAAAAGATTCAAATTGCAAATTGGAACATTCCAGCTCAAGTATCTTGATGATGAACAGGAGTGGGTGATGCTAGTGAGCGACTCTGACTTGCAGGAGTGTATTGAGATATTGGATTATGTTGGGACACGAAATGTGAAGTTCCTTGTTCGTGATACACCTTTTACCATGGGCAGCTCAGGAAGCAGCAATTGCTTTTTGGGAGGAAGTTCCTAGCACTTTAGGTGATAAAATACACAGAAAGTCTTCAGGTCTAGCTCATATGGTTTTCTTAATTTTCATTGTTTCTGGTATCTGCTTCAAAAGTACCATGAAGGTTAAAAGGGGGAGTATGGAATTGCCATGATTTCTCAGCAGCGCACTTCCTTTCAAAATTTTTGCGGAACCAATCATAAAGTGAGACATTGCTGTTTTTGGGGCTGAATTCATGGATATTGATTGAAACAGACCGAAGATTCAAGTTCAGCTTTCTGATGGGTTAAATTTCCTGGTATGGAAGGGGGGCAAAAAAAAAAAAATAAAAAATAAAAGGAAATACAAAAACGGAAAAATATTAGCATAGTACATCAGATGTTAAATGTATAGGTTTGTATATGCTAGTTGTAGCAAAAAGTGGCTGTAGCTATAGGAATGCATGAGGCTCTATGTTCTGCAGTGCCTTAATCTCAGTTTGTATAGTAATTTACAAATCAATTTAAGAAAATAGTAGAAAATTTGAGAGTTTGAAGCTGTACCTTTTCTCATTTTGTTGTCATTTTCATGGCATAAATCAATGAGATACCTTACTCTGGGAGCATTCTTCTGAAGATTTTCTTTTTGTATACTAAAAATTTTTGAAGGGGAATATTTAATGTATGTAACTTCCTATATTATTGAATTGGCATTCAGTCGTTGATTCTGGAAATTTCTAACTTCCTATGATATTGGAGATTCAATAATTAAGTTATTGATATCTTTCTATATTATCTATATCACCAGTCAAATACTTATTATTTAGTATTCTATGATTGGGCTATTAAATCTCTTCTTGTATAATCGGACATATGTTCGATTATTAGGTGGATATGATAGATACTTGAAATGACAGCAGCAACATGCATTGAAAGCGGAAGGGAGAGGGAAATGAGTACTACCATAACATAGAATACACACGGAGGAAATTGTTTTTTATTCATTAAATCATTATGGAACTAAAGAAGATCACTTGCACATTGGTATTCTTTTATATAACAACAATAACAACAATGATAATAATAATAATAATAATAACTAAATGTATATGAGAACATAAGTGTTTTTCTATTGATAAGTTAGAGGA
This sequence comes from Reutealis trisperma, assembly GCA_947687605.1. Classification (NCBI taxonomy): domain Eukaryota; kingdom Viridiplantae; phylum Streptophyta; class Magnoliopsida; order Malpighiales; family Euphorbiaceae; genus Reutealis; species Reutealis trisperma. The sequence goes on along the minus strand of CANTUT010000158.1, from coordinate 491,427 downwards.
AAAAGAAATTAGGAAAAAAACAGAAAAAGCATTTTGAAAAAAAAAAAAAAGAAAAAACATTTTGAACTTTTATTTTATTTGTTAAAATTAGTAATCTATACAAAAATTTAGTTAAAATTGATAATTCATGCATACAACGATGACATTTAAAAAAAATTGGCTAACAATGATACTACTATAAAAAAAGTTGAGCTACAAATAGATAAAATAAAAGTTTTGACTCAAGTAGATATCTTTTTTTTTTTTTTTAAAACAAAAGGTTTGAACTTAACTGGGCCCAATAAAAATAAAGTTTATTCAGAAGATTGCTACTTATGAGCTTATGATACGATCTTATTTGATGAATCAATCCACTCATAACATAGACCTCGTCTAAAAAGCTTATGAGGCAACAATTCACCCTCATCCTCGTCCTCCTCGTAGACGTTCAAGACTGACGAGATACTGACTTCTTCTTAAGACTTGTCCTCATCTTCAAAGGACATCATTGTAAATCTTGAGTGGTAATTAACTTGCCTATTCTTGTATCAAAGTAAAATCCCTACTTTTCTTTTGAACTCATCAACTCAATTCATTTAAGAGTCACCGTGTATGACACTATATCAAATGTCACTTATCGAACACATATGAGGAGGCGCATTAGGATAAGTCATGCTCGGTGTAGCACTCTCTTATTCTAAAATAAGTGGTGTCGTCCACCTTGCTTTATTTGTCATAAAACTATATATTATATAGCGCTAACAATTTTTAAATAAGTTTGAATTAAATATGAATAGATTTGCATCATAAATAATTTAATCTGTTTATGATACATCAAAAATTAGAGTATGAATGGATTGGTCTACACAACTCGCAATGATACGCTATAACTTATTTAATAATATACTTATATGTGAAATACATAATATATGATATGTTTAAACTTCTTGAAAATCATGTAATTTATATTGTAATTTTTTTATTTTTAAAAATATACTTATGACAATTAATCTCTCTCACACATATATATATATATATATATATATATATATATATATATGAAAAGCTTTAGATTAATTAGGTTTAGTTGTTAGAAAAATCTCTTTATTTTAATTAATACTTTATATTTTAATATTAAAATTCATTGAATCCCTCTTATTTTGGTGCAAGTTAATTATATATTAAGATTAAACATATTAATGTATTGAAATTTATAATAAAATAATTTTGATTTATATATTTAATTAAATGGGTTAAATTTGTCATATATATGATAAGTATAATAAATATGTCGGGATTAAGGTTAAAGAATATTAATACAATTAATAAATTAAATGGATTAGAATTGACTATTTTAATATTATACTAGCATTGTAATAAGACATGATTAGAATGACACGACATGAATTTCAATTCTAATATCAAGTTACAGTCATAACATATTCACATGAAATAAATAAAAAATATAAAAAATAAAATCATATTAGAACTCCTTAATTTAAATTTTTAAACTTTGATTGCTGATTGTTAAATTGTTCATTTTTTATTTTTTCATATAAATAACTTTTTTATAATAAAAATAAAATTAATAAAATTTTTATTGATATTTAAAAATATTAAAAACAATCATATTATTTTTCACCATAAAAATTATTAAATTTACAAAAAATAAAAATTCATTTTTTTTTGGCCCTTTACAAGCCTTTTTTTTTTATTCAAAAATAATTAACTTCGTTATACAGTAGAACTTCTACATAGAAATATCGTTGGAATCCTACTAATTGTATTCTTATTAAAAAGTTATAATTTAATAGAGGTATATTACAAAATTTTTTTTCTAGTATAAATTAAATGCTAAAAAATAACATTCTTAATAATAATACTAATTAAAAAATAATAAAATATTAGCATATTAATAAAAAATAAATTATATATTAAAATAAAAAATATATAATATATTATAACCTTATCGTATATATATATATATACACAATTATTAATTATATAGAGGTATATTTAAATAATAGAGAGATTATTTTTATACACAGTATTTATAGTGTATGTGGGTTTTGGCAAAACTATATAAAGGGAGTAACCGGAAAAGATTAGAAAGCAGGAAAAGACAGAGAATTAACACCTAAACCATAATTAGTATTTTGGCGTTTGTATCAATGTAATTAATTAATGAGTTTTCTCTGCAATTTCCATGGCTTCGATTCCAGGTTCTTCTTTTTTTTACTAATCTTAATTTTAAATTTTTGTTATTTTTAATTAATTATGGTTCTATGTAGAATGTGATTGAGATCTATGATACATTCATGTTGAAGTAATTTGTGTTTTTGTTTAGTTCTTTAAAAAGAGATAATTAATTGTTTTTCTGTTTAAATTTGAGATATGATCTTCATTGATTTGGATTTGGATTTGGGTTTTATTTTTATTGGTTATTTCAATCCTCTTCTTCCTGTGATCTATTTTGCAGACTGTTGATGATGTTAAACAGTTAACAAATAATAATTATTGAAACTAAGTAGCTTTTAATTTGTGTAATTTTGTCATGTTCATTTTTCATAAAATGAACGCTTTTTCTTTTAATTTTTGTTTTTTTTTTTATTTTTTTCTTTAATTGTTGATATGCCTTTTTAATTCTTGTACATAATAATGTGATTGAATATTGTAGCTAATAATCCTCCTCCAAAACCTTGGGAGCGTGCTGGTTGCCCCTCGAGTTCTACGCCTTTTAGACTCCCATCAGCAGCTGGCAGCACAAGTGATGTAGTTGAGGCTTCAGGAACAGCAAGACCTGGAGAAATTGTTGGTAATTCAGACAGGAATGCCACAATCAAAAGAAATGCCATTGGAAGGCCAGTTCCTGTAAGACCTTGGGAGCAGAACTATGGAAGTATAAACTATGGAGGTAAAGTCTTTAGTAGCAAATATGTTCTGTTGGTTGACGAAGCTACTGAACTTTTTTGTTTTCCATCCTTCTTAAACTTAAGCCAGGTTATAATTCTACTCTGAACTATTAACTGTGACTTATCATTCAGGAATGTATGGTTCATATGGTGGGATTGGAGGAATGTTTGGTAACAGCTCGTATCAAGGAGGCTATGGTGGATTTTGTGGCCCTGGAATATATGGTGGTGGTGGAATTTATAATGGTGGTTTTGGAGGCCCATTGGGTGGTTATCAAATAGGCATGGCCAGTTCTTATGGAGCTCAAGATCCTAATGATCCTTCTCCACCGCCACCAGGATTTTGGATTTCAGTTCTTCGGGTAGTAAGGAATAGAATTGTTTTGTTTTTCATTTGTTTGCTTTGTTTGTATGGAGAAATAATTGAAGTTATTGATGCTTCTTATGAATATGCCAAAATTAAGGTTTCACTAGGTAAAATCTAATAGCACGTCAAGTTTAAATATGTCCAATGCTATTAGTGGAGCTTTTGAATCTCTCTACTATCTGCCAGAAAAATTCTCTAGAAGGACAAAACACTACAAAGAAGTCAAGACTATTGTCCTGACCCATACAAAAAATGACAATTGCTAAAAAATTTTAGCAGTAATATTGCAATTTAATTTTAGAAAGCACCCTTGGAAGGAAAGGGAGAATGAAATAAAGTTGTCCCATAATCCATATAAATGCAATGTCTTAATCCATAGTCCATCTTTAAGCTGAGGATATTTTCTTTTAATTTCCTAAAGATAAACAAATGAAGGAACTAATGAAACAGAGGAAGAAGAGGTTGCGTTGAAGTTAATGTATGCCAATATCAACTGCAGATTTTATTAGGTTTTTGTAGTTGATTCTTATCACTTTGTATGGAAAAGAGATGGAAAGATGAACAAGTTATGAGACTTATCTGCATTTATTACAATTTCATCTCACAATGTTTTCTCTTTCAGTCGCCACCCCCCCCCCCCCCCCACCCCACTTTTTTTTTTTTGGTGCCCTCATATTCTGTTTGATGACAGATGCAGCGTGTGGTTAACTGTTTTGGGCGCATTTCAATTCTTATAGACCAGAATGCACAAGCCTTTCATATGTTCATGACTGCCCTTCTTCAGGTGTTCTCTCTTTCTGATTCCTTACCTCTTGTTTTCTACTGGATCATTAATTAGTTGATAATGCTTAGCTTTTTCCCCTTTTTATCCCATTATAATAATTGAACCTACGACATCCTCTCCATAGTATCAACTAGTTGCCACTGACCTTAAGAAACTATTATGGTAGAGCAGTGATGCATTGATTCTGAGGTTATTGACTTAGTGACGGTGCTACCTTCTTTGGCCCAACAGTAGCCTTTATTATTTTTTATTTTTTGTCTTAATAGTTGCTTCTTGTTCTGGCTTTGGATCCAGTAGATTTTGTACACAGAAAATAAATGTATGAAACTAATCTAACTGTCTTCTAAGAGAAGCTGATACTCAAAATATAGAATTTACTCATTTTATAAGCTTTCCAATGGCGTTTTAGGAATTATTTAAATATAGGACTTGAAGGTAACATTTGGATATCGTAGTTAAGACATCCGTGATTTTGAATTATGTATGCAATATGATATGAGGTTTTAGTTCAAATTGTGTAGATGCAAGTCTTTCTGTATTTGAATTATACCATCTTAAAAGGTTTCCAATATACATCCCATCCATTCAAATAAAATATTTTGAGCTTAAGGTAATTTAAACAAAATGTATGAAATCCAAAATCCCTTGATACAGCCAAACGCAACTTAAGGGTACTGGAAACACCCCCTGCAAACTTGTGATTACAACTGATGAATAATGCTGCAGTACATTTACACTGGAAGGAATTCCATTTTTGTTGATGAAAGATTTCAATTACCCATTTAATCCTAAAGTATTGTTATCTGAAAATTTCCATCTTTGCTTTTTATATTCGTCATGTTTTTTGGAATTATTAGCAGTAATTTAAAGAGACCTTTGTTATCTTAGCACTAAAGTATTATATGGTTGTTTTACTGTTCTTTACCTTTTACTGCAGCTGTTTGATCGCTCTGGTCGGTTGTACGGAGAGCTGGCCAGATTTGTACTGAGGTTGCTGGGGTTTAGATCAAAGCTAAGAAAGGTTAAGCCACCTGGTTTAGATCAACACCTCATTGAGGAACCAAAGGCAGCTCCGGCAGCAAGTGGGTCTTGGGACAATGTTTGGGAAAATAATGCTGAGAAATGATGCAAGATCGTTTCTCTCTCTTACTTGTGAAGCGAATCTGATTCCCATGCAATGTTTGATGCACTGTAATAAAATATATAATATAATACAAATCAATTGATTTTTTTTTTTTTTAATTCAAATGAATGTAATGTCAATATGACCTTTAGTCAAACATTTTATATTTGAGTTGAGTCAAACAGATTGATCCTCATTCCAATTCTCAATTTTGCAAATTATCCTGAATTGGATTCCAGTTTTCAAATTTAAAGTAGTCTCTGATACCATCGAAAATTTCCACCTATACATACAAGTCACCGTCTAAAAATAATAAAAAGAATTCATAAATATAACATATGAAGAACTGATGGGTAAGATATAATACAATAAAAATTTACATTAAATACAATGTCGTTCCTCTTTTACAACTTCAGGACAAAAATTTTGTCACTATGCTATCGTTAACCTGAAAGACAAAATTGGCTAACCTTTATCAATGAACAAATATGGCCGTAAGAATGACTAAACTCTTCCTCTATCCGATCTTCAGTATAATGATCATCAAAATTGATGATGAAGTTATCATCTCAGTGAGCAAATCTTGCTCTGCGTTCCTTACTTTGACAGCGCGTGCCTCTTAAATTGGCAGGCTTGATTAATAAACACAAGCACTCTCTATTATTTTCTGGAGTGCTAAAGCATTATCCAGTATCCACAAAAGGCTCAAACAATGCCCATCAACTCCCTTAGTTTGTCCATTCCACTGCAGATATAAGAAACAACAGCAAGTCATTAACAATTTTGAGCGAAAATAAATAAATAAATAAATAATCCACCACCCAAGAAATCCTATATATCTGTAAAATTATTAAATCCAATATAGTATATAATGGTCCAATGTCACTCCATAACGAATTGAGCTAATTGTGTGATCAAATTGACTGCTGGTAAGTTTTTAGCAGTTCAGCAAAGACCATGACAGTGAAGTGGCATCAAACACTGAACTTGGCATGTCGGTCTAATATTTAGCTCATTAAAATAAGTAAATTGACATACCTCTTAGGAAGAGAAGGCATTAGCTCTTCCACAACTTGAACAATAACTGAACCCGCTACATTTCTCTCTGAAGAATTCTGCCTTTCTTCTGCAATCAAGCATGAAAATGAGAGACTTCATTGGTTACAACTCAACCATAGTAAATAGAGATATACTAAATTATTGGAGGTAGAACTGGTTTAACGTATTAATTATTTAGTAAATGACCAGTTCACCACTACATCTAACATGAAAGAAATCTGCAAAATTCACAGTTAAGATTTTGAAATTGATTAATCAGGCAAAAATTAAAATATACTCGAAAGATTAAATCCTCAAGGATTTGAGTCTCAAATGCAAACAGAATAGAATAAAATTGTACGATAAAGATGTCAGGGTCATTAACATTTTTCAATGAGGACCATAGAAAATTGCCATTACTTGGTATGCACATTCTGGAACACTCTAACGCACTTATCACCATGTCAATGCTCCATATTTAGTTGCCAAATTTGGTTCAATTATGATTGATTCCAATGTAAAATGTTACCAGGTGCAACAACATTGTGGCATCAATTTTGCTCCCAGGAAAACCAAAATTGTGACAAGAAATGACTAGGCACTCATGAATTTGCTTGTCAGGCGACGAATTTTTGTTATTTTTAATAAGCAAAGAGAATTAAATACCTTAAATGTCATTAATCATACACCCAATGCACATAAAACATATTTGTAAATGTTTTTTCTTAGGAAAACCAATTGTTTTAGGCGTAACTATGAGAATTCATAACTCTAACCAGCATGACATGGAATAAATATGCTCCCCCACCAGAATTTCTGCAGTATATAGAGCTAAGTTCCACAATCAGTTTATTGTGAGGGAAAAAAAAGAAAAAAAAAAAGGAGCTTCTTTCAATACCTTGATTTTGTTGACTAGAGTAATCCCCTCTAAGATATGCCCTATCACTCAGATCTAAATCCAAGCCTTCTTCCTGTGCAAACTTCTCCATCATACAACCAACGAGATTGTAGGCAACCATGCTCATCTCATCACATACTTCTTGGATACCAAGGTATAGGTTGGTTTGTGAGCTTTGCTCGTGGCATCGGCTAGAAGATGGAAGATCAGGATTTCCCGAATCTACAGTAGTGCCTTTTTCAGGTTCATTTTCCTCGATAGAAATGCTATTTAACCTTCCATTGGAAGGATGGTGTGGGGAAAAGCAATTTCCAATGATTCTTGATGTCTCAAATTTGCCCATCCTTTCCACATTGAGCACATCATTAACATTTCCTTTTTCTTGGAACAGAGAAGACTTATGATTCCCCTTAGATTCCACTGGTACATGCTCTCCACAGCCCTCTTCTAGATTATCCAAACCAATAGAGTAAGTCCGGCTACTTAGAATGTTTCTAGGTTGCAGTTTTTGACCATCATCATCACTGTCACCAGTAGGAAAAACATCATTTTTATCATGATAATCATCATCGCTATCTTCACTTTCTTCTAATTCTTCCATATATGCATCACTAAAATCCCCATCAAACTCATGACCAGGAAGCAAATCCAAAACAATCTGCTTCATTTCAGCACTCACACTTAATATGCATCCCACTTCTTCTTCAATTTCCTCCTTCAGGAAGCATCCATTCAGTTCACTTCGATAACCACTGTTATTGATAATAGCAAGAGCTTTTGATAAAGATTTGGGAATTATATCCAAATCACTGCATTCAAACAGATAGTCAGTTAACATTTTCCTCATTGATATTCTTAAAGACCTATCAGAGACATTGGCATTTGGGTCAAAGAGAAGCTGCAAAGTTTTCAGCTCCGGAAATTTAACCCTTGTGTCGAGCAACCAAATAGCTTTTGTTATCTCATTCTGCAAGGTTTTTATTTCTGGTGAGAACTGGTTAAATTCCTCAACAAAGGAATTTGAAAAGCCCTGTGTCACTTTTAATGATAAACCAGCTACAGCAAGTGCTTTGGCTAACTGTGGTTGTAGCTCATCCCCTCGGCCAAGTTCTGAAAGCATTTTCTTAATAGTTCTCCTTACTTCATGGATCAACTCCCTTCGGTTGATTCCTTTCTTTTGTTGCAAGCAAGGAGTGGCAGCTGGAATACCTCTAAGCTTTCTGCGCATAGCATGCAGGGTGTGAGAAGGCAAATCCTCTAGTTTGTTTAGTATTTTAATAGCAGAAGCCTGATGAGAGTGGAACGAGGGAATTAAAAGTGTCAAACAATTGTCTCGGATATTTTGTGGGTCTTTGAGGAGTTGAGATAGCTGGTTAAAAATTTCTAGTTGTATATTATGATTTTGGTTCCTAACAACCCCTGGGATTGATTCTTTTATCACCTTCTTCATCCTTGGTCGGGTTTTGTCAAAGTTGACTGAGCCTCTTGTTAATAACATAGTAAGAAGGAAAAGTCCCTTATTTGTCAAAGCATCAATGCATGACAGAAGGAGCCCTTTCAGATTGGAACCATTAAACAATTGTGTACTCACTTGAATAATGTTATCCCCTCTTTCACCATCATGCACTCCAAAAGCTTCTTCAACACGCTTTTTTACAGTCTCATAGAATATCTGAGAAACAAAATAAATAAAATGTGATTTCCAATATATTTTCACTAGAATATTATGATAAAAGATATATTAGACACGCAACCTTAGTCAATTGAGAGAAAAGTCCTATACAGGAAAACTTCAAAGCAATCCCATTCTTCAACATCTTTTGCATGAAATGACCAGCACAAAGGGCTAGAATAGTTGTTTATAATAAGAGTGAAATCAAGAGTAAAGGAACCATTAATAGGAATATGGGTGAAGCATCTAAACATTCAACTACATTATAAAACCTATACCACAATACCATGGATCACCAAAGATCAAAATCGCTAAAGAACTACAAACTTTTTCGCATGGTTCATTTGGCTAACTGACATAGGACAGATTGGAAAAAGTTTGTTTTAGGAAATTAAGGCTAGAGACTTGTACAGATAAAGAATTAGTGTTAAAACTAGTATGACAGATCTGAATTTCTTCAAAAAATAAGGGAGAATTAAATAAGCAAAAATTAACTACTAGCATAACTCTAATAGGATCTAAGACTCGCTCCTATCAAGAAAAGGTCTCTACAGCTAGAATTGCATCACCAAACTCAGAATAAAAGCATAAAAATCGCTAAAGAACTACAAACTTTTTCACATGGTTCATTTGGTTAACTGACATAGGACAGATTGGGAAAAGTTTGTTTTAGGAAATTAGGGCTAGAGGCTTGTACAGATAAAGAATTAGTGTTAAAGCTTCTTCAGAAAAATAAAGGAGAATTAAATAAGCAAAAATTAACTACTAGCATAACTCTAATAGGATCTAAGACTCTCTCCTATCAAGAAAGGATCTCTATCTCTACAGCTAGAATTGCATCACCAAACTCAGAATAAAAGCATAAAAATTGCTAAAATTTTATCATCCAAAATCTTCAAATGAAGAACAAGCATGGGTATTTATAGACCAAACTAATTCTCAACCTTAAAGTTGAAGGACTTTCAAAAGTAATCCTAATTCCTGAACCTTCGAATTTGAATTTCTTTAACTTCCGTCTCTGACTTATTAGCTTTGACCACATTGGTTCTGTTTAATGCTATGGTGCTCATATTTGGGTTTACCATATACATCTTGGTTAGCAAAACGAGACAGAGCATAGTTAGGTAAAATGCCAACACCATTCTAATTCAATGGTACTATCATATTCATCATCCGGGTTCATTATATGTATATTTATCAATAATAAAAAAAAATACCCACTTCGTTCAACTTCTGCAAGAATTCATCAAAGAAAATAACTTACATCATCTTCCCTAAGCAAAGATTCAGGCAATAACCTGGAAAAATCACAACACCACCAATTAGTATAATTATTATAGCGCTAAGATATTGGCAAGGGGGCAAAAGTCATTCACCTATGTTTTCCAAGCTTCTTCTTTTCTGATTTATATAAGAAGAGTCCCATCAACCATCTGAATAGAGAGACACCATTTGGTTAGCTTATTAGATTGAAGACACAGAAAATAATTAAAGACAGAAAGAAAAAGACCTTCTCTTGATCTTAAGTAGCTCCTCGTGGTGCTTAAGATGTGAAAGTATTGTCTCGCAATCCTTGTGATAAGATTGAAATTTACCCACCATGTTTATCAAATTAGGGTTTTGTTTTGTATATACAAGAATTGCAGAGACGCCGAACGATGGGAGATAGAGAAAGGAATTTAGGGTTTTACTTTCATATTATTAATTAATTAATTAATAATAAAGGCAATGAGAATTGCAGAAGGGTTTAAGAAGCCTGAGTGTGATTTGAGCTGATGGCGTCGGTTTGGGCTAGAGTTCATGGAACCCTATAGGCCATAACGGCTAATTCTCCTAATTTTCTTTTCAATAAAATAATTTTATTTAGGGGAAAGTCAAAAAAAAAAAAAAAGAAAAAGAAAAAAGTCTGGCTATTTTCACTTTAGAGCATGTGATTTTTTTTTTCCCTAATACTGCTAGAAATTGTTGACACGATGTCGATATTCTTTAACAACCGATTTAGCATGCGGATTCATAAATCATAAGATTATAATCATAAGATTAGTTAAGTCATAAAATTAATTAGTTTAAACTTTATTTGGTAAATAAATGTTAATTCATGTGATTAAATAATTATATTTTTATAATCTTATATATGGTAGTATACACTAATAAATAAGATAAATTAAAAAAGTAATTTAATTACTTAAATATGCTTTAATTTATATATATAATTATTGTTTCCCTAATTGATTTTTTCTTCTTCTAAACATAGGAAAAAAAAACCGTCGCTTCTTCTTCTTTTTCTTTTCTCTTGCACTACATCAATTGTGTTCTCAAATACTAATCATTTTCATATTATTTGTGAATTCATTTATAAACACATGATATTTTCTATATTTGATCATTGATTATATTTTCTATGCTAATACATAGGATTAAATGTAGATGCACAAATAAATTTCTTGACATAGCAATTATTAGATGTGAAAAAATTTTAGAATCATATGGAGGAAAGATGATCCAAATACTGAAATTAATTAAACTAAACAAAATAATAATAAAATTAACTTTTGAATGACAATTTTCATCTTCTTCTCTACAGTCAATTATCCGTTATTTTCCTTGTCCATTCTTTTTTTTTTTTTTTTTTAAATACCCAATTGGTTGCTCTCTTTTCATGGATATGTGTTTTGTTGAGATTATAATCAAAATGTGTTCTTTTTTATTTATAGGGTGAAGGATAATGGAGAAATAAAGAAAACAAAGGCTATTTTTGAGATATCAAGTAAAAAATTTAGGTTATTTTAGGGATAAAAATTTCATAAATATTGGGATTAGTAATATAGGGATTACTAAAGACAAGATGGGACTAGGTATTAGCTCACTAATTTCATAGATTAGCTAAACCTTTGGAATTATTAATCCCTATCTAATTAAATGCACTAATATGGTGATATTTACTAATCTTAAGAATTAATTAATCAATCCTTTGTACCAAAATGGCTATTATCGACCCAAAATATTAACAATCAAAATCTCACTCTATTTTGTCAATCCTACATGTCCCAAAGTGAAATCACTATATATTACTTTTTTACAGTTTTCTTTTCTTTATTGAAATAATAATATATAATATATATAATTCTATTTTTTCCACTAAAATTAGTTTTATTAAATATATTTAATTTTCAAGTAATTGAAATAAATATTTTTTGTTTGTAATTATTCATTGTTATTTAATATCCTTTAAAAAACACGAAAGTTTTGAATCAGCCATGAGAAACACTGCCTATTTTAATGGGAGACAAAAATACTGTCATTTTCTTGCTCAAGCTATCTCTAGCTAAAAGAAGAATGCAATTTTGGGGATTGAAGATAAGGAGGGCAACTTTAGAAAGGAAAAGAATCAAATTGAGGATATTGTATTAAATTACTTTTCTGATAGCTTCTCTTCTTCCAACTCATGTAGAATCCATGAAATTATTTAAGGTTGGCAAATGAGTGTAACCCCCATATGAACTTCTATCTTACTAAACCAATGTGTAATGATGAGATTAGAAAGGTTGTATATTCTATTCATCCATTTATGATGGCTTCACTACTAAATTTTTTCATGCATATTGGAATATTATTAATCATGATGTTTGCCTGGTTGTGAATGATTTTTTTAGGTCCAGAATAATGCTAAAGAACTTGAACCATACACTTGTATCCCTCATCCCAAAACTCCCCATATTCGAACCATGGCTCACTTTAGACCAATCAGCCTATGTTCAGTTTACTATAAAATTATCTCTAAGATTCTGACAATGCGATTATAGAAAATAATTCCAAACCTGATCAGTGATCACCAAAGTGCTTTTCTTAAGGAGCGATCAATTTCAAACAATATATTGATTGCTCAAAAAATTATGCACTCCCTTAAAACAAGAAGAGGTGCTCGCTAAGATGTTGTTGTCAAACTTGACTTAAGCGAAGCATATGACTGTTTAGAATGGCCCTTCTTGGAAAGAATTCTCTATTGTTGGGCTTTAGTAGCAAGTGGGTGAAGTGGGTGCTTGAATGTGCTTCTACAGTGTCTTATTCTTTCAACATCAATGGCAATGTTTGTGGATTTCTCACATCGAGTAGGGGTCTCCGTCAAGGAGATCCTCTATCTCCATAATTGTTCATATTGTGTGTTGAAGCTCTATCCAATCTCATCAAGAAAGCTGAGCTAAATAATAAGCTCTATGGCATTCACGTTGCTAGTCGTAGCCCTTGAATTAGCCACTTGTTATTTGCTGATGTTTCCCTCATTTTTTGCAGAGCATCATCTTCGGAAGCAAGGAAGGTGAAAGACATTCTAGAGCTATATGCATATAGTAGCAAACAGTACATAAACTTAGAGAAATTTGCTATGTTTTTTAGTAGAAATACCTCACAGATCCTCAGAAATCAACTTGCTGAAATTGTAAACATTCCTAATCTTGGTAATCAAGACAAATATTTACGGCTCCCATCTAATGTCAACAAATCAAAGCAACAAAATTTTCTGGAGCTAAAACAAAAAAATGAGCACAGACTTGTTGGTTGGAAACATAAGCTTTTATCGTTTGCGGGAAAGAATTTCTCATCAAATCGGTTATGGCTTCCCTTCCAGTGTATGCCATGGCTTGTTTCAAATTGCCTAACAGATTTTGTAAAGAAATAAATAAAATTGTAAGGTGGTTTTGGTGGGGTCAAAAGGATCAAGAAAAGAAAATGCATTGGGTTTCTTGAACAAAAATGTGTCGTGTTAAAGGAGATGGACATCCTGACTTCCGTGATTTTAAGGCATTTAACTTGGCTCTCTTGGCAAAATAGGGATGGAAAATTCTCAAAGAGCTTCGTGTATTTAAAGGTAAGTATTTTCACTCAAGTTCCTTTCTTGAAGCAACTAAGGGAACAAATCCATCTTCTTGGCAAAGTATATTGATGGGAAGAGAAATGCTTAAGCAAAGGAATTTGCTGGAGAGTTGGTAATGGGCAGTTAATTCGTTGTATTGATGATCCTTGGATTCCTTTACAATGGCCATTTAAGCCAAGAATTATTGATCCTAATCCTTACATTCCTTCCTTCGTGCATATATTGTTTAATAATGATAAAAAAGATTAGAATGTGCCTTTTTTGTTTCCATCCTAAAGATGTAAGCTCGATTGTGGCTTTTCCAATTTTGATAACAGGTGCTAAAGATTCTATTGTTTGGAATTTCTCAAAGTCAGGCCAATATTTAGTTAAGTCTGGATACCAAGTGGCATTGAGATTATGTTGTGAAGGGAGGACTATTAGTTCTACCCGAATCTTAGGTTTGGATAATGCTTTTTGGCAGGAATTATGGAAGATGGAAGTGCCAAGAAAGATCCAGATGTTTCTTTGGAAATTGGCCCAAAATTGCCTTCCCATTGGTGTGAATATGAAAGCAAGATTGAACAATGTTGGTGATTAAAGTAAATGGTGTGGCAACATTGAAATAGACAAACATCTATCGTTTTCTTGTCCTAAAGCTGAATCCATGTGGTTTGGTTCCCCTCTTGGCCTCAAATCATTACTTGTTCCAAGGACTTCAACGGTTGATTGTTGGAAATTTTTTCTTTCCAAGTTCAAACAATATCCTCATAGCAATGAGTTCATATTGTTGGCTGCTCTCCTCTTATGGCGCATTTGGAAGGTAAGGAATTCATTGATTTTTGAATCTAAATGTTAGGACAACTTAATAACAATTCAAAAAACTCTGGAGTATAGAGACGAAATTGCTGCTGCATGCAATTCAAGTCAAGAAATGGGCTATAATGTTTCCGAACCAAGATCTATTTCAATTGATTGGAATGAATTCTTTTTTATTGGGTTAAAGGCGAACTGTTTATCAATCCTCAGTTGTAGTTTCTGCAATGGAATGAATCCATCTTTGGTTAAAAAAAAAAGCAATAAGAAACAAGCTATCAGCAAATTATACCATAGACCCATTGTAATATCCCAACCCGATATAGGACATATGTATAGTATACGAGTGAAAATACCCATTTAGTATCGTAATACGTGGCCAAATTGAAAATGAATATTTTCAATATTCAAATGATTTGAATATAAACGTTTTAAAATAATAATTTTATATGAAAATATTTTCCTTTATTGTTATATTTATATTGATATTCAAAATTATCGAAATTTATAAACTTCCATTTGAATATTGATATTGATATTGATATTTTCATTATTGTTATATTGATATTAATAAGCTAAACTTATATTGATATTTGATATATGATTTATAAATATTGTTGTATGGGTATTCAAAATAGTAGAAAATTATTTCAAATTTAAAATTGATATTTGAAAGGAGATTGATTTATTATATTATGATGTTAATATTTTTAAGAGAACATTTTATTAAATGAATTATTGATTTATTATTTACAAAATTGATAAAATTTTAAATTAAAGAAATTGAAATTTTATTATAAAATATAGAAAATTTTGTAATTAATATTTGAAGTTATATATTATAAATTTTATATTATAGTTAATGGATGATATGATGAAATTAATATTTTGGTTAAAATTATTGTTTTAGAATTTATATGATAAATATTATTATTGTTATTGTTATTATTATTAAAGTTAGTATATATTTATATATATATAAAAAAATAAAAAAAAATAAAAAAAAGAGTAAAGTCGGCAGCCCATATTGGGCAGCAGAATAAATAGAACAGAGAAGAAGAAATAGAAACAGAGGGAAATAAGGAAACGGACAAAGGGCAGAGAGAGAGAGAGAGAGAGCGCAAGGGACTGCACGCCGAACCACCACCATCCGGCCATCGCCGACCGACACGCGCCGCACCAAGAGGAAGCACGCCCGCCGCCCCATCGACCGGTAGAATCCCGTCGCCTGCAGCCACCGGACGGTGGCGCATGCCCCCTCCAAAGTTTCGCCGACCGAAACTTCTAGGCCGTTTTCCGACGACTTTCCGATCTCCATTTTTAACGAAATTGGTATGGTTGAATCCGTTGTGTTTCCAGCTTCGATTTGGTATATTGTTTACTAATTTTAGATAATTTTTTTATTGATCGAAATCCGGCGACATCAATAGTTGCCGACGCCGTTTCTACCTATTTTCCAGCGGACTACGGTAAACAAAAGTTATATTCGGACTCCTCACATCACAAGCTAATCGATGATATCCTCGGATCATGATTTGATCGTCGTAGGAATTTTCCGGCGACCTCTAAAATCGACAAATTCGGACAGAAGCTTCGGCTCATTAAACTGAGCCATATGGTATAAATCTCGATTTCCAATTGTGCATAGATAGTGAATTATGATTTTATTTGTAAGAATTTAGGTAAATAGTTTTTTTGGAATTAAGTGATTAAATGAGATAATTGAATTGAATTAATTGTTATTTATATGATTATGGAGTATTATTGGTGATTAAATGGAAAGATTGAAGTGAAATATTGAGATTAGAATTGATTTAATTGAATTGAATTAGTGGTTATTAGCTTGATAATAATGAATAAAATGGGCGAATGGGATTAGTGTGTTGAAGGTTCGGGTTGGACCATTTGATTGTGGTATTGTGGATAATTTGAATTTATGGAAATGTTGGTGGAAATTGCTTAATCGATTTTACTTGAATAATATGAAGATTGAAATGTGAAATTGAAAGAAAGGAGAATCATTCTTTTAAGTGAGTTATTGAAAAATAATTAGAGAAATGTTAAGTTTAGTAGTAAGTATAGGTTTAGAATATCTTAACCTTAAGAATGCTAAGTTGTGAATAAGATACAAATGTTAATGACTTAAGCTAAATTAAATAATGTGATAATGAGGAAGTGATTGATATATGATTGAAATGCATGTGTAGAGTTTAATAACAAGGGCAAGGATATTGGGTAAAGTATGAGGAGCACTATTTGTATCAGAGTCAAACGTACATAGGAGCAAAGGAGTCCACGGTGAGTACTTAATAATATAATATGCCTTGTTTCATATACTTGAACCTTTATTGTTCCAACCTTAATGGTTGAATTGTTTCTATGCCTTGAAAAGTTGAATGGCTCATTGATATTCCACAATCTTGATTTCTTGATAAGCTTAATCTGCTTATTGAATAT
Source organism: Reutealis trisperma (assembly GCA_947687605.1). Classification (NCBI taxonomy): domain Eukaryota; kingdom Viridiplantae; phylum Streptophyta; class Magnoliopsida; order Malpighiales; family Euphorbiaceae; genus Reutealis; species Reutealis trisperma. The sequence continues at coordinate 474,532 of CANTUT010000158.1, read as the reverse complement.
TGAACCATTGATATAATACTTCTTTGATTATTGAGCCAAAGTGAACCAAATATTTCTTTATGGCACTTGGCCAAATGAGTCTATATTATTTGATCTTATAATATGATCAATAATGAGAACCCAATTGATATTATATATTATCCATTGTAATATTATATTTCTTGTGCTTTAAATATAAGTCTAGATGTTGGATCACTTTCCTAATTAAAATGCATTGCAATTCTTTGGAATGCATGATATGCTTTACCAATTATTGAATTAAATATCCTTTATGGCACTTGGCCACATGAGCCTTATTACTTCATTTCCTAATATGATTAATGATGGGGATTTTGATTATTTATTGATATATTATCCATTGAATTATTTCATGGATGGAAAGGAAAAATATTTTTATAATATTGTGATAAGCAGAATACCCCTCTAATGTGGGGCAATACATCAGCCTTGTGCACAATGGTAATGAACCAACGGATAGGTTAAAGAGTATCCGAACCCTAACTGGGAAGGGTTTATGGCCCCCAGTACGTACGACCCGATCAGTTGTGCGTGTGACTGAAATGGGAGTGAGCAAAGCGTAAGCCGCCACTCGAATGATAATGATAATGTGGGAAACACACCGTTTCCATAAGGAAAATATTCTGCTAAAAATGCAATATTTACTGTATATGGAAAACTATTTTATAAGAGTAACTCATGACCCATTTTACTTCTTTGCTATAAGAAATTATCATTAAACCACCTACCATTTGTTTATTTTATATAATATTATTTTGTACTCACTGAGCTCTGTCTCATATTTTAGTGGTTTAAACTTTTTAGGTACAGTCAATGAGTTAGCAAAGTAAAAGTCCCAAGCCCATCCTTCGCTTGGAAATTGTTTTGTTAAGTTTCGGTGTTGTAAGTAGAGCTTCATGGTTATTAAAAGTTATAAGGTCCATATGTAACATGAATGGTTATTAATGGGTTAGCATTAATATGTTAAAGGATGTTTGTATAATATGATTTGTATCATAACCGTTATTGTAATTATATATGAACTATTGAATGTTGAGTTAATGACATGAAATGAAACTTAAAGGTTTTACAAGTTATATGTGTAAATGATATTATAAGTGGAAATGATAGCAAGTAATGGGTATTAAGGAAATGTGATTAGGCTACAGTCTTGGGATATGGTTCAATGTAATGAATGTTAATTGATTATGAGTGGAATGGGTTCTACGGATTTTGGTGCCCTTATGGCTACCCATGCCCTAGGACCGTCACGGCTCAAAAAGGTGGGTCGTGACAGAGATGGTATCAGAGCAAAGTGTAAGTCTAGTTTAGACTTTATAAGTACTATGAGTTATAGGTTAAACCATGGAGCATAGGAATTCCTTCTTGTAATTGAAGTATACCGATAAGTCTAGATCTGCGTTATCCATAAGAGTCTAAGTTTCTCCTATGATATATGATATGTACATAATGATCGTGAAACGGGAATGATAATGTGATATGTAGTATAATTGTTATATGTGATTAAATCATGTGTTTTGTGGAAATGGGATGATAAGGACAAATTGTGTATTTGAGGCAATGATTATTTATGTGAAAGTGTTTAAATGAATGAGTATATATCCTACTAGGAATAGATTCCTTATTATAAGTAACTGTTGATTATTGACATGGCTTAGTGCAATTGATGATTTGAATAATATGCATATAGTATGAATAATGATGAGGGTATGTTGAATTCTTTTACGTTTATGAGATATAGCTAAATGTTATTAAGTGAAAAACTTAAATGTGATTTTATGGAATATGCATAGTGATATGTCTAAGTAGTAAGTGTAATGGCATAATAATAGTGAGAAAGTATAGGATTTATTTTAGACAAAGATTTGAGGTTTCTAATTGGAAATTGGTTTCTAAACCAATAAAGAAGTTGTAATGAGTAGGAATGTTAAATATGGTGAGTTTCGATTTGATATGTCATAGGCCTCGTAACTCATCTGTAGCTGAAAGTTATGGCTTTCTAAAGTTGGATTGTGCGCAGAACTTTTCTTCTTGACTGTGGAAATCTAGCTGCGAGGCGCTGGAATCCACTGCAGGGCACTGGAGCTTGGTTGGCCGTAGGTGACTCCCAGCTGCGACACACTGGGACTCCTTGGCGTCCGTTATGGTGGCCCGCTGTTGTTGTTTGCTGCCCCACGATGGCATTCCTTCCACCGTGCAATGTTTCGTCGAAATTTTTCAAGTCAGCCAAGTATCTTTGATTTTCTTCATATAGTAAAGTGATTTAAGCAATTTAACAAGGATGTTATGGTAATAAGGCTATTGAGAAGGTATATGGGACACTAGTATTATATGTTTCCTTGACTATAATATGAGAGATATCTAAAAAATAGGGAATTGATCTATGACGTGTATGTGCAAATGATTAAATATAGGTTATATGGTTGGATGAAATGACTATAGGAAATTGTTAGAAGTTATGAACCATTAAAGTTATAAAATGAAGGAAAATACTCAATAGTGATTGAGTGAAATCATAAATGTTTTATATGGCTATTACATAGTAAAATTTATGTGAGATAAGCTAAAAAGATGATATTTAACAATGGTCAAACGGGACTGTAAATGATTCACATGGATATTATATATTAAGGTTTATGTAAGATAGACTAAACAAGGTATTATCGAAATTGTGGTTTAGATGCTATCCTATAAATTCAAGAAATGAGAAGGTAAAGATTTGGAGATTTGTTATGTATGAGAATATTGGGTATAGTTTAAGGAAGAGGAATGTATAAAGTTGATAATTACAAGAAATGTATGGTGATGAAATAGTCACTAAGGAGAAACTGAAAGCAGATTTGGACTAAGAGTAAATTAGTGTAAAAATATGATTGACTTTGACAAATAATGAATGATAGTGGACCATAATAGATTTTTATGGAAGAAATATTGTTAATTAAGAAAGGTATGGAACTAGAGGATTATGTGTTAAATAGAAATATAATTTTAAACGAATTAATGGAGATGTGGAAAAGTAAAAATATTGAATGATAAGAAAAGAGTGTATGAGGAAATATCAGGAGATATGAAGTATGAATTAAAGGGAACTAAGGGAAAATAAAAGTTATGACGTAAAAAAGTTTATGAAGTTGATTGATTAGGCAAATTTTATTTAAGAGAAGGTTCTACGATGAGATTGAATTAATATAGAGATAGAATTAAATAAGTTAAGATAAAGGATAAGTTTTGATAAGTTAAGAGTGTATTAGACTAAATAAACTATGGAGTATAAGATTCTTGGTTGCCGATGTTCTGGATTCTCTAAGTATAGACTAGAATTTCGTGCTTTGATTTGGCCTTTATACATTTTTTCGCTTGTGCGGCGCTGTCTCCTCATTTACAATTTGGACAAGATCGTCTCGGAAGAGTTACTCTACCTCGAACGAACTCAAATATGTGCTTGATATGTTTTCTTATTTATGATTGTGTTTAAGTATATTTACTTTATTTCGATAGATCAATTATATTACTCGATGTGTTTAAAATTGATATAGTTGAAGTAAAATTACATATGAACTATGGAGTACAAGTGAATGGTATTTTAGGAAACGAAATGAGAAGTGCATTAATAGATTCCTGTGATTTAATAGTTTAAATATTCTTATCATAACTGATATGTTCTCGATAAAGAATGCATCTGATATTGAAAGGTAGGAGTTATTTTAGAGATAATGTGAAAATTGTATTTGGAGTGATACATTAATTAATATGATAGTAGATTGAATAAGATGAATATTGGGTTGAAATTTTAGGTGATTATAAGGAGTTGATTGAGAATTATGGAGTAGTGGTGAAAGTATAATCCTTTTAACGATATAATGTGTAAAATAGTTGTTAATAAGGTGTTTAAGATAAGTTGAGATAAGATTTTAGATGAACATATATAAGAAGTGTAATGGATATACACATATATAAGAGGTAATGAGTAAGAAAAATTTGTTAATGATAGGATGAGAGTGGAGTAAATCCCAACTATATGAAGACCGTGGTTATCAAATTATAAATTGGAAGTCATTCAGAATTAGGAAATACCATAAGGGCATGTGTATATTCAAAGTATGGTAATTGGTGTAATAGGAGCTATGATTCAGTTGTTAATATGTGATTTAGGTATTGATAAGACTATATATGAGAATAGGTATATTTAAGATTGCAATTAAATTGAGATGAAATCAGAAATCGAAGAGATATAAAGGTGGTATAAATGTTTCTTGGTAATTTTTGAAGTTATAGGTTCAATGCTATTATGAAGGTTAATGATTAATAAAAGAGATTAGGTAGGGTAAGAAGAAAGATGTACGTAAAGATATGGTTGAATACGATAAGAACTAAAGATCGATTATGGGGCTTAGAGGAACAAGGTATATAATTGCAAGAAGATGTATGGAAGATGAATAATAGATAATTAATGATGCGTGGTGCAGTTGGTAGGCAATGAATTGAAAGTAATGAAAGTGATTAGAATTCTTTTGGCAAGAATCATAATGTAAATGATATAGTTACTCAAGTTTGCAAAGGTGAACATTTTGTTTTTGAAAATTCGGGGACGAATTTTCTTTAAGGGGGGTAGAATGTAATACCCGAGGTCTCTTAACAGCAGCGATGATATTACGGCATCTATATATAGTGCTGTTTAGGATCTTAAGAATTATAAGAGTATCAAAAGAGATAGATTTTAAATGAATAACGTGACAATGAGTGAAGGATGTAATCAATTTTGATAAATTCGTGTACATGAATAGTTTCATGTACAACAATAAGGTATCTGGAGTGATAGTATCTGCTGATGGTATTGTAACTTCCTATATGAAGTGCTTTGAAATTCAAGGACGAATTTCATAAAGGGGGGAAGAATGTAATATCCCAACCCGATATAGAACATATGTACAGTATACGAGTGAAGATACCCATTTAGTATCGTAATACGTGGCCAAATTGAAAATGAATATTTTCAATATTCAAATGATTTGAATATAAACGTTTTAAAATAATAATTTTATATGAAAATATTTTCCTTTATTGTTATATTTATATTGATATTCAAAATTATCGAAATTTATAAACTTCCATTTGAATATTGATATTGATATTGATATTTTCATTATTATTATATTGATATTATTAAGCTAAACTTATATTGATATTTGATATATGATTTAGAAATATTGTTATATGGGTATTCAAAATAGTAGAAAATTATTTCAAATTTAAAATTGATATTTGAAAGGAGAGTGATTTATTATATTATGATGTTAATATTTTTAAGAGAATATTTTATTAAATGAATTATTGATTTATTATTTACTAAATTGATAAAATTTTAAATTAAAGAAATTGAAATTTTATTATAAAATATAGAAAATTTTGTAATTAATATTTGAAATTATATATTATAAATTTTATATTATAGTTAATGGATGATATGATGAAATTAATATTTTGGTTAAAATTATTGTTTTAGAATTTATATGATAAATATTATTATTATTATTGTTATTATTATTAAAGTTAGTATATATTTATATATATATAAAAAAAAAAAAAAAAGAGTAAAGTTGGCAGCCCAAATTGGGCAGCAGAATAAATAGAACAGAGAAGAAGAAATAGAAACAGATGGAAATAAGGAAACGGACAGAGGGCAAAGAGAGAGAGAGAGAGAGCGCGCAAGGGACTGCATGCCGGACCGCCGCCATCCGGCCATCGCCGACTGACACACGCCCCACCAAGAGGAAGCACGCCTGCCGCCCCGTCGACCGATAGAATCCCATCGCCTGCAGCCACCGGACGGCGGCGCACGCCCCCTCCAAAGTTTCTCCGGCCGAAACTTATAGGCCGTTTTTCGACGACTTTCCGATTTCCGTTTTTAACGAAATTGGTATGGTTGAATCCGTTGTGTTTCCAGCTTCGATTTGGTATATTGTTTACTAATTTTAGATAGTCTTTTTATTGATCGAAATCCGGCGACATCAATGGTTGTCGACGCCATTTCTCCCTGTTTTCCAGCGGACTACGGTAAACGAAAGTTATATTCGGACTCCTCACATCACAAGCTAACCGATGATATCCTCGAATCATGATTTGATCGTCATAGGAATTTTCTAGCGACCTCTGAAATCGATAAATTCATACAGAAGCTCCGGCTCATTAAACTGAGCCATATGGTATAAATCTCGATTTCCAATTGTGTATAGATAATGAATTATGATTTTATTTGTAAGAATTTAGGTAAATAGTTTTTTTGGAATTAAGTGATTAAATGAGATAATTGAATTGAATTAATTGTTATTTATATGATTATGGAGTATTATTGGTGATTAAATGGAAAGATTGAAGTGAAATATTGAGATTAGAATTGATTTAATTGAATTGAATTAGTGGTTATTAGCTTGATAATAAAGAATAAAATGGGCGGATGGGATTAGTGTGTTGAAGGTTCGGGTTGGACTATTTGATTGTGGTACTGTGGATAATTTGAATTTATGGAAATGTTGGTGGAAATTGCTTAATCGATTTTACTTGAATAATATGAAGATTGAAATGTGAAATTGAAAGAAAGGAGAATCATTCTTTTAAGTGAGTTATTGGAAAATAATTAGAGAAATGTTAAGTTTAGTAGTAAGTATAGGTTTAGAATATCTTAACCTTAAGAATGCTAAGTTGTGAATAAGATAGAAATATTAATGACTTAAGCTAAATTAAATAATGTGATAATGAGGAAGTGATTGATATATAATTGAAATGCATGTGTAGAGTTTAATAACAAGGGCAAGGATATTGGGTAAAGTACGAGGAGCACTATTCGTATCAGAGTCAAATGTACATAGGAGCAAAGGAGTCCACAGTGAGTACTTAATAATATAATATGCCTTGTTTCATATACTTGAACTTTTATTGTTCCAACCTTAATGGTTGAATTGTTTATATGCCTTAAAAAGTTGAATGGCTCATTGATATTCCACAATCTTGATTTCTTGATAAGCTTAATCTGCTTATTGAATATTGAACCGTTGATATAATACTTCTTTGATTATTGAGCCAAAGTGAACCAAATATTTCTTTATGGCACTTGGCCAAATGAGTCTATATTATTTGATCTTATAATATGATCAATAATGAGAACCCAATTGATATTATATATTATCCATTGTAATATTATATTTCTTGTGCTTTAAATATAAGTCTAGATGTTGGATCACTTTCCTAATTAAAATGCATTGCAATTCTTTGGCATGCATGATATGCTTTACCAATTATTGAATTAAATATCCCTTATGGCACTTGGCCACACGAGCCTTATTGCTTCATTTCCTAATATGATCAATGATGGAGATTTTGATTATTTATTGATATATTATCCATTGAATTATTTCATGGATGGAAAGGAAAAATGTTTTTATAATACTGTGATAAGCAAAATACCCCTCTAATGTGGGGCAATACATCAGCCTTGTGCACAATGGTAATGAACCCACAGATAGGGTAAAGAGTATCCAAACCCTAGCTGGGAAGGGTTTATGGCCCCCAGTACGTACGACCCGATCAGTTGTGCGTGTGACTGAAATGGGAGTGAGCAAGGCGTAAGCCGCCACTCGAATGATAATGATAATGTGGGAAACACACCGTTTCCATAAGGAAAATATTCTGCTAAAAATGCAATATTTATTGTATATGGGAAACTATTTTATAAGAGTAACTCATGACTCGTTTTACTTCTTTGCTATAAGAAATTATCATTAAACCACCTACCATTTGTTTATTTTATATAATATTATTTTGTACTCACTGAGCTCTGTCTCATATTTTAGTGGTTTAAACTTTTCAGGTACAGTCAATGAGTTAGCAAAGTAAAAGTCCCAAGCCCATCCTTCGCTTGGAAACTGTTTTGTTAAGTTTCGGTGTTGTAAGTAGAGCTCCATGGTTATTGAAAGTTATAAGGTCCATATGTAACATGAATGGTTATTAATGGGTTAGCATTAATATGTTAAAGGATGTTTGTATAATATGATTTGTATCATAACCGTTATTGTAATTATATATGAACTATTGAATGTTGAGTTAATGACATGAAATGAAACTTAAAGGTTTTACAAGTTATATGTGTAAATGATATTATAAGTGGAAATGATAGCAAGTAATGGGTATTAAGGAAATGTGATTAGGCTACGGTCTTGGGATATGGTTCAATGTAATGAATGTTAATTGATTATGAGTGGAATGGGTTCTACGGGTTTTGGTGCCCTTATGGCTACCCATGCCCTAGGACCGTCACGGCTCAAAAAAGTGGGTCGTGACACCCATGTCCATGTTGCAACATGGACCAAATCCATGGTATACGTGCAAGAGATTAAGTAAAAATAAATGCGCACGTGATTTTTTCCAATTTTGTTACTGTGTTTTGCTCCTTTTTTCTTATTTTTGATTTTTTAAGATATCTAACATTCCAAAAAATTATAAATGGACCACAAAATTTTTTAAATTAAGTGCTAATTATTTTTTTATTTTTTTAATACTTGGAATAAAAATGGACCACAAAAAACTTTAAATTAAATGCTAATTATTTTTTTTATTTGTTTCAATACTTAGAATTAAAAATATAATAATTATTTTTGTTTCTCCCATCTAATAATTATTATAATTTTTATCATTAATATTGTAATTGAAAATGTATTTTATTATTAACTGACAGTTTAAAAGTAATGTATATGTAATTCAATACTAATGTACATGCAGTTCAATACCAATGTATATGTAATACAGAACCAACTTTTATATTGAATATTATATATATTTATTTTGAATCTATAAGTATTAGTGTTGAAAAATATAACTAATGTATATGCAATTAAAAACTACTGTATTTGAATTCTAACCAATAATTCAACATTGTATATAGAGTTTATGACTAATATACATGTAGTTCAATACTAATGTACATGCAATTTAATATTAATGTACATGTAGTTCAATACTAATGTACAGATAATACGTAACCAACATTGATATTGAACATTATGTATATTTATTTTTTAATCTATATGCATTGTTGTTGAAAGAGAGGACTAATGTGTCACGCTCCGAACCCAAGGGCACGTGACCGGTACTAGAACACGAGAAATACATGTGGCTACCAGTGCCCGTAGTAAGCCTAACCAAAACACACAACAAAAAGTCCAAAACTGTAAGGGCTATGGGCCCAAATAAGTTAAGCAGATCCAAAAAAATATCAATACAAAACAAAATCATATTGGTCCAATAACTCGCTTGTCTCATAAATGTAATAAATTACAAAGGATTCTGCTTAACAACGTTATCTTAACTCAATAGTTACATAACTGAATATTAAACAAAATACAAGTAACATTACGGAGTTCTAGAGCTATAATTACAAATATACATATATTACATACACTTCTTAATACCCAACAATACAAACTACTGCCGAAAAAAAATTGGCAGTTTACTCAATTACAACTCCTTCATAGGCTCATTTCCTAACCTGAAAATGACAAAATGAACAGGAATGAGCGTCCGACTCAGTGAATGATACCAGCTAACATATTAGACTGGTGTCTTACAGACAGATTTCTAATGCACATGCTATGCACTATGTCATAGAGACAGACAATTCATATTACCAAGCAAGGATGAGATATGGTCCACAATACCACACTAATACCCAATAAAGAGAGCCGATCCCTTTATACTGGCTCTCTGAGTCTAATAATCTATCTCTTATGTCCAATGGGCCCGGCCAGCATTAGTCTATACTATGCAGCCTTGACCCGACTGATAGCGGCCTTGGCGATGGGCCCAGCCAGCATCCACCAGTCATAACTCATCTTCTAAATCTCAACAGAATCATAATCATAATAGTAACCATATCCATATTCATATCAAAAGTTCCTAGGTAATACTGCATCCTCCCGACCTCCATCCGTCAAACACAATCACAATACAGCATAGCATAAAGAATATCGACTCATCATTCACAATCACATGTTACATGCATATATGCAATAGTAGTGCATAATATACATATATATACACACAAAAATGCAGATGTATATGAAAACAGAATAACATATTAGGGAATATCACTCACCTAACTGACGACGCTTCTGACTAGTTTTCCTTGGAAGTGCAGCCTTTGGAACCCGGAAGACGCCAAAACACCACCACCTCACACCAAAAGATATTATCAGGATAAGAATAACTCACTTAACTAGACATAATTTAAAGACTACTGAGATTCTGATCAAGGTCTCGACAGAATCACACTGAACTCAACAACAGACTCGACAACTCATAACAATTACTCTAAAGACTGCTAAACATAATATAACTTATTTAACAACTAAAATACAAGAGTTTCGGGTTAACCTTTACAAATTTCGATTATACGAATATCGAGAGTCGCACCGAAATGACAAAACGGAGCTGCTGGACTGCTCCACGCGCTGCCACAGGCAAGCCACGCGCCGTAGCTGCTGGTGGTAGATCTGGGTGATCTCCACACCAGCAGGTTCATCTCGACGTCATGATCACAAAAATGATCACCACCTACCGTCACTCGCCCGTAAATCACCGAAAAACGTCTTCAAAGGTTCTATTTTGCATTTTCTGATCTCCTCCTCTGGTGATCCTCAAGGGACAAGATAGATACCAAATTAAAGCTCTCATCCTCAGGAGTTGAATGACACCAAAATCGCTGGATTTCGCCTCCGAAATCAGCCAAAAAATCAAATTGAAGTCTCAATGGCCGGATTTCTTCCTCGCGTGAGTGCTCCACCGTCCGTCGGCCGATCGAAGAGCCGCTGCCTTCGTTGAGGTTGCCGGACGTTGGGCTAACCACTGGTGGTGGCAGTGTAGCCCACCGCCAGACGGGTGGTGGCTTACCACCACCAGTACTCTCCCTCTCTCTCTCCCGCCCGTCTCTGCCTCTCTCTCTCTCTCTTCTGTTGCTTCTTCATTTTCCAGCCAATCACATTTCTCCTTTCTTTTCCTTTTTCTTTTTCTTTTTCTTTTCTTTCTTTTCTTCTCTTTTCTTAACACCAACATACATATATTTATATAAATATAACACACACACACACACATATATATATAAATTAATAATAATAATAATAATAACACTAATAATACTAATAATAATAATAATAATAAATTCTCGAACTTCCGGTAATATATATAATTAGCAATATAATTTAGATTAATCAAACATAATATTTGTATTCAATACCAAAATATAATTTCTTCAATAACCATTATGATATCTCATAATAATATACATATATAATATTGTAATAAAATTTACTATTAATAATACATATTCAAATGGTATAAATATATATATATATTTTAATAAAATATAACTTTAATATTTGCTTAAATAAATAAAATAATAAAATAATATCTTTCCGTACAAAAATAGAATTTTAAAAAAATAATTGAAAATTCAAGGTATTTCATAATGTACCTGCAATTAAAAATTACTGTATTTGAATTATATCCAACATTTTACCTGCAGTTTAATACTAATGTACATGCAATTTAATGCTAATATACATGCAGTTCAATACCAATGTACATGCATTTAAGTAATAACATACTTATAGTTGGAGAGTCATGTACATACAGCTAAATTACAATGTATCTTTGGTACAAAACTAATGTGCATAGACTAATTGTTATCAGAATATTTTTATCATTAATATTGTAATTGAAGATATATTTTATCATTAACTGACAGTTCAAAAGTAATGTACATCCAATTCAATACCACTGTATATGTATTTTAAGTAATAATGTACACGTAGTTGGAGAGTTATGTACATTCTGTTAAATTACAATGTATCTATAATATAAAACTAATGTATATAAGCTAATTGTTATCAGAATATTTTTTTATCATTAATATTGTAATTGAAAATATATTTTATCATTAACTGAAAATTCAAAAGTAATATATATATAATTCAACATCAATCTAACTGCATTTTGAGCAACAATGTACCTGTTAATTTAAATATATATATATATATATATATATATATATATATATATATATATATATATATATATATATATATATATATATATATATATAATAACTCAATTTATACATTTAATTATAAATTATAATTTTTATATTTATTAGAATTATAATAATTATTAGATAGGAAAAACAAATATAATTTAATTATAATAATTCAATTTTAAGTATTGAAATAAATAAATAATAAAAAAAATTAACATTTTAAATTAAGAAAAAAAAAGAAAAAACGGTGAAAAACAAAAAAAAAACAAAAAAGACCGAAATAAAATATTAAAAAAATCTCGTATTTTTATAATATTAAAAAATCTTATGTTTCTATCTTTTAATAGATATTAGGCACATATATTATAGATCCGATTCATAATATACTATAGATATGGATTCATGATATACCAATAGAAAACTATCACCCCAGTCCATATTCACAAGTCTACAGAACGTTGACTTCTACGCCATTTTTTCAAGGGCCCAGGTAGAAATATAATTGAGCTACGTCAAATAAAATATTATATATTCAAATTAAACTTAGGCTAATTTAATTTATTTTAATTTAATCAAATTCAATTTTTTTAACTTGGGAAAATTGAAAATTTTTTAAAATAAAAAGTGATTCTCAGGATTTGTGAAACACTACAAAACTAAATATTCGAATGAAGCATTTGAAATGACAATTTACAAGTTTAAAATAAACAAAATTTTTATTTTTCGAAATTATTACACGATATAACTATACATATTGTTATTATTGATAGTTTTTGAAAACATTTTGTTTAATTTTAATTATTGCACAATATTTATGTATTATAAAACAATAAAAATAATAAGGAAAAAATGAATTATACCTGTAATTTATAATATTCTCTTTTAAGATGGTATGATTTATAATAATAAGATGAAATGAAGTAAATTTTTATTTCATTGTAACTAAATTAATAACAAAATCTTGATTTCTATTTTTTTAAAAAAAATTGTCATGCATTGTTTAGTAATCAATGTGCTAAATATAAACTTCATTTATAAAAGCCAAAATTTTAGCTTTCAATCAAGAAGATAAGCAGTGTTACCTTTAGATTTTTATTCAACTGTTAATAATAAAATTTTTATAATTAACATATTTCGTTTGCTTCAGTCCAATAATCAAGTTAAGTATTCAATAGGACATTTCAAATTTTCAATGGTAAAATTTTATAATTTCTTTCAAAAGGTTTCTGAGTTTGAATAAAATAGATGAGAGGGGTTTACGGAAAAGGGAGAACTATCCCTTATTTTATAGCTCATAATTTAAATTTAATGTATAAAATTTTATAGTTAATTTGGATATTGATGGATAAGGAACAAGTCGAACTTTTACCTTTAGATTTCAAGCACGATATTAGAGCTACTCCTTAAAAGAATCTAAATGGATTTAAGAGACTCAAAAGAAAATATTCTCAATAATAATTAGTGAGGAGAATTCTTGAAACTTATCTAGTACGAACTTTTCTTCTGAAGATACCTTATCAAGATACTTATTCGTTAGATCAAACTCTTTCATGAGATATTTGATCTTCACTTTAAGCCAATTTCATTAAGTAAGGAGTTAGAGTCTCTTATATATTCAATTATGCCACATTATATAGTTATCAATACTTAAAACTCATAATACATTAGCCACTAGTACACTAAAACATGACGAATCATCTTATCTTAATAACCAACAAAGGCGTGATCCTAACATGAGACAGACATCGCAATAGTAGAAATCCAATCCCCTATGATTTGGTTCACCCTATATTGACCAAGTTATTTGTGCACCAATAATTAGTAATCACTTATCAATCAACCAACTCTTTTTTTTACCTGCACACATGGCATAAGATTAATTTTCTCACCCACTACTATTTTTAGCTTTATTTTATAATTTCTCACCTCTTTATCTCTCACTAAAATATTCTCTCAAAGTAAATCATTTTTTTCTGGAGAATTGTAATAATCAAGCCACTGACTTAGATATTGAAAAAACGTTGCCAAATCTAAAATTGACACTTTAATTCTTATTCACTCATCTTATAAATCTAAAAAGTTGTTCAAAATTCAGGCTAAAATAAAAGAAATTTATCATTTTTTCTCCAAAATTTCTAGATTATCATTGACCAAATAATTTTTCTTAAATTTTTTACTTTTTTTACCCACATACTTTATATATGAGTTGCTCCAAACAAATATATCAAGTAGAACAAAGTGGAATGAAAACGGTAGTGCTGCCTCGTTTTGTCACATTCTAGTGTTAGAGTGTAGAGCCTATACTGTAGTGTTTCGCTTAAAAATCAATTTCAATTATCTCACTTTAATCAATTAATCTAAGCATGCTCTTTTAAAATCGTTATGATGAAGAAACCATCATATACACATTTGTTTGGGGGATTACTCATCCAATGGTGACAAGGTTTTAGTTATAAGATGACCTGACATAATCATATCGAATTGATTTTACTTTTAGTATAAAAAAAACATCTAAGTGATACTTTATATTTTGTTTGACCTAATTAAATAAAAACTCTGAGCTGAACTAACTAATAAAAATTATATTATTAATTATTTTACTATAATGAATTATCAATGAAGAAATCATATTGTTGCACTAACATGATAAACAATCAATGGAAAATGCATGAATTTTAAATCTAACCCAAATTAAATGTGTTAAAATTTAATATATTTAATAAAATTCATTTGCTATATGAGGAATTTCGAGGCTTCATTTCAATGCAGATGCAAATTAAGCAATTAATTATAGATTTTAAAAAAAAAAGTTCCATAATTTCTTCATCAAACTGGAAAAAAAAACAAAAGTTTGTAATTTTTTTTTTTAATGATCATACATTTTAGAGGAATAATGATAGCTACTTGCTGAGGATTCAATGAATCATGTGTTTAACAGTATTTAAGATACAAATGCAACTAACCTAACTAATGACATTGCATTTGCCATTTGTGTATAGGTTAGCATTTATAAATACATTATATCTAAAATAATTTTTTTTAAAATGTATACACATATAGAGAGAGAAAAAAGAACATAAAAAGATAATAAAAAAAAAAAACCACATACTCCTTAGAATTAAAGCAATTTTCCAAAAACGCGTTAATTTTTATATCTCCACACTTGCTACATTACTAATAACATTACTAATAAAGAAGGCTAAAACTCCAGCTCACTCTCCATGAATTCATTCACGAGAGAATACTCCCCTAAATGCAAGATGCTCGCAACACAGACAATACATATATATACCCTTTTTTTTTTTTTTTTTACCATGCTTCAAAAAAAATCTAAGCCCATCAGCCCCACAGTCCATCGACCCCTCTTCGGCTAACCAATTGAGTCTTGATACATTCTGTTAACATAACAATCCCCACAGCACCAATGAACGGTATGATCGGTCGGGTCCACCTTACTATGATAGTTCCAGAAACATCTGATTAACCACTAATCATCCCCAACCCAACCCAAAAAAAAAACTCCAATAGCCTTAAGTCATGTAAAAAGAAAAGGATTGTCTGTCGTATGGACGGAAATTTGTATGCAAAAGTTAGCATTTCAGAACATAACAGCCACACAAAATTCCTCAGAAACTGAAGGTCTTTCCAAAGTTTGAAAACAAAACAAATCAAAATTAGAGAGCGAGCGAGCAAGCAAGGCAAAGACAAAAAAAAATTTCTCGAATAAAAGAAGGAACACTGCTATACATCGAGGCTACCCAAAATATACATGCAAAATCCCCAGACAAAGCCAATTTCCAGATGCACCTACTCCAAACTGGTTCATTCCCCAACTAAATGTTTTCAGTACAACAATGTACTGAAAATAAAAAATGAAAAAATGGGTACCACAATCTCCAACCCACTACCTTGATTGCCTGCATAATTGAGTGATATACAAACGTTAGGAAATAAATAGAAAACAGCAGCAGTCTTTAGACAGCATAAAAGCTTAGCAGTGAACAAGTATTTTGTCCTTTTGCTTAGTTTTACCATACAACAATAAAACTCAGCAAAAATCGTGTTTAAATAAAAAAGACAAGGTTTGATCTGAAAACCCTAATGATATTTGGTAGGACGGAATGCTAAAAGATTCCTGAGATTTTTTTTTTTTTTCAAGATTTAATAATAATTTAGAAAATTAATGGATTAATTGATTTTGACTTTAATATTAATTTATTAAATTGTATTAGAATATATTTTATTTGATAAAATTAGAGTTCAACCCATTTATACACTTAATTTTTTAAAAAAATAATAATTTATAATTCCCAAGAATCATTTAGCATTCCCTCCTATCAAACATTACCTAACATCAATCAGTCTAAAATATTTTTGCTTAATGGATGATCCAACATACCATTTCAAATGGCTATACAATAATACATATATAAGAAAACAATAAACAGCAGAATTTGCACACTAGATGAAGAAGAGAAGCTCATTTAATTTCCCAAGTATCAAAGAGCCATGCCCCTTCGGGATATAATTTTTTTATACCAGTTAAGTTTTGGTAAGGCATTCCCCCTCTCCCTTTAGTCCCTTTTACATGCTAATAACAAAAGGCTTATGCTGATGTAAAATTCAAGTTCTAACTCACAAGGTTTTAATCAAAAAATTACAAGACGTTATCTTAAACGACATTTAGGTTTCAATTGAATTAGTGAAGTGCATGTTCAGATAGAATAATTTATCAGTTCAATAAAATGTGTGAGAATAAATACACTTATTTTGATGCTTATAAACTGCTCAAGGCATCTTTGGAACTTTTGTATCTACAAAACATTCTCATCCGATGGGAAATTTTACATATTTTGTTGAATGAGTAAAAAGCATGTAACTAAAGCTGAAAGTAACAAAAAGAAAAAAAGCAATTGTACAAACCAGAATTTTTTAAAGTCTCTGACGTTGGCAAGGCAGGCAAGGACATCTCTGCAAGATTAGGTAGTAGCTATTTAGACATGAATGTTGAAATGAATTGCAGATCCTTACTTCCTACAAAATCTGCCTCTACATATCATCTTTTAGCACCACAAAAGTATTTCTTTATTCACAAGTTACCTGGAGCACAAAGAGATAAAGATGACATGGAGGAGGAGGATGGCCATGGGGCTGCAATGTTGTCAGTCAAGTCACATGTAAAGCTAAACCCTGTTGAATTGTCAAATACAACATCTGCAGGCCAACTTCGGAGTAGACAACCTATATTTAAACAAAGATTAAATTTATCAACAAAATGATCTTTCCAGGTGCCAAAAATTTCAGTTTCTTCACAATATTTTACAGAATCCACAGCGCCCATCCAACCCTCTCTCCTCCCCCCACCAATCCCTCTCTCTCTCTCTCTCTCTCTCTCTCTAATGCAGTCGAGAAAGAAAATCTCCTGAAAGCAAGAAAGCACCACACTTGATCATCTGGTGCATACTTAGTTATCACTCAGTAATATACAAGAGTTTCACCAGACATTCTAGGTATAAAATAGAAAATAAAAATTTTAAGGCATCCAGGACTCATTGAGAGAATAAAAGGATTTTCAGGCAACAGATTGTCAATTCAACACTTGACATCAGGTTTTGCCTATATTCCAAGAAGGTATGAACTTCACTACAATACAAGCATACATGTTTTATTTCAAGGAGAAGAGAGAGAAAAGGAGGGGTGGGGGGAACAGGAGAGAGTGAGAAAAGCAAACCTTGTTGCCCATATGCTACTCCAGCAACCATGCACACATGAAACCACAAAACATATAAACAAGATCAGGTAAAATAAAGAAGAGATCAGGAACAAACACACAGGCAAAAAATAAAAGTAAAAAAGTAAAAAAAAAAATAATAAGAATGAATAACCTTGGATGCTAAAGTCTTTCAAGTCAATATCACAAAGCTCGTATACATTTGTCATGACCCCCGCTTTTCGTAGCATGGACCCAAAAACTGTTGCACAGATTATGGCTTGCTGGTTTGTAATTAGCATTTGTTTTTGTATTCCAGCAATATATGTATTCAATGAGCTACAGCAGGAAGGACTGGGAGCAGCTACATTGCGACATGCTTTAATTACTTCTGATGGCTGTGTGAAATTTAAAGGACAAACTGCACAGGCAATATTTGCTTCAAAAAATTGAGACAAACCACACAACCATTAAACATATGTACAAATGCTGCTATGGTTAACAAATATAACAAAATATGATGCATTGAAGTGACAATGTCAGCATGCAAATAAAGCAAGTCACATATTCAATAAAATTCAATTCATGCCAACAACAAAGCACAAGTATGATAGGATCACAACCTATCAAACTTGATGAACTTTAATTGAAATATTTTGTGCTTAATGGCCTGGGGTTCTAGGTCTCACTTTACTGGGAAAGAAAATATATGATCAAAACCAAGGGAAAGCATATGGCAAAGCTAGCATTGCTTGAAGAGTGAATAAAACCTAATGATCTACGCCAATCACATAATGCCTACGCTTCTGATCATCTCTTCAACAATAATACTATTATTTTGTAAGACAATCTAAAACACAGGGCACTTCAGCACCAAGAATTTAACAGATTAACAAGAAATCCACAAACACATCCATAATAGTTCATTTATGGAAATGGCACAGTGGAAAAGGGAAATGTTCCAAAACAGACGTGTAACTTGATAAACATCATACCCTTGTTAACCTTGCAGGCAGATAATATTCGGAATGCAGTATTTGCAGCATCTGATGAGAGTTTCTTAGAGAGATATGAATATACTACGCCTTTACAATCGCTAATAGTATCACTATGATAAGGCTTGCTCACTAATTCTTTATTCTCATTGATCATCAATTGTGTTCCAGTAATTTGAAGAACTGCTTCCATAATAGCAGGTTTGCAAATTGGTCTGCAGCACTCTTTAAGGTGATCAACAACACTACAGGCCTCCAGCAACTTGCTTGTATTAACTATTTTCTCAAAGCTACTGACATCCTTTACTGGACAAGACCCACCAGTAAGATTAGATGATTTAACAGAACAAAGTGTAGGTATCGTGGTATTGGCTCCTCTGCTGGCTAATATACTAATGATATCTGAAAAACAATCATTAGCAACTGAATTCTCTAAAACCAGCTTATCAGAGTTGATACTGTAATAACCCTGGAAGATGTGGAGTAAACTGCCAAGCTGTGGACAACATATTACATTTCCTACCAGAGATGCTAAAGGTAGAGAACAATCAGATGCTGTTTTATCCATGAGATTTGACATTGCAGAGAAATTTACAGGGCATTTGCCAGTCAAATTTGGATCATATGTGGTGGGAAAAGTTGGGTACATAGGTGGCAAAGCTTCACTAGGATAGGGGTAATGTGGGAAGACAGCAGGTGATATTTCTATGGGATCAAAAAGCCCAGCGATGGGTGGAGTAGCAATCTCAGGTGTGGAGGAAACGTGATTCGGTTCAAGGAAAGTCTGCATTGCTGCAACATCTTGGAAAATAGATAGCCAAATAATGAGTAATAAGAACTGTTGACGCAGTGAACCTGCCACACATAAGCCAGCCATCAGCATAAACATAGGCCACTCATTATAGTGAAGAATTAACAAAATGCAGAGAGAATAATAGACAAGAATAAGACCACAAGCACATGAGATAGAGAGAGAGAGAGAGAGAGAGAGTGAGACACACACACACACACACACACACACACACACACACAGAGAAAGAGAGTTTGGACAGTGCAAATACTCAGCATCCATTAATGAATTCCAGTGGCTTACCCTTGATTCGAGTAGTGGTACAAAAAGAGCCCATAGTTCCACTAGCCTTCTGGCACCATTGAGTTTTATGAAACAAAGCCCTAGAGCACTAAACAGTACACCCAAAAATTGCTCACAGCAATGCACCAAACCAGATCTCCTGTACAGAGTTGACATGTCAGGACAAAGTTAACAGCATACACAGGCAATAACTTTGCTGGAAGCCTCAGCTGACCATAAGAAGCACACTTCAAATGATTCCCTATTAAAATACCTGAATACCATGGGATATCATAGAAAAATCAAACTTGACCTAAACTTTACATCTAAGTTTATAACAAGTTATACATGCATGGCCAGGCTGTATCATCAAAAGACATACTACCTTAAGCAATGCTACTTCAGGCTTCAGCCATAGCTAAGTTATGATTATCATTAACTAAGATAGACAACTGACCCATAATAAACTTGGCTTTTGCCAATGACAAACGAGTATATATTTATGTTATGCAGTGCTTTACTTCTAAACACTATTGTTTATTGCCTTTGCTAAGCCCCATGAACATAAGAGAATTTTCTCAATAAGTAGTTCTCAAAGCCAGACATTAGTGCATCTGAACACAGTATAAGATAAATTCCACAAAAATCTCTAGACATCACTGGCGCAAATCACTCCACTTCACTATCACTGAAAACCCACGAATTTTTTTTAATAAATGGAATCAAATATCATATCAATTATTGTACAACATGCTATGTTCTCTACCATTTGAGATATGAGCAAACAAAACTTTCAAGTTACCTGAGCTAAGCATAACATATGTTATTTCTATTTTAGGATTAGACCACATGCTAGAAAAAGAGACTACAGGGTAATATTTGATTCTGGTGGTCAAAAAGTGAAATGATCACCTTAATTAAGCTTAATTATTTTATCATACTCGACGAAGTAAAAGTCTTGCCCAAATAGAAGGGGAAGAACGAAAGATCTAAGACAAAATTTCAGTTTTAAGTTCCTCAGTTCCTCATCAAATGATTAAATATGTCCAATTTTTCCTAAATAATTTAGCAAAAAAAATTTCCTATAACACGGAAAAAAAAAATTATCTCAAGAAAATGTATTTTCTCACATTTTCACAGATACCAAACAAAGGAATAAATAATTCTACAAAAAAAAAAAAAAAAGAAAAGCAAAAACACCAAAACCAAAGCAAAGAATAAGTATTAAGCTCAATCAACAAACATAACTTCAAACTCCTTTCCATTTCTCACATTTCCTGAGCTACCAAACAAGCAAAGAGAGCAAAAAAGGAAAACGATTAGGAAAAAAAAAATAATGAAGAAGAAGAAAAAGATACCTGAGGATGATGAAGCCATGTAAGAAGATTTTAAGCTGAAATCAAGCGAATTGAAAGAGTATAGAGATCCAAAAATAATTGGAAGAATCAAATGATTAGCTGAACTGGATCGATTTAGGCAAAGAAAGTAAAAATTGAAAAAGAAAAGATGGGTAGAAACCCTAGATCAGCTCAGTCAGTAGAAACTAGAAAAAAAGTGTGTTTCTGTGATTGTAACTTGGTTGGTTTGGTGGATAAAGTAGAGGAGCCTTTACTTTACCTTTTAGACTAATAACTTAACCCGACTTGCTTCGGGTCAAGTCCTTTTCCCAACTCCAGGTGTATACTTCTTTAGTCCGAAGGCAATGCTAATGAGAAAACTCGAACCGAATCAATGTAAGACGGCCAATAACTTGTCTGAAAAATTTTTTTTTTTTTTTATTTTGTTGTAATATTAAAATTAGTTAAAAAATAAATGCTCAAAAAAATTAGTTAAAAAATATTGAAAATTTTTAATTTATAAAATTATAAAAATAATTAGTTAAAAATAGTGATAATTTTAATTTATAAAATTATAAATGTTATATTTTTTTAATTTGAATTTGAAAAAAATATAGAAAAAGTTGTGGCTGTAAGAGTAAGTAAGATTTAATAAATATTTATTTTTTAATTGACATGAGTCTGTTAAAGGTTAGAAAATTCTTATCTTTCTTTTCTTGTAGGCTTGAATTCCATATTTCATATCTCTTGAAAGAACTTTGTACCTAATATCATGGCATTGGTTGACCATTTCCATATTGAAAATGGCTAATTACTTCCTTTTATAACAAAATATTTTTCTTTGCATTTTTTTTAGCGTTTAAAATATTAGAAAATACGAAAAAATATTTTCATAAAAAATCTTAAAATTTTATTTTATTTTATTAATATTAATAATTAAATTAAATTTGTTTACTAATTTAAATTTAATATTAATTATTAAATTAAATTGAATTAAAAATTATTAAATAAATTATTATTTAAATACTTAAAAATTATATGTTAAATTTAAACATATAGTTAGACTAGTGAAACATTTTAATACAAATATTTTAATTCTTAAATTTTGTTTGATCAATACTATAATATCTTTGACTTTAACTTGCACGAAAAATGAATTGAATTTAGATGCTTCATAAGTCAAATAAAACAAATAATAATTTAGAAAATAGGCATGCCTCTTTTGTTTAGACCAAGAATGGTTTAGGAGTTAAAATTGATTTCTGATCAAAATTAACAGTTTTCAAACACGGAAATGTAAATCAGTGTTTTAAAAATCAAATTAGTAATTAAACCGATCAAATTATCAATTTGCAGTTTAATCGGTTTGGCCAATTAGATAAAAATTTCTTTATTCTTTTAATTTTTTAGTTTGGTTCCTATTAATAGATGTCTAACCGGTTAAAAATGAGCTAAAAGTAAATTAAAACCAGTTAAAAAATAATTTATCCAAAAATCTAGCTTTTAAGTGAATTGAATCAGACTGTCTAGTGATTTCTAATTCAATCGATTGAACTAATTGGTTCAGTATGATTTTTAAAATATTGATGTATACTTCACGATTAGCTTATTTCAATTTGTTACAATCAATTCTAACATGTTATTAGGATTTTTTTTTTTTTAAAACAAAGTCTGTTCACATTTTTTTTTAACCATAATTCAAGTGTAGGATTAGATATGTTCACAAAAAGATTTGAATTCCATAGTATCAAATTAGTTAGGCTGATTTTGATTCATGCTTTTTATGAACCAATTCTTATACTTCTAAAAACCAACCAAAACCAATTGAAAATTGATAAACCGATCAATCATGCATCAAAAATTGTAAAAGTGAAATATAATCTATGGATAAAAATCAGACCAATTTGGTATAATTTTAATGTGTGATTGGAGCACCCAATCAATTGAAATTAAATTAGTCAACAAGCTTAGATAGATTAGACTTATGAGTTGAGTCTTGAACCTTTAAAAATTTGATATTTTTAAATTGAGACCAACTTATAAACTCTAGATGTATTAAGTCCTTATCACGTAATCAAATTATCGAGTCAAAATTGATATCCTACGGCTCTAAGTGAGAACAATGTATACAAGTTAAATGGTGATTCTTTTAGACTATTTCTTTGAATATTTTCAAAAGTATTTTAAAAAGTATGTTTTATTTAATAAAAAATATGTTTGCTATTATTTAGTTATAAACAGTAGAAATTTTTACTCAAATCTAACGGATTTTCTATATTTTACTCTCCATTTTATTTTATTTTATAAGTATTAAAGCATTGAAATCAAATGATTTGTAGTAAGGAGAGAGAAAAATATTTTCAAGGAAACAAACTAATAGAAAATATAACATTAATTACAATTAGAATACAAAATAATGTTTGGCTCTCTAGATATAGAGAGGCAAACTAATTCTTTAATTTATATTTTGAAAATAAACAAGTTATTGGAGTAGTTTTTTTGTTAGATGACTATTTATCATAAATAATTTAGCTTAAGTAGAAAGTCACTTTGAGATAGGAATAAGCACGACTCGAGTAAATCTGAGGATTTAAAAGTTTCTGTACCGAACTGAAATTCTAGATATTGCAAAATAGAAGAACCGGTACTGAATTAGTCATTAAAATTATCCATACTGAATTGTCGCAGTATCTTGATATGGAATAGTTCGATTGTTTGATTATAAAGGTCAAGTCAATACAAGTCAAGGATTTATGGGGATTTGGATATTTTGGAACAACAAACCTATTTTTATTGCACTTAAATTTGATATAATCTAAGCTCACACAAATTTAAATATTCACAACTGAACGAATCGTATCATAAATAGGAATAAGTTCACCCCAAGGTCGATCTCTTATGGAGTTGAGGAAATATATTTAGAGGCAATTATAATTAACTCATTATCCTATATATGTCAATAAACAATAAACTCAAATAAAATCCTAAACACTAATCAAGTTTGGAATAATTAATATTAAAAAGAAATAATAACTAATTAACTTCAAACTAAATGATCAATCAATTGTCCAGGCATCAATTGAAGAAAGTCCATAGTTTAGAGTCATTCAATTAGAATCCTATGGTTTGAAATCTAATAACTCTTGCATTCTCATATTTCTACCTAATTAGAATTAATCAAATTAATTATCAATTAATAATTAAGTAATATATTTCTAACTCATACCTAAACCTCTATTAAACCTAATTCTAGTACTAAATTCATTTCTCAACCCCATTCAATACTTATAAATCATCAGTACCTGGTCAAACAATTGAATCACAACAAGCACAATTTAATAGAGATGGACAAATAATTCAACAAAAAATTAGCTCTAACATATTCATTCAAAAGGAATCATCTTAACCCTAGACATAAAATAATTAGCCCATAATCAATTTGACAATCATCAATTGAATCAGTAAATTAATCTTAGTTATATACATCATCATGCTTAATGATCAAGAACAAAAATAAAAATTGAATTGAATTAAAGATTGAAATAAAGTTAGGAATACAATACTATTTAAGTCAATGAATCCCAAATCTTAATTTCAATTCTTGATGCAAATTGATCTTAAATCTATGTAGTTTTTGAATTGATGAGGAAAAATTGATTGAATTTAAAAAATAAAACAAAATCCAAATCTAATTTATGTACAGAGAAAGAAGAACGAAAGAAAATAGTACTGAAATTTCTCTCTTGCAAAATCGGGCTCCCCCTGTATATGTTTTGTGGTGGCATAAAAGCTATTCAAATAAAGGATGGAAAACGCCTTTTTTAAGAAAGAACAAGGGTGTTTTAGGGTTGATAAAGAAGAAAATGCCCTTATTTAGATTAAACAATGGCATTTTAGCAAGAAGGAAAAACCCTATTTGTGAGCTGAAACACCCATGTCACTAATAGTAAATTCCATATGCATTTTGATCTAGACAATGACCGAATTTGGACTTGAAGTCTTTGTATGATATGTATCTCTACATAATTTTCATCTAGAATCTGCATAATATACACCACAGTATTGAATTAACAAAATAATATTAAAAATAAATATCAAAATGACTTAATTAAACAAGAAACTAAATAATTAGATGCAACAAACTCCCCCACACTTAAATCCTCAAGCAAACATAAAACAAAACACATTAACAAGAAACTTAACATCAACCCAGGATCTAATATAAAATTGCATTCTTCTTATATCCATAATAATTTTTATTATGAACTCATTCTTAAGCAACCAATCAGACTTTAGTTAGCAAATTAAGAACATCAACCTAAGTATGTGATCATCCATATGTCACTTTAAATCCATATTATTAATCAATGACCACGATAAATAATTATTTAATACTTCTCACAATCATCCTCTTTATTAGCTTAGACAAAGTACAATTGCTCTTTTCTTCTTTTCTCTCTCTCTTTTTTTTTTTTAGATCATAATATCGCTTCCCTAAGTTTAAATATGGAACATTCAATAAAAACTACTAGAATGCTTTGCATACTCATAACTAGATTGTCATTTGACGTAAAAGACTACCATGGGGTTCATAAATGCTTCTAGTTACTAACCAATCCAATTAAAAAAGTAAGGCACCATTATATGTTTTATTATGGAATTACATTCTTTTTCATTTTTGTTTCTTTTTTTGAGCAACGATACCTATTTAAACTAATTAAAAGAATGAAAAACAAGAATCTAATATTTTAAGCACAACATAGTCACAAATTAACATCACTTCAATAAAACAACACATTTCAAACCCCAAAACTATAGTCAACATTCTTGATTCACTTCCTAAAGCCTTTCTAGCTACTCAAGTCAAAGTTCAAGCCAAAAATCATACTTCAAGAAGAATTACACAATTTCATAATATTGTCTCAAATTAGTGCTAAATATACAAGCTAGTGAAGACTCAAATACAAAGATCAAAAAGAATTAAAACACAAAAACACTCAAAAATTAAAGAATTCAAAATACACAAATAATTCAAACAAAAAGATATTTTAAAATTTTCAAAGATTCTTTTCCCCTACACTTAAAATACATATTGTCCTCACTATATAATAAAATAAATGAAAAAAAAGAGATACTCCCTGAAAATAGATGACATAAAACTATTATTGTGGTGGTGGTGGTAAAGCTTAGCCTTTGCTCTTAAAGAAATCTCCACAAGTTCAGCACAATGCTCATTTTCTCTGCTTCAACACTAATTAAAAATAATAAACAAAACATTAAACAAAACAAATACATATTAAAAACATTAAACATTAAGTAAAATGATCTTGAAAAATTAAAAATAAAATTGGGTTGCCTCCTAATAGCACTTAATTTATAGTTTTGGGCTAGACTATATGCATTGTATCGTCAAGGATACAACCATATATGTGGAAGTGTTCATGAAAACTCATTTCTTATCTTTTCTCCTGTAGGCTCTCTCTTCCTAAATAGAGAGTAGAGAGTACATACTCCACATGAAGTGCCTTGGAACTAGGTTGCTCTTGTAGAATAAATGTATCACATGCATTCTCATATAATCCCATACTCTTTATAGATGCTTCATCTTCAATAAGATTAATGCAACAAATTCTACCAATTTCCATTTTCTTTATCTCCACCTCAACTGCATCCTTTGATGCAAAGAACTTTGATCATGATGAGGTTCCATATCATATTCTAATATTTCAAGTGGACTCTCATCATCTTCCCAAAGTAGTCTCTCATACTCTTCTTCTTATCTTATTCTTTGAAGCATTTCAAACTATTACCCATATGTTTTTCTATCTTTAGGTGGTCTATTTAAAACGTTGATCATAAATTTCAACTTTTTCACATTAACTAACTTCAATGAACTTCTGCAGTGACTCCTCTAATGAAGATTGCTTCTATATATTCCTCTCACAAACTTGAATATAATATTAAAGAGATTCCTGCAAAATTGGTTATCTTTGCTCAAAATAATAGTCAACTGATCGTTGCTCATAAATTTCAACTTTTCCTACTTGGTTGACTTTCATAAACTTTGCAATGCCTCCTCTATTGAAGGTCCTCTCGATCTATTTCTCTCATAAACTTACATGTAATTATGAAGGGATTCCTCCAACATCAGTTGTCTTTGCTTAACATAGTAGTCCACTGATAGTTGCTCATAAATTTCAGCTTTTCCTACTTGGTTGACTTTCGTGAACTTTTGCAATGCCTCCTCCACTAAAAATCCTCTCGGTCTATTTCTCTCACAAACTTGAATAAAATTTGAAAGGATTTCTCCAATGTTAGTTACATTTGCTCATTATGATAACCAGATGAAAATTGCAAATCTCCGTGATCCTAAAAATTGTCATTATAGTCCCAACATGTGTTGTACATTTGTAGTAAAGGTAGTGGTCATGAAAAATAATTTGGATAATTTATTGAATTATGGTTTCCTCCACACCATTCACATATTTGAAAAGAAAATTGACTAGAATTGCATTGCATATATCTCATATTAGATGATGTTGCAATATGTGCTTTTAAGCTCATAATTTGATAAGCTAACCCATGATTAATGCAATTACATAATTTGATCATGCATGACATCAAACTTATACTGAATAACTGACAAAACGTGTGCAACAACATTAGCAACCCATCCTGAGTTCCTCTATCTATATGCAAAATAAATTTAATTAACACAATTACATTAAATTTATTATAATTTAATACAAATATATTAAATCATACTCACCGTTGCTTGAGAGGGGCATCATCCGTTGGCATTCGTACACTTATGCTGGGAGAAATAATAGAAAGTTGATTCACACCCATAACTGCAATATAAAAACTAGGCCTGCAAAATAAAAACTAGCAGCTGATTTAGTCTAATTCAGTTCGATTTAGTCAATTCCATTACACCGATTCTGATACTGATATGATATGTAAAACCTTTGTTTAAAACCCTTGATACAAGAATTCTTTATCCGCTTTGGTGAATAATAATAATTTTTTTGTTTTTTAAAATATTAAAAATAGAATAAATTATTATATATTAAATACATTATAAATTTTTCTACTTTTTTTTTCCAAGTTTGCTAACTTAATTAAACATCAATTTAAAATTTTGTGAAATTATTAATTCACATACTAATAATTTTAAAAAAATCAATTAAATGACATTCAATATAATAAATATAATATATCAGCTTAAATAATATATTAATTATATAATATCGCATAATAATAAATTTAACACATTTTAATATATTAATTTTTTATTGTAATTAGTCTAATTAATCAAATTCAATATACTTTAATTAAATTAACGAAAATATTATATATTAAATATATTATAATTTACCTATTATTTACATCTACTCAATTTTTTTATATTACTAGTAATTGTGAAAATTATAAATTATAATTAATTTAAAATTTTTAATTAATATACTAATAGTAATTTAATTAACTAAAATTTTATTTTTTATCTTATACCCTATTTTAAATTTTTTCCCTTTTATTGATTTTACTATTTAATATGGGTTTATTGAATTAGAAGAATTAAAAACTTTTATAAACTTAAAAAATTAAGGGGTATTCAATAATAACTTTTAAAAACTCCATAAAAGTCAAATGATATCGAATAATAACTTTTAAACACTTAAAAAAAGATTTATAAAAATAAAAGGGTATTCGATTATAACTTTTCTAAAGTCTATAAAAATAAATAAGTATTCAAAAAGTCATTAATTTTTATAAATAATAGAATTTTATATATTTTTAATGACTTTTTATATAGTTATATGAATAAAAAGTCTCAAAAATTCTCTTTCATTTTCCCTCAAAACTTCCATAGATTTTTTTAATTTTTTAATCACAAATATCATACAAACATAAGAACCAACATACCTTTCATCATCAATATAGGTTGCATCATAAATTAAACCATATAAGAATATAAATTTACTCATGAAATCCATTAATCAATGAAATCTCATGTCATGAATTTATTATACTCTCAATCTCTGTATATAATCAAGCAAAAGATTATTTATCTTTATTCAGTTCTATATAATCTATACATTCATTTGCATAATTTGATGATTATACTATATAACATGTCTTTTAGTTTAATAATTGATTATATGTAAAAATTAATAAGTTGACAATATGATTAGAATTATTTTGATGATAGTAAGAATGATAGCGGATGGATTAATCAACATAGCAATATTCAATTAAAAAATCAATTTTTTTTTTATCTTTAACTTAAAATAACCAATTAGTTAAAATTAGACTTATTATTCATGATTTAGATATGTATTTGAAAAATAATAAATTTTTTAAAAATTTGATTGATCTAACCTATAATAATAATCATTGAAAATTTATTAATGTTTATAAAAGTTTATCAATATCTATAAAAAAATTTTAAAATGAAGTTTTTGAAAATCATCCATAAATTTATAAATTCTACAAAATTCATTAAAAATTCATGAACCCTATAAAAGTCATTCACTTACAAAAATCTTTAAATATCTTTAGAAGTCTTAATTAAATATATTTTGCTAAATAATATTTTCAAATAACTTCAAATTTTATTCTAATTTTTTTTTCCAAACAATAACTAATTCTATCAAACCACTTTGTTAAACACAAGCTAATTTTTTTAAAATTAACACATCCACATCAACAAATAATCACTAACAATATATAACCTTAACTAACAAATATAATTATTTTTCACTAAGTATTATCTCAAAAATTTACAAAATAAAAAGATTAACCTAAACAAATTTAATTTACTAATTTAACATAAACAAAATTAAACTTAAATCACTAACTTTTTCTGAAGCAACTTCTTTCAAATTTTCTTTTAACACTCTTACTTTTAACCAAAAAATAATAAATCATAAATTAGATTTATAATTATTTATGACAAAAAATTATAACAATATTTAATTAATAAAATTTAAAAAATTATTACCTTTTTTATTCTTTTTTTTTTCTTAAAAAAAGGAATAAAATTGAGTTTACAGGAACCACTTCTTCACAAGTATTGGGATCACAATTAAAAGAAAATTACTTATAAATGAAAGTTAAAAAAAATAATCGTGAGGAAGAACCAATGTTTGAAGAGAGAGAGAGGATTTGTTATATTATGGATATGGATATGAGTCTACATAGCATTGTGAATTTAGGACCATATTTATTATTAAAAGGGAGGACCAGTAGGAATCAAGGAGAAAAAGGGGAAGGGGACCACATTAATTATATCTTAATTTATTTTCAGGGGGCCACATTAATTATATTTTAATTTATTTTCTAAATCGAGATTTATTTATTCGGATTGTATCTTTTACCCACTAAAAAAATAATTTATTTATAATATATGCTAAGGTTTCAGATTTTGTCGCTCCCTCACATTCTTAGTTTTTTTTTTTTTTTTTTGTACAATAATTATTTTTTCATTTTCAAAGTTAAAAAAATGATTAAAAAATAATTTCTCTGTGTAATAAGTTAATAGTCAATCCTAGTGAGAGGTTTTATATTAATGAAAATTATTTGTATGGTTTACAAAATTATGTCAATTTATTTCAAAAAAATTAGTATTTTTATAATAAACGTATGTAAAATTCTAGATGATTTTAATCTTAGATTTTATTATTTATGGTTAATAATACATCACTCATGTAAAAAATGATTAAATTACGAAAAAAAAATCTCATAACAAAATTTATACCGTAAACAAAAAAAAAACAATTAGAAAAGAAATACATAATTTTTTGTATTGTTCACATAAATTAAAAAAAAAATGCACAACTAAGAGTAAGTATGGTGGTATATGTATGTATATATGAATATCATCTATGTAATAGATTAATATTTGATATGAGGTTTATAGATTATAGTCCATAAATTCATAAATTAAAAAAAAAAAAGATTTATAAGCTAAGAACATGTTCAAAAATAATGACAAAAAAAAAAAGAAAAACAATATATAACATCAAACAACTACAAAAATGAAAGAAAATAACTAATAAACATGACACTAATAACATATGAATATACATTTTATAAGTAATGAACCTATAACTTATATTTAGTAAACCTGACACTAATAACAGAAAAATATACACTTTATAAGTAATTAATCTAAAGTTTATATTTAATGAACTTGTCACTAATAACATATAAATATATATTTTATAAGTAATGAACTTAAATCTTATTTTAATAAATAGGACTCTAATAACAAATGAATATATACTTTATACATAATGAACCTAAACCTAACGTTTAATGTACCTGATACTAATAACAGATGAATACACACTTTAAAAACAATAAACATAAAGTTTATATTTAATTAAAAAATATGATAATAATAACAAATGAATATACACTTTATAAGTCATGAATATAAATTTTATGTTTAATGAACCTGATAACATATGAATATATACTTATAAGTAATAAACTTAAACCTTATATTTTAATGAATCTGATACTAATAACAGATGAATATACACTTTAAAGGTAATGAATATAAATATTATATTTAATGAACTTGACACTAATAACAAATGAATATACATTTTATAAGTAATGTACCAAAAGCTTATGTATATTAACCTTGCACTAATAACAGATGAATATATGCTTTATAAATAATGAATTTAAATCTTATATTTAATGAAGCTGATACTAATAACATATAAATATATAATTTATAAATAGTAAACCTAAACATGCTACTCTTATGATGATATTTCATCATTCATAAACTAGAGATAATCACTATTAAATTATATTTATACTTAAAAATATACAATATCATATCACTAAAATTTAAAATTATTATAATTATTCAAATGTAAGAAAATGAATTATTTATTTCTTGAAACAAAAAATGAAAATTTATTCTTAAAAATAAATTACATTATAACTTGAGTTATTAAATATTTTATAATAATTAATTTAAGCAGTGAAAAAGATTTTTGGTACATTAAAAATATTTGAAATGAAAAGGATTTATTAGTAAAATTTAATGGTACATGAGATATGTAAAATTTATATTTTGATGGGAGAAACAAAAATAATTAATATATTTAATTATAATGATTAATATTTATTATATTGTAAACAAACAAAAAAATAAAATAAAAAGTGATTTTTATTATTAAGCTTTGCAAAGATATGATATTGCAACTTTGGTCTAGAGATGATGAAGTTTCAGTGCAATAGCTTAGTATGTATAAAGGTAATCCGCAACAGTTGCTTGCTTAAAAAGAAAGTTATTGGAAGTAAATGGCCAAAAATTTTTGGCTTAAAGATGGTGACTCTAATACAAAGTTCTTTCACTTCATGTCATCTTCTATAAAGCAATCTAATTTTATTTCGAAACTTCAAGGTGAGTCAATTGATATGGTGAAGGACTTATATGGTTTGAGTTATGTAGCAAAAAATTATTTTTATAATCTATTTGCTTCTGATAGTATGATACATGATTTGGACAATAACCATGTTGATGTGTAGGTATCAGAGTTGGATAATGAGAGGCTGGTTGCTCCTTTTATTATGCAGAACTCAAGACTACTGTGTTTTAGATGCATCTAGAGAAGTCACCAGGTTCGGATGGACTTAATCCATTTTTTTCTAGAAATTTTGTACTCTTATTGGTAATGATGTTTTCATTTCTTGCATTGAATGGATTGTTAATAGTAATTTTCCTATTAGTTTTAATGCAATTATTATTGTTCTTCTTCCTAAATGTGAAAATCCAGTAACAATGAAGGATTTATGCCCAATTTCTTTATGTAATGTGTTGTATAAGATGGTTGCTAAAGTTTTGGGTGGTTCTACCAATATTATTTCCTCTACATAGTTAGCTTTTGTGTCAAGAAGATCTATTACTGATGATATAGTTGCTGCTTTTGAGATTCTTCATCATATAAATTGGAGGACTAAGGGAAAAAAAGGGTTGGTAGCTTTAAAAATAGACATTAATAAGGTATATGACCGTATTAACTGGGATTACTTACATGCCATGATGGTTTATATGGAGTTTTCGAGTAAATGGACTACATCGATCATAATGTGTGTTAAATCAATTAACTATTCTGTTGCTATTAATAGCCATGAGGTGAGTCCTATTTTTCTGAGTAGAGGTATTTGCCAAAAGGGATTTGCTATCTCTTTATCTTTTTATTCTCTATGCATAAGGGTTATCTTCCCTACTTTAGCAATCAAAATAGAATAATTTAAATCATTGTACTATTATTTGCAGAAGGGCGCCCAATATCTCTTATATGCTTTATGCATATGAAAATTACTTTTTTTTTTTACAGAGCTTTTATGTCAAGCATTGCAAAATGTCTTCTCATGTCTTCAGGCAAGCAATTAATTTCAATAAGTTTGATAGTTTCTTCAGTCCTAATATACTTGACTCTATTCAATATGATATGTCATCTCTCCTTCATGTTTCAAATCATTGGGATACTTGTAAATTTATGGGTTTACCATCCTTAATTGGAAGGAAGAAAAAAGCAATATTTGCTTTTTAAGAGAAGGCTATGTAAAATACTGCAAGGTTGTTAGGGGAAGTTCTAATCACTAACAAGGAAAGAAATATTAAATAAAATTGTTGTCCAAACGATTTTGAATTACTATATGAGTACGTTCCTACTCCATGTGACAATCTTCAAAAAATGATGAATTCTTTTTTTTTTTTTTGGGGGGGGGGGGTGGGAGTACGAAATCGATTAGAGATAGGAAAATTAGTTGGACTATATCAGTTTTTTTTTTTTTTTTTTTTTAGGAGAAAGGAGGAAGAGGGCATGTGATTTAGAAACTTGCATGCTTTTAATCTTGCATTATTGGCAAAGGAAGGCTGGAAATTGATAGATCAATCTGATACTTTTGTTAGTAAGCTTTTTAAAGCTAAATACTACCCAAGAAGGCACTTTATGACAACTCAATTAGGTTATAGCCTAAGCTATATGTGGAGAATATTTGGTCGTCTAAGTTTGTCCTTAAGAAGGGTTATAGATGGAGGCATGGAGGTTCTTTAATGATTAATGTGTGGCATAATCCTTGGTTGAAGGAGGACGACAGTTTTTTTTTTTGTAAGCACTAATATTGCACAAGGCTTGGAAGATTTGGGAGTATGTGGCCTACACCAGGTACAACGGTGTGGGATTGCAAGCTATTGTCTGAATTATTTAATACGCAAGATGTAGCTTCTATTACTTGACTGCCTCCTTACATGGCTAAATAATAGGATAAGTTAATATACACTATGATAACAAAGGTTGTTGCTTGGTAAAGTTGGGATACAAAGTAGTAATGTAATCATGGAATGATGAGGATGATGTTTCATTTGAAAGTTAAGTGGGCTTGTCTTTGGAGGTTACCAATTCCACCTAAGGTTAAGCAATATATTTAGAAGGTATGTAGCAGCTCATTGCCTACAAGGCCACAAGGGATAACCTGTGTTATATAGGCTTAGATGTACTATGGCTCATATGGAGAGCATTCAATTCATCATTTTTTGTGGCTCATATGGAGAGCATTCAATTCATCATTTTTAGGTTATCCCTTTGCAATTGATTATTGATTTATTGTTGGGGTCTCAGTTTCACATAGGCACGTGAGTACCATGAGTGAATTGATGGCTTTGGTGATGGAAAATGAGAACTTTAAATCAATTGCAATGCACTATATGGTGATATGGGGTATATGGTGTTAGAGGAATAACTGGCTTTTGCATCAAGTTTATGCTTCTCCTTCTCAAACCATGTATATGCGAATAGAAATGTTACATTCTTGGTGGACAACTTAAACAATGGCTATGAAGTTAGGTGTGGGTCGGCCTGATGTCGTACCTATAAAGTGGGCTTGCCCACCATTCTCTATGATGAAATGTAATATGGATGCAACTATTTTCTCGAATGAAGGGCAAACAGAGGTGTGGGAATGGTGGTAAGGAAATCTGCTCGTCATTTTTTATTCGGGTTTTCAAAACCATTTGTTGGTGTTTATCATCCAAAGTAGATGCACTTGGGTTATTGAAAACACTTCATCTACTAGTATCATTAGGGTATAGTAACGTGTTGGTGGAGTTAGATGCAAAGTGAGTGGTTGATTGTTTTTCTTCTACTGTTTTAGATGATTCTAAGTATGATGTTACTTTGTCTTGTAGATCATTACATAATGTGTCTATTTTTTTTTTTTTTTGGTTAAAAGGCAAGCAAACCAGATTGTTCATGTCTTTACTCAAATAGCTCGTTCCTATGCTATTTTTATCAGATGGCCGAGACTCCTAAATTGGTAAGAGCACTCTTGTTATTTGATATTTGTTCTTGATTAATAAATCTAATATATATATATATATATATATATATATATATATATATATATATATATATATATATATATATATATAAAGCAAGCTTAGAATGCTCCAAGTTTTGCCATGTGTCATAAATTTGCCACATATTATTTTTCTATTAGTTCACATGGCAAGCAAATCATGAATTTTATATTAATTTATTTTCAATTATTACTATTTAAACAAATTTATAACCTAAATTAAGAATTAATTATTATCACTAATATTATGCCATTATTATAATTTAAACCATTTGAAACTTACATAATTATAATTAGTAACCCAAAAGAAGTTAAAAATATTAAATTTTATAATTATTATAATTTAATAAAATTTATGACTTAAATCATTTATTTATAACATATATTTATGATTATATGCATATATAATGAGGTTTTGACAAATGAATGAATATCATTTTTATTTATAGCATTCGAAATAATTTTTCCCTCAATTACAATAATAATATAAGTTTTTTCTTTTTTTAATTTTTAAAATGTTTTATCATATTTTTTATTAATTATTTTTACAATACCTTTTTTATTTATTATAATTTTATAAATTTTGTACAAGTATTCTAAAACAGTTAGTTTGATTATGATAGAATATGTGTCATAAATTTGCCATATATTATTTTTTTATTGGTCTACATGGTAAGTAAATTATGAATTTTATATTAATTTATTTTCAATTATTATTATTTAAACAAATTTATAACCTAAATTGAGAATTAATTATTATCACTAATATTGTGCCATTATTATAATTTAAACCATTGGAAACTTACATAATTATAATTTCTAACCTAAAAGAAGTTAAAATATTAAATTTTATAATTATTATGATTTAACAAAATTTGTAACTTAAATCATTTATTTATAACATACATTTATGATTATATGATAGAATAAAAATTATGATAGTCAAATTTTCAAATAGACATTATAATGATAATTCAAAATAGATTAATTGTTATGATACTAAAAATATAAATAAAAATATAAGAATAACATAAACTTACAATTTTATTATTACTTGAAGAAATTTGAAATTTAAAGCACAAAAATAATTTTATGACCAATATGACAATTACATATATTATAAATATAATTATGATGTGTAATTTACATAAAAAAATCAAATTTAAATTTTAGCATAATTTTAAGAAAGTATAAACTAAATCACCAACTTAAAACCTATATCTATTTTAAAATTTTATATTACTTATGAATCAATTATAATTATATGAGTTGTAACATTCAAAATTTAAGTTTTTAATTTTTAATTATTACCATTATTATTAATGAATAAGATTTGTAACCTAAATTATCTATCTATTTATAATATACATGTATAATTCTTTTTACATATATGTGTATGTTTATGTGTTCGTTTTATATGTAAAAAGAGGATGTGAAGTGAAAAAGTAAATTTTTATATTTTTCAAAAAAAATATTCAATTTTATAATAATAAATTAATTTTTTATTAATTTTAAGTATTTTATTATATATTTTTATCTGATTATTTTTTTCTTCTATTGCTTTCTTTAACACATACACCCGTGCGCGCGTGCGCGCGCGCACACACACACACACACACACACACATATATATATATATATATATATATATATATATATATATATATATATATATATGATTTTATGTGTTTATGAGAATTAAAATATAAATAGTAAAATATTATTATAAATGAAATATTTATTATAAATTGAAATGTTAAAAGGACAATTTTTTTTTGAGAGTTTGGGAGAGGGAATTAATCACGAATTTATTGTCCAAGGAAATATACATTTACCACTAAGCTGTGCCTCAATGTGTAAGACAATATTTAGTTGAGAGCAAATTGAAATATTATAATAAATGAAGAATTAAAAAGACAATTTTTGAATAAATATTTTGATATTTAGTTATTATTATTTACTTATTTATATTCTTATAAATTTTTTCTTAATACTATTTAATTTTTTAAATATGTTTGTTACATTATAAAAATATTATATTTTATAGATTAAAATTATTAGAAATTTATATTGTATAAAAAATATAAATAAATCGTACAATGTACAAGCATGAATCTAGTGTATATATATAAAGCAGACTTAAAATATTTTAAAATTTACCGTGTGGCATATGTTTATCGTGTGTTTAAATTATATTAGTCCACATAGCAATAATGAATCAATTAATGATATTCACATTTATTAATAATTAGTGTTTATTATGATAAATTAATATTAAAACTGAAATGAGTATAATTATGATCATTATAAATAAAGTTAATACATGAAATATTAAATCAATATATTTAAAATAACATATAAATTTTTATATTAAATTATTAATTATTATATAAGTATTTAAGTTATTAATTACTTAGAAACATTTAATTGTTTTAATATTATTTGTAACCTAAATGAAATTTTATTAGCTATTATAATTTTAAGTTTGCACTTTATTAGTCCACATAGTAAGAGTGAATCAATTAATAATACTAATATTTACTAAAAATTAGCCTTTATTATGATAAATTAATATTAAAACTGAAATAAGTATAATTATGGTTATTATAAATTGAATTAATATATGAAATATTAAATCAATATATTTAAGGCTACTCTTTTATAACCATTTAGTTTTTTGAAATTTTTTTATGCAAACTATACTGAACACTATATTTACTTCATAAAGTTACAAGTGACTAATAAGAGCTGAATATAACAGTGCGTTTAAGAATTTGTTATGATATTACTATTATTTATCTGTCTCTCTTTCTGACTTTATATGCAATAAAAAACTTCTAATATAAAATAATATAGAATTATAATAAATTATAAGTAAGAATTATAATTTATTATAATAAAATAAATTATAAGAATAAAATAAATTATAATAAAAGAATATAATAAATTATAATAAAAGAAATAGATAAAATAGTATAAATATATCATAGTCTTATTTTAATTTAAATGTTATATCTTATCTTATATCTTAAATTTGTATATTATATTTTTATATTTTATAATTTTTTATCTTATAATATTATTTATAATACTTTAGATGCTAATAAAACTATTTTAGTAAAATTTAATTTTTTCAATTCCATCAAGCACAAAAAGTTTAAGGATAATTGTAGGTTAGTAGCTACTCAAGGAAACTCTGAATTCAATTCGCCTCCTAGCTAAACTTAATTGGCAATTATTTGAGATAATTATTTTTGAGTTCATTTGCGTACAAATTTGATAAAAAAAAATGATATGTTTATTATACATATAATTGACATATAAAATACCAATTAGTCAATTATCATATTATTCATAATTTTACTATTTCAATTAGCATAATTTTTTAAGTTTATTTTAGTCATTCAAATAGAGTCTCTAAAATGGATGAATTATGTATGTTTTGAAAGATAATAAATGAAAAATTACATAAAAAAATATCATAACAATTTCTCTCATTATCATTCTTATATATATATAAGATAATAAAAAATTATATTTTTTAATAATTAAAAAATAAAAAAATAAAATAGAATACGTTCATCTACTACTCATTACAATTACTTTATAACCCGTTTTATTTAATGCAAATTAATACAAACTTTAATTTGATAGTTTTATAATATTTTTCTATAATCATTTAAAATCAATATATTATCATAATTTAAATTATTTTAATTAAGAAAATACAACATGAAATTAAAATTTATTGATAAGAATAACAAAATAATTTAAAATAAATTATTATTTTCTTCTAAATTTTAAAAAATTGAGAATATAACAAATAAAAACTATATAATATAACGAGTAAAAATTATATAAAAGTTTAAAATTATTGTTAGCTACATATAAACTACTGTGTTCCTTAATTACCATTTTTTATAAATATTCTTTATAATATCATTTTTTTATATATTACAATTAAATAATTAAAAATATAAATTTATTTTAAAAATTAAAAAATAAATAAATTATAAAATTTCTTGCAATGCACGGATATTAACCCAGTTGTTATAAAAACAAAACTTTAACGAGATTTATCTCAATTTTTTTATATATTGTGTTTTTAATATTCAACTTTTTTTAAAATATAATTTTGATATTTATTTTTAAAAAGGATATTATATATTTTTAAACAGAATCCCTTACTAAAATTTCTGCATCCTACTTGGTTCTCTATAAAAATAACCAGATTTTTCCTTAAAAAAAAAAAAAGAAAGAAAAAGAAAGATTCAGTGACATATAAAACGGTGCGTTGCGGTATTCACCACCAGGGTTTTTGCGGTTTTGTATTTGTCTTGCGCTCGCTGCTTTTGCTTTATCGCCATTTCTGTCGCCTTCCGGCTTCCACAACCCATCAAATTGTATCTGTTTTTCAATCCGAAAACAATGATTTGTTAATCCTTCACATTACAGGTTAGTTTCATATACTCATCGATGGACATGTATCATCTACTTTTTCTCTTCTATTGTTTGCAGAATCAAATGCTTAATTTATGAATGTACGCTGGTATTTATGAAAGTTTTGATATTTCCTGATATGGGTTGTTAAAGATTTGTTTTGTAACGCTCTCAGGATAAAAAAAAGGTTTTGATTTTGCTATTTTGGGAATCAGTTTGTTGCAAAAATGCAGAATATTCACCGGGTATTTTCGCGTTTTTCGTCGGCGGCGGCACTAAGCACCGGCTCAGGTGCTACAAGATTTGTGAAAGAAAAAACTAAACCCACCAATGGAATTGCAGCAGTATATAAAGTTATTAGTACTCGTGTGTTTTCAACTCAGTCAGGAGGTGATGGTGATGATGGAAATGAAGGGAAAGATGGTTGGGAGAGTGTGGTGGGTGGTGGATCATTTGGTGGGACGGGTTCTGATGATCTGGGTTGGGATTCTGTTTCGTCGTGGTCGACTGGAATGACTAAGGACCATTTTGATGGAGAGATTGTGGGTCAGAGGACAGATTCTAGCTCGACTATTGGTGGGTTAGATGCTGCTGAGACTAAATTGGTCTCTAGTTTGCAAGATTTTGATGATAAGATGAGAGAATTTGAGGCTGAGAACAAGAGAAGCAAAGCTTTTGTAGATGGATGGGGTGAGAGGATGCGAGAGATAAGTGTGCTGTTGAAGCAAGTGAGAGAGCCTGGTGCAAGAGGATCTTATCTGAAGGACTCGGAGAAGGCTGAGATGTACCGTTTGCACAAGGAGAATCCTGAAGTGTATACAGTTGAGAGGCTTGCCAAGGACTACAGGATTATGAGGCAGCGAGTGCATGCCATTCTTTGGCTTAAAGAACTTGAGGAGGAAGAGGAGAAAAAGCTTGGACATCCCTTAGATGACTCTGTAGAGCTATTGCTTGATACTTGCCCAGAGTAAGATATAGAT
Organism: Reutealis trisperma; assembly: GCA_947687605.1. Taxonomy (NCBI): domain Eukaryota; kingdom Viridiplantae; phylum Streptophyta; class Magnoliopsida; order Malpighiales; family Euphorbiaceae; genus Reutealis; species Reutealis trisperma. The sequence continues at coordinate 433,510 of CANTUT010000158.1, read as the reverse complement.
TCTGCAATTAGTCTTGAATATTTATGATAATTCCATTATTTGGGAAATGATTGCACCAGGTCATTATTCTGGGCTAACTTGCGTTTATTGAACCAGATGTTGCAATGTGTTGCATGCTCATGTAAAACTGGACTACATGAAAAACTGATGTTACTTGCATGCTGTTCTGAACTATAGGTTGGAATTTTTTTGTGATGTGGAATTAAAATATTGAATGCATATGCATCCAAATAATCACAAAATATGTGTATTCTTTGATATTTTTTTTAAGAAAATTATTCCTTACTTGGTTTTGTTATTATGATTCTCTGTCTGCTTATTGTTCATTCTATAAAGTATCAGGCCTCAGCTTATTCGCATCTAATGGTAATAGGATACCTTTTACATTGAAAAGGAGCATCAACAATTACATCATAAGATGCAAAGACTATCTATTTTGTCACTATCTGAGACGTCCGAAGTGCTAAGCATGAAGATGAAATCTTAACATGCAAAACCTCAAAGAGGAACATAAGCCTTCTTCTAGATACTAGTATTTGTCAAATGAATTTTAGTTAAAGGGTATAAGGTGTCTTTGGTCTATGCTCCTGAATCCCGATTTTTCTAGATCTAAAATATGTATTAAAGAGGAAATTATTTATTGAATTGGAAATTTATGAACTTTGATGCTTTGGAGGTGCTGATGCATAGTGGCAGTGTTAATGATATTTGGTTATTAATGGCGGTGTATGATTCATTCAGGGTGGTGGTTGAGTTGATGAATGTCAAGCTGTAGTGATGTTACTTTTCTTCTCTACCTTTCTCTGTTGTATATGTGCATGTGTATCTGCTTTCTATAAATACACCCAGAGATTTATATGAAGGTAAAGAATGTTGGATGCAAATATATCTAAGGGCATAGTTATTAGATATCAAATTCTGTGACATCAAAACTGATGTATCCCAGAGTAATTGGGTTATATCTCTAATGATAGTCATTGTTTTCCTTTTCCAGGTTTTTTAATTCTCATGACCGAGAATTTCATGTAGCATCCCTCCCTTATAAGCCTGATTTCAAGGTGATGCCAGAGGGTTGGGATGGTACCATCAAAGACCTGGATGAAGTCCACTATGAGATATCCATGAAAGAGGATGAGATGCTCTATCAGGAATTTGTCCAGAAGATGAACTTTAACAAAATGAAAGTAAGTCCAACATGCTCTCTGCATTTTACCTAGGAAAAAGTCTGAAAATTAACATGAGAAAGTGTAATGCATATTTTGTAATGATCTATATTTTAATATCTTGTGTTAAGTTGTTCCTTGATGTTTCCCTGTGCTTGCCTTTCATTCATGTTTCCCAACCACACATGCACACACTCTATTCAAGCACTAATTTTTGCTTGTGGTTATGTTCCCAATGAGAAGGAGAGGAAACCAAAACTTGCATTTTGGAGCAAAAATGGCCAGCATTTTTCAGTGGGGAATGTTTATTAAATGTCGGGAGGTGTTATAGCAGTTTGTTACATATGTTGTTTTCTGAATTCTAAAACCAAATTTATGGTAAAATAATTTTGTATTTTCAATTAGTTTCATTGGTATATTTGTTTTCCATGTATACAGATGGCAGGGCAGGTGAAACGCCACAAGTATAGTAGACGGCGTTCTTCTGAGGGTTGGAACTTTACAGTGGAGAAACTAGGACGACGAGGGAAGCGCGGTGGTGGTGGTGGCTGGAAATTTGTAAGCTTGCCAGATGGATCCAGCCGACCTCTGAATGAGATGGAGAAAATGTATGTCAAGCGAGAGACTCCACGCCGCAGACGCAAGATTCTTCCTTGATAAACAAGTTTGCCTGTTAAATATATGTTAAAAATCTGCCTCTCTTGGTCAATGAAAAATAAAAAAAAAAATCAAATAAAACAGAAGATATGAAAAAAAAAAAAAAAACAAAAATTGTTGTAGTTTTCTAGCATGGGCTCTTATCATCTTCATCATTTTCAACTTTCTTCTGCACTATGATCAATGTCATTTTTTTTTTCAATGAGATTGTGCTATGTAGTACTTCAGTAATTTAGGAGTGAAGTCTGATCAGAATAGAGCAAGCTTCTCCGCTTCTATTAATTTTAAAGCCTAGGAAGGTTCTGGTTGAGGCAAATGTTCATGTTGCCCTTTGGAAAAGAGTATTAAAACTTGCATAGCTGCATGAGATTACATGAAAAAAGATCATTTTTGGGGAAAAATCTGCTGTTGTCAGAGGCATTGTGTGTGCTGTTTTGGATATTATTCAGGCTGGAATTACTCTGGTTTAAGATAACTAAAAGCAGATTCTAAACATCCATGCTCATAGGTGAAGGACAGCAGGAGTTTTTACCATCTAACAGTGCTTTATTCCCAATTGAGCAACTGTCTTTTGTTAGTTAGTTATATCTAGCATGCTTTGCATATTCGTTGTGTTTTGGTCGTGCACTATACTTTTTGGACTGAGTTGTGAGATTACACGAACTAGTGCTGTCCAAGTTTAAATTGCAGTCAGACAATTGACCTAATTAAATGATCTGTCTTTTTGGCATTGATATAGTTTTGATTGTCATTTTTCTATCCATTTCTTCATTTGTTTTAGAGATTACTTATGAGTGTGATTGTAAATGTTTTTGGCCATATTGATGTTTTGAGGGGAACTTTTCTTCTCTTCTCTGTAAAGTATCCTTTTGACTATGATTTAGCCTTAAGACCACTGATAAAGCTGAAGAAAAAAAAAATCATTTTAGGGAATGCTTGACATTAGTGTTATTATCTGTTGAGACAATTATTGTGTTGAAAATGATAAGAAGAGATTATCAAAATTTGTTTATTGATGAATTTGACATATTTTAATTATTCAAGTTTCTGAACCAAATAATATATTTAAACCTTTAAGTTCCTGAATTTATTTGGCAAAAAAAAAAAAATCATGAATTTTTACAGATTTATTTATTTATTGAACTCTTAAAGATTTATTTATCCACATTAAATTCTTAATTTTTTATACATTAAAAGACTTTATTTTTTTCAAATATTTAAACTCAATCTTATTATAAGCCTTCTTAAAGTTCTTTAAAATAAATAGATAAATAAATTTTTAAAGATTTAATAAATAAATTTGTGAAAGTTTTAGAGGTTTAAAAATCCATTTCGCCTTTTTTTTCAATATTTAAATAATGCTTTTCTAAAAAAAATATGTCATAATTTTAATGCTACACAAGCTTGTTTATTTTATTATGATTTATTTATCTATTTATTTTTTTTACTTGCAGCATTTTTTTAATGCATAGGAAAATTGATGATATGTGTCATAATATCGCAATTTGCTTTCTACCATTACGGCATAACATCGTATTAAAGCAATCATTAACTGTTATTATCGTCATTATATTGTTCAAAAATCGAATCATGGTTATTATAATTTTAGGTAAATTCAATTGTAAATAGGTTAATAATAATAATAATTTATTATTATTATTATTATAATAAATTATTATTATTATTATTATTATGTGCTCAAAAAATATAATAATTATTATTAACATTAAAATTCTCTGCAATAAATTATCAAATTGCAAATAAGTTAAATTAACAAAGAAAAGCAAAAATATATATATATGATACGAAAGAAGAAAAGAAAAAAAAGGCAAAAGAAGTAAATAGAAGAAGAAAGCGCAAAGAATATGAAAAAGAAAGCTCTTTTCTTCTCCGTTGAAGCACAAACTCAATAGCAAGCAAAACACAATACGAAGACCCAAGCCATGAACAACAATAGCAACAACGATAACAGCAGTTCAAATCTTGATTCGAGATTCAACCAGACTCTCAAGAATGTCCAAGGGTATTCTTAATTCTCTCATTTCTTTGTCAATTCTCATTCATTTTGCAGTTTCTTTTCTTGTGCTCATGTTTTTCTTTGATAGAGATAACCCATTTGAAAGATAAGAAAGTGCTTCAGATCTTTCAAATTTCCCTTCAAATTCTTGATTTTGAGTTGAATGGGAATTTTAATTCTCTTTTTCTTGGAGAATCATTTCATTTTATGGCGTGTGCTAAGAATTAAAGTTTCAGAAGATTCGCATTTGGATTAATTAGCTTTAGCATGTTGTTGGTTAATCTTAAATTATATAACACATTTATCTAACAAGCTTCAGATCTCTTAATTAGGCATAGGAATTTGGTCTACGAGTTTTCTGGATGTGAAGTTCTGTATTTGTTTTGAAATTGTTATCAAATTTATTGAAATTTTAGCATTTAGATCTCAGGAATTAAATGGTATGGTTGATAACATTGATATGGGTTTTGTTTATCTGTGATGAGTTTTATACAAATCAATTGGAAAAGCATCTGCTCACCAAAATCTTTAAATCTCTATTAAAAAAAAGTCAGTAGATTTTTGTGCTTATACATGAAGCTTTGGCCCAATATTACATGGAAATATATTATATTTAGAGACATGCATTCAATGTTTTAAATTGGGATTGCAGTGTAGGGCTTGTCAATGTATCATGACCAAAGTTTAACTGTTATGGTTTATGGTATCCTGAATTTGTATAGAAAAATAACAGAATAAGCTGTGTAAGTGTTTCATAGTTGTAGTAATTCACTGTTAAGATTGGAATTGATATGCTATGGCTGATATTTAAAACCATGCATGCGTTTATGGGGAGTGATATGCTACCTGGAATACCTTTTTATTCCAAAATGAGAAACTCTAGCTTGGTAATGAAGTAATGCCTGTTATTTATGATTATTTCAAAAGCTTTCTGAAGGAGATGTAGCATTAAGTCTTTGCATGGAACAATACTGATTCTCTCTCTCGCCCTCCCTCTTATCTGTGTGTGCAAATGCATGCATGTAGGTGTGTCTGCCCACAAGTTTGCATGGTGACTATGTGCTTGAAAAATTATTACTATCTCCGTTTCAAAAAACTTGTCCATTTTCTTTTTTCACATAGTTTAAGAAAATATCATTAATTGCTTGTCAATTCATAAATTTTGTTATATTTTTTCATTCATACTCTTACTTATACTCATTTATTACTACTTTTCTTATTATGTTTGAGAACACACAAGTACCGCACCTTTCAGTTAAGGATAAAATGGACAAATACCTATATCTATTTTTAAAGTGTGCAAGTATTTTGGAACATCCTAAAAAGGAACAGTGGATAACTTTTTTGGGATGGAAGGAGTACTTTTGTTATGTTAGTTTTGAAGTTAAGGCACTTTTTCTTGACTCTTGACATTTATACGGTTTCAAGGTGCTTTTCTGACCACATTTATTATTGCTAGCCATGGATGGATTTTAGATTTTGAATTATGCTGTCAACAAAGGCACTTACATTTTTTTTCTTATTTTTTAAAATCTTTTATTGCAATCAAGCTTGCTTAAAGGTCGCAGTATTCCTGGTAAAGTATTGGTGACCAGGAGAACAGATCCACCAGAGGATCCAAGCTTATATTCTCCTAGTTTTGGGAGGAGCTTTTCAGAAAATGATGCAGGCATAAGTGATAGAATGGACATGTCAAAGGAGGTGATATAATAATAAATAACCAATTTATGAATTCCTGTGTTTTTTAGTACTTATAATGTGCTGGTTGTTGATTAAGGATCTAAGTAAGGAGAATCTCATTTCTCATATAGGCAGAAGCTCAGAGTACAAGCAAGCTAAATAATAATGCAAATACAAACAAATTGAAACCTTCCATCTCCAATATTGAGATTGCATCCAAAGATGCACAGAAGGCTCCCATGGGTTCTAGAGCTACAGACTCTGCAAGAATTATGAAGTTCACTAAGGAGCTATCTGGAACAACAGTTGTATTAGGTATATTGCTATACAGTTGCCTTCTTGTATATTAATTTTTTTTATTTAACTTGTTGGGTAAACATTATTGATAAAGCTTGAATATCTGAAGTAAGATGCATTCTAGGAATGCTTAGATTTGAGATGAATTTAATCTTTTATGAAGATAAATGTTCTCACAGTAACATTAACATGCAAAGATATATGATCTTAAACTTCAGCTTCAGAAAACCAGTTTGATTAGATTTAAAAAACAGCAGTTACATAATGTAACAGCTGTTATGTAACAGAATTTTAGGCATCCATTACTGTTACACCCGTTTTTTAATGGGCAGAAAAAAATTGTCAGGCTTAACGGCCATCACTTTAATGGGGGACAGAATGTCTTTTATTTGGGTGCAGATTTCACATGCATTTGGACTTTTTTCTGCTATGCCTAACAGCTAGCATCCATATCCTATTTTCTTTCCAATAATTCCTCGATTTCTCCATATGGAAATAACACTCTAGATCCTCCTAGGCACTCCATCTGATATTAATAAGGTCATAATTATATCCTAAACTTTGTTTTGCATAGTAGTAAGGCTACTTATTATACTAGATTATTAATTTTGGTAAAAAATTATGCATGTTGAGTCTTTATTTATAGGGTATTATGCTTATTAATTAGTTATAACTATTAGATTTAGTAATTTATGTCAATATTTCTCATTTTGCAATTTTTTGTGGAAAAATTATGTAGCAGTTGGCAGTAACTGGTATGTTATGGCTGCGACGACCTTGATACGCCCGACCGCAACCGCGATTTAAATATCACATCAAACAATGATACACATGATCATAATGACATGCAAAAGCTCATAAACATAATGAGATGGTTTTTAGAGAAACTGCATGTGGGAGTTGAAAGGAGGAACGTAAGGGTAGAGGTCAAACAAAACTAATGATCAAAAGCTGAATTTTGGTGTGTGTGTGTAAAAAAGCTGATTATAGATAAATACCGATTAAATACTGCTGAGAGTATAACAAGCATAGTAACTTGGCCAAGAAAGATTTTAGAATGATGAATTGCAATTAATTACTTGATGTCTGATAAGAAGTTTTAAGCTTTCATGAAAACTTGGGGGATGTAGCTGATGAATGACAATTAAAATGCTTGAATGAACTGAACTGATGTCATCTTGAGGTAAGGAAAACTGCAAATATACTTTTTGTTTTTGTTTGTATCAACTTATTAGGAGAAATTTTTAACATGGGTGTTTGTAAGCCATGCTTTCTGCCATAGAAAGCATGAAATTTAGGAAATGTAACCAAAAAAAAAAAAAGGACTGAACTAGATATTGATGTCTAATTAGATGAGTGACTGCAGGAGGGAAGATGTAATTGTAGTGCATGCATTAATTAGTTGCTGTGGATAGCAGTTACATCTGGGGATGAGTTGTCTAAGATTCTTAAGTTATTTCACTGGAAACCAACATATGTCCTTTCTGTTACATGGACCTGTGCAAAACTATCTGGCCAATTTGGATAGACTGGAAAGTGTAAAAGATGGTATTCTGTTCACTTCCAAATTTATCCATCCTAGTAACCAAAAAAGGGATATTTTATATTGGCTTTTTTGGTCAACACTTGTTTATATTTGTAATTGGCCTTTTTTCCTTCCCTTTTATCATTTCCTTTGTTTCTAATTCCTCCCCTCCAACTAATCTTTGCTTTAAGGAAAAATGGTGGCTGTCTTACTTTCTAGAATCAAATATTCTAGTTGCCAGTCTTTCTGGCTTCTTCTGCCATTAGAGGAAAATTTTATCATTATAAAAGTGGTATTATTAAGATGCAGAATGTAAGAAAGGACGGCAGAATTGATGTCAAGAAGCTGCAGCACTGTTGAGAGTGATGGAGATAATAAGTTAAGAGAGGTTAAGAGAGAGTTTGCAAAGACAAAGGAGGAGTAGAGACTCGGGAGTTAGGAGGCATGCATGTCTTCATATGAAATCAACATAATCAATATTCCCATTACGGCAAAAACTTTCAAAGTTTCCTTGTTCCACAAATGTTAGGATTTGTAATTAGGCACTTGGATTCAGAAGATCAGAACCTAGAAATTTCAAATTGACATTCAGAAAGACAAAAACTTTACTCTGTTTAACATTATAAAAAGCCAATACATGTAGCTAATATTTTAGTTGCATCAGAGACAAATGGGAATGTTGTTTTAGTAAGAAATGATGGATGCGCTTCAGAGTTGAAGAAATTGCAGTGATTGGAGAAAGACTGAAAAGAACATTGATCGAGTCTTTGTGAAATTGCATGACGCAGGTTGCAGGATATGTTCCCAGATACAGCAAAGAAAAAATCATTGAGCTGTATTTTTTTGTTCATGAAATTGAACTCCTAACTGCTATTGTTCATCAGTGTATTGAGAAAGCAGTGTACTGATCTGGAATTCTAGAGCCTGTAAAGAAATGTTGCTGCTGATGCATGCTGTGGGCAATTCAGTAATTAGCTTGGCAGTGGTATCATTTGTGGACTTACAGCCTGTAGATTATCGATTGTCCACTTATGGATGGGATTTTTTTGGCATTCTTAATTGCGTGTCATCATCTTCCTTTATCTTTCCTTCTCCTCTGCATTATCATTTTTATGTATCTTCATTAAAATTGGCTTGCACTCTGCTATTATGATTGGTAATATAAATTTCTATTTGCAATTTTATCCTGTGTTTATTTTCTTGATAATTATTTACAGCATCATACACTTTGGTTTTTGAAGCTTGGATTGACTTTCCATCCACTGGTCTTACATTTCTTTCTTGTCATATAAATACTAATTGCATTTCATGTTATGTATACATTTTTCATTAATATTCTTTGAATTTTCATTATGCAGAGAGATTGCGTGACTTTTCATCCACTGGTCTTACATTTCTTTCTTTCATAGAAATGCTAATTGTGTTTCATGTTATGTATACATTTTTCATTAATTTTCTTTGAACATTCGTTATGCAGAGAGATTGCGTGAGTTAGCTTGGAGTGGTGTTCCACCATATATGCGCCCCAACATTTGGAGGCTTCTCTTGGTAAGCTTGATGTGGCTATATATGCCCTCCTGCTAAAAACTTCCCATTAATTTCCTCCAAAAGCAGTCTGAATGATCATTGCTTTCTATATAAAGACCTGATGTTCCTCAGTAAAGATCTATGACTTTTAGCTCATTTTGGTTTCTTATTTTCCCACGTGTGAACACACACAGACACGTACAGAACATACTAAAAGAAAGGATAATCAGGTCACTGGTAACCTCTGACAAATGTGGCTTATTTTAATGTGGCCTTTTATGCTCTTAACTATGAGTTGCTTATGATGAATGAGATTTTGCTGCTTGTTTTAAATTTAAATATGAACTGACAAACAGGGATATGCACCACCTAATTCAGATAGAAGGGAGGGGGTTTTGAGAAGGAAGCGGATTGAGTATCTTGATTGTGTCGCACAGTTTTATGACATTCCAGATACTGAACGTTCAGATGATGAGATCAACATGCTTCGCCAGGTATTTCATGATTGAATAGATGCATTGATTGTTGTTAATTCTTTGTTCCCAGTTCTTGACAATTCTCTTTACTTGTTAGATTTCTGTTGATTGTCCAAGAACTGTACCTGATGTCACTTTCTTTCAACAAGCACAAGTTCAGAAATCCTTGGAGCGTGTTCTCTATACATGGTTAGATACTAAGCTCATCCTTCCATTCTTTATTATCAAGGACTTTTTGAATTTAATTCTGCATGCAAGAAAATTGTTAGATTATTCTTGTGCCTTGGTGTTGATGATGTGATTGAATATGAAAAGAACTGTGATTTGCTCTTTGAAATTGAGAATTGATCAGATTTCTGTTATTTTTTGAAAGAAATCCTGCTGATTTTGTATCAACATCTAGCTTTGTCTCCTAGTATAGTAGGCATGCAGTGCATGCATCCATGCTGAGTCTTGATTCTAGGCTTTGTTGGATCAATTCAAATTCAGTACAAGCTCAATTTAAAGTAAAATATCAGAATTTTTATCTGTTAAACTTGTAATTGAATTTTAATTTGAATTGTGAGTGCACTGTTAGTAGTAAAGCTCACACCTGTTCAACTATTGGAAAAATTTTATTAAATGCTCATCTCACAATATCAATGCACACTGACAGAAGTGGCATTGCTAACTTCTCTTGAACCTGCCAGAAATAGGTTCAAAACCTGCCCAAATAATGACCTAGAAATTTATACAATGCTTGGGAAGGGTGGAAAATTGGATGAAAGAAATAGTAGGAAAATATGAGAGTATTCCACTTTTTAGTTGTTTGGAAGATGAAAAGAAAATGGCGAGGGAGGATGCTTGGAAAAAGCATCTGGGCTTCCAAAAAGTCTTCTCAACTTTGGAGGGATGGTGAAAAATGTATAAAATTTTACTAATATGTGGGTATGATAACTGTTTTTACAAAATAAATGAAAGCTAAAAATAAAATTCACCTTTTATAATACAATTTTCTTTCCCCCCTTTTTCTCCCTCTATTCAAGTAAGTGGAAAAGTTATTCTCTTTATCTACATTTCCTTTCCTCCCTCCACTATTCCCCCCAAACAAACAAAAGAGAAAGTGAAAGAGTTATGGTTGAAATTGATGTAGTTCAAAGAATTACAATACAATCCTAAAATAATTGCAGGAACAACCTGAGTTATCTGAAATGAATCCCTAAAGTCATGCGTTATGGTAAATTTGAACCCACTCCAACATGCGCTATCTGAAAAAAAAAAAAAAAAAAAAAAAAAAAAAAAAAACCTTGAAAATGGTGACACCTAAAACAGCCTGAAACTTTCCAACCTGAACATGCACAACCTGACTTGATAGTTGCCTCTACACACTAACTACCTTAAGTGCTGAATAGATTGCTACATCTGGAATGTCTGTTTGATATCTGTTTCAGCTCAAATCTCAATGTCTACTCAGATTTGAGTATGGACTAAATGGATTGCAACGTATCTCATTCTCAGTTCTGACTGAATTTCACCTTTACTCCTATTTTTGCAGCCTAGAAGTATTCTACTACATCAATTATGAATTCCTATTGCTTTTTATCTCTTGATACTGCAACTTTTCTACTACAAAATAGATCCAAAGCTGATGGTCATGAGGGCATGGATTTATGTAGGGACTAGCTACAATTTGACTTAGTTGTGTGGATCATCAAGTGGCTTACTAAAATATTTTCTTTCTTGCCATTGCTGACTGTCAAAAACCAGCCTCTATCCATAATTATAATGCTTATCATTTTTTATATTTTTGGAGATGAATAGGTTGATCAAAGCCACTCTAGGCTTCAAAATTTTTGGGGTGGTCTTGTTGTTTGAGAAGATTTTTCTAAATTTGTTACAACTTTCTGTTGTTCTCTACACTGCACATGAGATCTGGAGGCAGTCCTCCAGGATTTTGCAACATGATTTCTATAGTTTCACCAGAGCTGTTATTTTCTCATTTTATTTCGTATAAAATTACATGGCAAACTAAATGTTGATCATGTGACCAGCATGCTTCTGATTTGGGAACGTCTTGAGCTTTGTATGCATGGACAACTGAGTTGAGATATATTGACATTTCAGATTGTTCTGGCATAACATGACAGTTTTCTTAATGATAGAACTAGCCACCATGCATAATGATTTGGAACACAGTTAATCTTAATTCTACTGTAATACATGTAATTATGATGAAGATACGCGGACGTGGGTATACATAATACTTCAAATGGGGAGGGAAATCATGGAAATTCTGAAAAATAGCCAAGCTCCAAGACATGCATCTATGACCAATACTTGAGACAAGAAATATAGTTGCCTACAATATAACTCATGGCAATTAACATTGAGAGAGTTTTTGTATTCTCAATTTTTAGAAATATTCCGCAACCGGCTTTGCTCATTATAACTTGCATTAGACATCAATCTTTTTGTTTCCAGATCTGGTGTTTCCTACATCTGAAATTCTGGTAGATTGTAATATTTTGACAGCAGAAGAAATCTGGTTGTGATATGTTGTCTATCATGGTCCTCACTTGAGTATTTCATTATTATTCTAGGGGTAATCTGTTTTTTCTTCAGGTGTCATGTTTCTTGATTTCTTTCCAGGGCAATTCGGCATCCTGCAAGTGGATATGTTCAAGGAATAAATGATCTTGCTACACCCTTTCTGGTTGTTTTCTTGTCCGAATACTTAGAAGGAGACATTGATAACTGGTCCATATCTGATCTATCTCCAGATAAAATCTCTAATATAGAGGCTGATTGTTATTGGTGCCTATCAAAGTTGCTAGATGGCATGCAAGACCATTACACATTTGCTCAACCAGGAATTCAGAGACTTGTATTTAAGTTGAAGGAATTGGTTAGGCGAATTGATGGTAAACACTTTTTCATTTTTCCTTTTTTTCTTGGAGAAAGGGTTTGGGTTTTGAACCTATGACTCCCATTCATATTTAGCCTGGGTGTACCAAATGAGCCAAACCTGTGTTGGTGATAAACAATTTCTTATTCTCTACGAGGAGTATCTCTTTTTTCCTGGGTCGAGGACCAGAGGGGGTTATTTTGAGTTTATAATGTCATATGGGATGGAAACTCTGTTATTGCAATGAGAATGGCTTTTCTTGGTTTCTCCCTGCTCTCTGGTAGTGTTTGGTGTAACACGTTTCTTAGGAAATGCATACCAAGCTGATGTGTTGCTACCATATATGCTCTGATACACAATATTTTCAAAATGCCACCATCATCTTATTTATGCATAAATCAACTTATTTATTAACTTATCTTATGCTTTGATGGTCAAATATGCTCACCTATCTCAAAGCCTGATTTTTAAAATTTGTACCAGAACCTGTTTCAAGGCACATGGAAGAGCAAGGGCTTGAATTTCTTCAATTTGCGTTTCGCTGGTTCAACTGTCTTTTAATACGAGAGGTTTAGTTTCTCACTTTCACTGCCAGTTGTTACAATTATTTCATATCCTACGTTGCATAAATTTTTCAGTGTCTGTTCGCCAAGTGATATGAACTTTTAAGGTTGAGTTTCTACTGAGAGAATCTTGCAATTCTTTTCCTTTAATTATTTAATTTTGAAGCATTGTTACATTTTTTTTTTATTAGATCCCTTTTCATCTTGTTACCCGCCTTTGGGATACATACCTTGCTGAAGGAGATGCTTTGCCAGATTTTCTTGTGTACATATATGCTAGTTTTCTTTTGACGGTGAGTAAGCACTTCCTATGCACTGATGTATTTTACTTGGTTTCATGTTCGTAATGCACTATTGCTGTGAAACAATGTTTCTCCTCTCCTGCAATGCTTGTGTGAATGGTAAAATAACTTTCTACTGCTATGTTGTAAAATTAAAAACAAGCATGTTGTGAAAACTTAATCGTAAGGGCAACATTCAAGAGCTTATGTTTCACAAGAAATCTTTATATGTTTAATAAGGTTGTTTTAGGTTTTTGCACATTGCATAATAGCATGTAACTGATTCCCCGCAACTGAAGCAGCAGCTTCAAATACATTTTTAGAATATTTGTCCATCAATATTGCTACTGAGAATTTGGTGATTGGCCCGTTGAAACTACCAAATTATTAGCTTTTTTTTTTCTCTGTTGATGATCAAGAAAATACCTGCATGCTCTAGTGAGAACATTTAATTTGTGAGCCTCAGAAAGATATGATGCATTTAGCACTCAACAATGTGCTGTACTTTTTCTCTAGTGGTCAGATAAGCTACAGAAACTTGATTTCCAAGAAATGGTGATGTTTCTTCAACACCTTCCAACTCAGAACTGGACCCACCAAGAGCTAGAGATGGTACTTTCTAGAGCATACATGTGGCACAGCATGTTCAACAGCTCCCCTAGCCACTTAGCTAGCTAGAGAGGAAATAATGTTCTATACCTATTAACAGCCTCAATTCAATCTTCTTATTGATAACTTTTTGTTTTTATTCTGGGGGTTTTTCAAGTGGTCTGTTATCCGCAAATGTATGCTATGTTTTCTCACTCTAGTTGAGGTGATCAACCAGCATTGTCATACGGTTTGTGGCTTGTAATATTTTTGTATTCCCTAGCGTTTCCTTGTACATTTACAATTGAGTGAAGAAAGAAAAAGGAAAAACATCTTTATGTAACAATTTTTCTAAGTTAATGAATGGAAGCTAAGAGCATCATGTGATGGTAGCAGTAAATTTCTTGCAAATCTCTTGTAGGCTTCTGGCCTGGCTTAGCAAACAGGTTTTATGTCACGTGTTGCAGTTCTGATGAGTTATGCTATTGTGCTTACACTAGAGTTCTGACCGAATGATGATTCTATTTTAAGCCATGGAAATGAATCTACGAATCCTACCCAGAACAATAATGGAAGTTGCAAATTAGAACCGTGTGAGCAATATATTTTTATGAATCAACAACAGCATAAAGCATACAATACTTTGTACTTTTTACATGGTTCTGTAATGTGCAGATTTTACAACCTTAGTATTAAAGTCTGCATCAAATCAAGAATACATTGGATTTGTTTTGATAATCTTGAGCTAAAGCTAAAAGAAATATGATTGGAGCAGTGCTGCATAATTCAATTTTGTATCTTCTCTATGAGAGAATTATTTAGAATGAGCAGTAGAAAATATGGGATCACCTTAAACAATATTTCCCATTTCTATTGACTGTTTTGACATAAATAGTATTTCCACTAAAAAAATTATGACTAGGTCAGAATTATTATAAATAAATAAAATATAATACTCATCAAGAGAAATAATTGCAGACAGCATTTCCACAGGATTGATCTGGCGCGCATACTTTCTCCAAACAATGTCATTCATATCCAAAATATATTTTTCCATCAATTCTAGGATTTTCCACAGAACAAATCCAGAAATTTACTGAATGTGTTTGTTACACAAACGGAAGCACGGTTAATGAATTAAGTGTAGAAAAAAGCAAAAGCAACTTTTTATAATCGTATCCCTAGACTCAAATTCTTTGTTGCCTTGTCCTTGTATATGTGCTCTTCTTCTAGGTGGCTTTGTCCAAATAAAAACTGCTACTTGAAAATTGAGAGCTTAAAAAAGTCCCTCTAGCTTTCTAAATTCGATCACTGTAAATCATCCAAGATATCTTGGCATCACAAGATGGAATCTTCAAACAAGATTTAGTGATTGCCTTTTTGCCTGCAATATAATACCGTTAAAAATATATGCATTTACAAGGAAAAGTTTGTCAAGAATGAATACAAATTCCTATCATTGTTGATAGACATTGCTTAATGGATATGTGAATTCATTTCATCTAATAATGCTAGATTATCTGAACAGCATTTCATGGTTATCATAAAAATGGTGAGTTTCTTTAGAAAGATGGGTATTGCACTGAAGGTCAAACCAGAAATCTTAACAATGATGAGATTTTAGTATGCTCTGTGAACTCCTAATTAGCACAAATGTAGACTTCAATACTAGTCCTATTGTCATCTCTATAACTTTTTTAACCTGAAACCTAATACAATAGTTAAAGGAACCCACCAAGCATTTCTCACCTTTTATACAGTAATCGAATGACTAACAAACAAATTGTTAAAAGAAAAATAGACCAACAATGTCCTAGTTGGAACTACCACTAGATGAATCAAGCTCCTCAATGTTTAATCCCTTTACAATAAACTACATGCCAGACAAATAAGTTTCTTCACATGTTCATGACTCATCTGATATTCTGTTTTACATGATAATCAAAGGATCATAGTTCATTTCACTATTTTAACATAAAATATAGAAGCAGCAAAAAGAAAATCCTTCACTTGCTTTGAACAGATATCATGGCATAAACATGAAACAAGTAATTAATAAATATTATCTGTTCACAGATAAGGATTGCTTACATGTTTTTTCTGCTCAAGTTCTTCAAGGAATTTCTTAGGATAATCTATATAATCATCACATTCTTTCTTTATAGTAGCAGCAAGTTCTTCTCTTCCAGCCTCCTCAAGGTTCCTAATCAAAATTGTAAAGGTTAATTTATCTGGGTCACAACCTGATGCCTTCATTCTGCTATATGTTTCCATTGCCTTCTCAATCATATCCACGTGCAGATAAGCCCCAATCATCTCTGTAAATGCTCTCGTGTCAGGTTTCAATCCTTCCTTTTCTAGTTTACAAAAGAATTCTTCAGCCATTTCAATCAGTTTGTTCTTTCCCAACATCTCAATCATGCTATGGTACAATGATAGCTCTGGTTTGTACCATATTTCCTTTTGCACAAACTCGAAGACCTAAAGCCTGATTCCAGTTCAGGTAAAAACATATAATAGGGGGAAATACATAACAGAACAGAACAACTAAAAATTGTGCAAAAAGAAGGAAAAAGAAAATTTTCAGACATAGTATATTCGTTCTTTCTCAATAAAGCAAATACTTAACAAATCCACAAATTATCAACTAGAGTTGTAGCAGCTTTGGCAAGAATCTATTATAATTGTTTCTATGAAAACCATTAAATATCAATGAGCTTTGGCTTAAGGGTTCAACCCTTTGGATTCTAATTAACAATATATATATATATATATATATATATATATATATATATATATATATATATATATATATATATATATATATATATATATATATATATATATATATATAGACACACACTGATAAATAAGGATTTCAAAATTGTCAAGAAAAGTTACAAACTTTCATAAAGGGATTTTCTGATTCAATGCAATTTTGCCAGGTATTGAATGTCTTGAAGATGTATAATAACCTAGTAGGAGTAAATGAGAGTACCTTTAGGGCCAAATCCAATTCATTTTGGTTTTGCAAGACTTCAAGGGTATCAAGCAAGTCAGCTTTGAGAAGCCTGGAAAGTTTATTGTTAAAAACCTCCTCCAATCTGGGATTTGATGATTTAGCCAATTTCAGGGACTGGATTGCTTGTATGGCTTCTGTTGATAATCTCTTTGACCTCCATAAGGGTTTCCTTTGCCCACCTCTCAGGCTACAGGTGATAATCGATGAGCGAAAATGGGGTTTCTGCGGAATTTCACAGAGTTTCAGCGGAGGAAACTGGAATTTGAGAGAACCCATTAAACTAGATTCCATGGAAGCGTTATCATATTAAGATTCTCTCCAGTGTTTATAAACATGATCTCTTGGATTCGAATATCTGAATGCTTTTACTACAAGACACACATTATATTAAAATAAAATAAATAGTTTCAAAAAATAATAATAATAATAAATATTAATATAAAATTGTTAATTCTTTATAAAAATTTTAATAAATTAAAATTTGATCAAAATTTAATTCAATTTGCAATCTGTAGAGTTACCTATAATCCGAAATGTGATTAATTAAATTCAAAGTAAATTAATTAAATTATATAATTTTTAAAAATTTCAAATTATTTTCAATAAATTAATTGAAAATTTTAATTCAAAACTTATCAAATTATTTTTAAGAATCAATTAATAATCCAACCTATTTATCAGCTTTGTATTATTGTTATTATTATTATTATTGTTTATAAGCTTTTAGGATTGAATGAAATCCCATCAAATCCCCATTATTCATTGAGCCACTTTTTTTTTTTTTTGCCAATTCTAATTTTTAAAAATACTAAATACTTCCCTTTGTTTTTTTTTTTTTTTTCAATCTAAATTATATCCGTTGTCCGTGAATTTATACCATATTTTATAATTATCCTTAAATTTTGATTTGCAACGAAAAAATACACCAACTTCGATTTCATTTTATGGTTGTTTCTAAGTCATTTTTTCGACTTATAATTTGCTGAAAATCCTACGTAATAATCATTTCGCACATTTTTAAATTTTTTCACCATTCCCAATGACACATGACAATCAAATTTTATATATATTAAATATTTTTTTTACCTTTCCCATCTTCTTCAATTAAATTTTATACATATTAAAAATAAAAAAAGTGTGAAATGGTTGCTATGTAGAATTTTTGACAAGTTGTAAGTCAGAAAAGTAATTCAAAGACAATCGTGAAATGAAATCAAAGTTGATATATTTTTCCGCTGCAAATTAACAGTTAAAAATAATGATGAAATATAAATATAAGTTTAAAAATAATGAGTACATTTTACCCCTTTTTTTTTATGACTCAAAAGTTACCGTATTTATATCACATAGTAAGGTTCAAACATAGAGAGAATTATTTATCAATAGGTAGCTAGGTAGTCAAATATTTGGAAAATGTTTTTCTTTTTTCTTTTCAAATGAGAAAAATCTATTCTTTAATTTTTTAAAATATAATTTTAAATTTTTAATATAGTAATTAATTATCATTAAAAATCAAATAAATTTTGTGCATTGAAAATAGTGATACAATTCACAAATCGATTCTCTTTAATTTCACGCTTCAAAATGTTATTTTTTTGAGAAATCTTTCTAACCCTTTAGAATGTGAAAGGATTCCAAATATGTCACAGGTGTAAAGTATTTAAACTATTTTGTATCTTTGTTTGACTTTTAATCAATTGATTGTCCATGATCTAAAGAGAATAAAGAATCTCTAAATTCACTAGCTAGCTCTGTCTAAAAATTTTACTGTATTTAATATGTCACGCCCCGAATCTGAGGGCACGTGACCGGCACTAGGACACGAGAAATGCATGTGACTATCAGTGCCCGTAGTAAGCCTAATCCAAACCACAAGATAAAAAGCCCAACTGAAAAGGGCTATGGGCCCAAACAAAGTAAGCATAACCAAATGAAATCATAACATAACACACTATTAAATTGGCCTAACATCATTTATCCCATAATTGCCAGAAAATCATAAATTACAGAAAGGTTCTGCTTAACCCCAAAGATTACATAACTGAAAATAATACATAAAGATCAATTACAAAATGTAACATTACGGAGTTCTAAAGTTACAATTACAAATATACTTCTATTATATACATTCTTAATATCTCATTAATACAAATCACTGTCGAAGGAAAATTGGCAGTCTACTCAATTACAATTCCTTCCCAGCTCATTCTCTGACCTGAAAGCAACAAGATGAACAGGAATGAGCGTTCGACTCAGTGAATGATACCAGCTAATATATTAAACTGGTATCCCACAGATATAATCTAATGCCCATGATATGCACCGTGTCATAGAGACAGACAAATCATCCAATCAAGCAAGGATGGGGTATGGTCCACAGTACCACACTAATACTCAGTACTCAATATGGGGAGCCGATTCCCCTACTCTGGCTCTCTGAATCCAAATAATCTGTCTCTTATATCCAAGGGGCCCGGCCGTCACTGGTCTGTAATACGCAGCCCTGACCCGACTGACAGCAACCCTGGCGATGAGCAGGCCTGGCCGAGCTCATCTTCTGAATCTCATAATAATCCATAACTATCCCATAATCCTAAGTGGTACTGTATCCTCCCGACCTCCATCCATCAATCACAACCATAACATGGCACATAATACAGAATATCAATTCATCACTCACAGTCAAATGTCACATGCTTATAGATGCAATAGTAATGCATAATATACGTAAATATATACACACAGCAATGCATATGAAATGGAAATAGAATAATATATCAGTGAGTATCACTCACCTAACTGTCGACGCTTCCGACCGGCTTCCCTCAGAAGAGTAGCCTGAAAAACAGGAAGATGCCAGACACCGACACCTCGCAACAGAGAACATAAACATGATAAGGATTACACTCAACCCCAGAACAGACTCGATAACCTAACAAATACTCTAAAAATCACTAAACATAGATTAACTCATATAGCAACAGAAAAACAAGGGTTCCGGGTTCACTTTCACAAATTCTGAACATATGAACGTCGAGGATCTTGCCAGAACGTCAAAACAGAATTACTGCACCTCCCCACGCGCCGGCACCACGCGCCGCCGCCGGCCGACCACGCGCCACCGCCAGTGGCGGTGGATCTGGGAAAACTCCACACCAGCAGATTCACCTCAACCCCAGGAGCCCAAAAACAGTCACCACTCGCCGGCACTCGCCCTCCAGCCACCGGAAAATGCCTCCAAAGCCACGGTTTGGTATTTTCCGATCTCCTCTTCCGGTGGTCCTCAGGGGGCAAGGCAGGTACCAAAGTGAAGCTCTCATCTCCAGGGGTAAAACGACACCAAGATCGCCGGATTCCGCTGCCGGGATCGGCCAGAAAATGGAGTTGAAGTTGCAGTGGCCGGCGGTACTTCTCTCCTCGCGTACGCCGCCGTGCCGCCGCCGATCACCGAGCTGCCGCCTCCCTCGAGGTCGCCGGTCCTCCTTCTACCCAGCGGTGGTGGCGGTGCTTGCCACCGCCCGCCGGAACACGGTCAACACTCTCTCTCTCTCTCTCGGCTTCTCCCTCTCTCTCTCCTCTCTCCTGCCCGTTCTGCCTGCTCCAAAACGCCCCATTTTAGGCTTCTTTCCCAACCAATCACAGCCTTCCATTTCTTCTTTCTTCTTTTTCCTTTTACTTAAACAGATTATGCTTATATATATATATATATACTCCAAACCGTATAATATATACATATAATACTATATACATATATTTATATAAACATAATGCTACATATTTATATATACAAAATAATAATAATAATAATAATAATAATAATAATAATAATAATAATAATAATAATAATACCACCAATAATCATAATAATGCAAATAATAGTAATAATAATAATAATTAACAATAATTCATAATTTACATATTAATAATAATTTACAACATATACTCATGAATATATATCAATATCATTATTTACGATAATTATAGTAATTATATCGGAAATCTAAACTTTCGATAAAATACTATAATCACACTTATAATATAATTAATACCCTTATTAATACTCAAATATCAAAATATAATCTGAAATACAATTATTCAAAAAATCTACATTAATATTATCATAACAATATAATATTGTAATATTATATCAAAATTACCATTAATAATACGTATTCAAATAATATGAATATTTTTAATTTAATAAAATATAATTCTAATCTTATTTTAATAAGGAAAATGATAAAATAATATGTTTCCGTACGAAAATAGAATTTTATAAAATAATTGAAAATTCGGGATATTTCATAATAGTAGGAGGATTGTGAGAATAATTGACTATATTACTTGTGAAGGAAATAATTACATGAAAAATATGAATTGATTGTTGACTGTAAGTATATTAAAAAAAAAAAAAAATGGCAAAGAGTTTTGGAAACAGATTGCTTGTAATAACTAAGAGAATTAATTATATGAAAAAGATCGCTTTGAGAATAGATTGCTTGTACGAAGAACTGATTGCTTATAATGGATTTTGTTAATTACTTAAAGAGAAATTTAATTGACTTGAATTAATTTATTGATTTGATTAAATTGACTAATTGAGTTAATTGTGAAAATTATTGAGTTGGATTGTTGAGATTTACTATTTTTAGCATACTCCTTTTTTATAGCATTTTGGAAGGTAGTTTTTATTAGCTGTTGTTCTTCACTTTTAAATTGTTTTTCTAAACTTTTTACATATTTATCTTATTTTGAGCACGTCTTATTTATTAATAAACGTAGAGAAACTCTTTAGATTTTTTTTTTTTTTGCACATGTGAAAAATATTGCTCTGACTTCTAAAGTTAACTAGCAACTTTCATTAATTATGAACTAATTGATTCAAATTAAATTAAATTAAATAAAAATTAATCAATTGATCAAATTCTCTTCTTATGAATTTTTAAAGTGAATGGACCTCTAGAAATAATTATAGAATCGGTTCACTCACTTTTGGGTACAAAAAAAAAAGTTCTCCCTTTGGTTGCATCATTTTTGGTCATTTAATTGTACTATTTTACCCTATGGTTGTGCCCCTTGTGGCCATTGTACCACTGAGTCTATTTATGTGATTTGACATTCAAATTTCAATACGATGCTTCTCTGAATTTTTTTTAAATTTTTTCTCCTAATTTTTTAAAAAGGCCAAAAATTAAAATTAAAAAAAAAACTATAAATAAAAAATTGTAATTTTGACAATTTATTCAATTTTATTCTGTCAATACGACAATATTTCTCAATTTAATATTAAGAATATATAATTAATTTTGAAATATAATTAAAAAGATTATTTTTATAAAATCTTATTAGTTTGTTTTTCTCCACAATTATCAGATAATACTCATTTAACTACAAATTATGTTTCATATTTTCTTTTTGAGATGTCCAAAATAAATTATCCATTTTTTTCAAGTTATATTTATTATTATATTTTAAAAATATATCATTTAATATAGTTATAATCAATCATATTATTTTAGAATAACTAATACAATTTATGATCATAATAAGGATAAAATAATAAAATAAATATAAATATTTAATTTTTATGTTAAAATAAAAGCAGAGTATAATTTATTGATAGAGAGAATAATATTTTTAATTTTGAAATTTATTGATAATAATTTAAATTTTGAATTATAATTTAAAATTTATCACCTATACGACAAATTATATCTTGAACCATGTGCATATAGGAATATGGACCATGACACATGGATAGATGGAAGGAAATTAAGGGAGGGAGACTAAAGACATATGGAAAGAGGGTAAGAGAAGGGACCAAGCTTAGCAAAAAGAAAAAAAAGAAAAGAAAAAAGGAGAAGACCACGAGATTTTATCTAATGAGTAAAAAACCGCAATTGGTTGCTCAAGAAAATTAAATGTGAAAGGAAACAAAAATAGAAATTTTAATGCTTTAATCGGATAAATATGATTTCAAGTTTAATTTTAAAATTATATAAATAAAAACTTTAAAATTTTTTCAACTCACCATGAAATTTGAATATAAATTTAAAGAAAAAAAATTAATTAAGCCCAAACTAACCAATCCAATTAAATCGAATCAAGCCTTTCGACTTGGTTGAGTTGGAAAAAAATGAATTTTTATTTTTTAATTTAGTTTGATTTTAAATCCAATCTGTATTCGGTCACATCTAAATACAATTAATGAAATATTTTTTTATAAAATTAATGAAATAATTTTAAAATCATAGAAATTAATTAAAAAGGTAAAATTACTAGAATTTGAAAAAATGTAAAAGTAAATAGGCAGAGACATTGATTTGAAAGGGGATTTTAATACATTGCTTGAGACAGATTTGAAAGCTCATGTGGTCAGAAGAATTTAAAATAAAAATGAATAAGTGCTTATTACCCAGATAGATGCATCCAAATCCTATATGTCACCAAGTAGTACGCATCGGCAAGTCAAAAGGTGCTACGACGAGGTTAGCATTTGCCACATAGTAGACAGATTGATGGCCAAAAGAACCCTCTTGTCAACATCCGGTCATTTTTTTATTTTTATTTTTTTTATAAAAT
Source organism: Reutealis trisperma (assembly GCA_947687605.1). Classification (NCBI taxonomy): domain Eukaryota; kingdom Viridiplantae; phylum Streptophyta; class Magnoliopsida; order Malpighiales; family Euphorbiaceae; genus Reutealis; species Reutealis trisperma. The sequence goes on along the minus strand of CANTUT010000158.1, from coordinate 410,248 downwards.
TAGTATAAAAAGCTATATTTTTTACTCTCATTTAGGATAAATTTTATTCTTATTTTATTGTAATTAATTTCCTATTTATTAGCTTTTTTTTATATATAAAATATTCTAATTAGGGTATGACACATAATTAGGGTTAGTCAATTACTTATATAAAAGTTTTATTGTATATTTTTCTATTATGATTCAATAGATAAACAACTCAATTTTACTTTCAGGTTCTGTAATGGCTTCTTGAAGTCTAAATATTATAATAAAATTGACGGCTTCTTAAAATTTAAATATTATCATACAATTGACGATACAATATAGATATTAACCTCTTAATTGGGAACTCTAAACGCTTATATATAGCTAATTTTAGATTACTTTTATTGTTTGATTCAAACCATCCATTCCTACTGTTTTAGAACCTATTTACACAAACTTTAATAAAACAATCTAATTATTGATTTCCGTGATTAACGATTTTGACGCGCCCTGATAAGATCCGTAGACTTTTGTCAGCCTAGGGCAGGCTTGGATAGACCGAGTGAATACTCAAACTCATGAATAGGTCTAATCCATATTAAGTTTTATAGATTTCTTTGCTTTTCGTTGTCCAACAATTAAATTATCAAGTTGAGATGATACATTAAATACTATCAGATTTTACTGCAAAAAATGCAGAGCTTGAATATAACCAAGTTCCAGAATAAACAATACAACGATTAGTTACAACTTCCAAGATCTGCATATACAATTAAACTGATGGTACTTTAGAGCAATCTGGGCAGCAGAAACGACCTCTAGCTTGGCACTTAGTACATTTAAATCTTTTCATCTTTGATTCTCCACCAAAGGACTCATACAAGTCATCCATCATGTTAAAACTTAATGGTCCTCCTTCCTTAACCAATCCAATTCCTTTGCATTTTGAACATGCTACCATCCTTAGATCGCCACACGTCCTGCACATTCCTAGAGAGCTGCAGATTCAAGGAGTTGGTTATGGCAGCAGGTCAAAATAGAATCACATTGAATCATATGTACATTATAAAATTCAAATTAGCACTCACAAGTATTTTTCATTTTCTACAATGCTTCTAAGCTTCTGGGGAATACCATTTATCTCAAGTCTAAACATAACATATGTAAATGCTAATCTATATAAGCTTAGCTACCAGTATCTAATCAACAACTAAATAATCAAAAGATCTCTGATGATGATAACTAATTCTACTAGTATTGTTACCCTGCCAAAATCTCTCCAAATACTAACTTTATCATCAGATGGGCTCACTGCAGCTCGTCCGATACACATTCTAATCCTTTTCGGTGCATATCTTAGCCGGAGCAAGAGAAGATCCAGATCAAGCTTCATCAAATATGAACTCCTATCTCTACAATTGAGATTTACAAAACTCGTGCAACTAAAAAAATAAAAGAAGTGGAAAAAAAAAAAAATAAAAGAAGTGAGTATTTAATAAATATACTTTATTAGTATTGTAACTCCCATTATAAATATGGGTTCATATGTATTACGTAAACTCACATGTGAATGAAGCAAATGTAGCCATTAGGCTTTTGTGCCTGTGGATGTAAACTCCCTAACCGAACCACGAATTCTTCTTCTTGTCCTTTCTCTCATCCTAGCTCTGTATTTATCATTTTAATTTTAAATTTAACATTACTTGTGAATGATCACATTTTAATTGACTTCATAAACTTCCTTGTTTATAATCTCTACTTCCTCAACTGTGATAATTATACGTTTGCAGCATTTTTATATTAAAGTATATTTCACACCAATGGAAAAGTTCACGAAAATTTCTGCTATGAAAAATCAATCACGAGCATCTTCTTTATTTAATCAACAATGGTGATATGCTATTAAGAAATCATAAACAGAAGTTGTAAAACTGAACAGTGCTGATTCCACTGAATAGAACAAATTCATAACCAGATCGATGATACTATAGATGCAAAATCAATGAATTGGGATGAATAAAACAACTCACCAGAACCTGATTTCAACTCAGAATTCTCTTAAATTAAACAGCTAAACAGGGTTACACACATAAACTAGCTAAAACTGTAAGTTAATGTTGTTCATTAATCAATTAATTTAAACTAACACCACAATAATTTGGGCAAAGAGTAGTAAAGTTATTTTTCATAATGTAAACCAGGGTATGAATTCTAAAGTAAGACCATAAAAGGGAATTGTCCTCTCTTTCTAAATTCTTTAATGGATAATCTAGTTTTTTTTTTTTTCACAGTACCACCACTAAATTGTAGTGACTACTCCCTTAAGGGACATTAAGAAGCTTCATAAAATGATTAAAGACAGGCCAAATTCAAAGAACTTCCAATTATACTCAGGCACTGCACATTTACAGATTCATTCATAATTTGCAATTTTTAATAAAAACCAACACAAAAACAGAGAAAGCCCCGTAGAAAAAGTAAAAATTATGGATGACCCTTTTTTACAACACCATTAACCAATAATTTTACCACAAAATCAGATAAGAAAGTAGAGCAATGAAAAAGAAAAGCAAAGAAAATAAGAGTTAAGTGTGAGATTGCTTGTAATTTGATTATTTACCTTACCTTTTCTGTGAAGCAGAGATGAAAGAATCAATTTTTGGGGCAGCAATGGTGCAACATAGTAACAAAGTACCAACTCCAAGTCCTGCTACTTCACTTGCTGTTATATTATTCATCATCTTCTTCTTCTTTGTGCTCTGTGTGTTGTTCAATGATAAAGAGCATAAGCCTTATCTGGTTCGTGCCTGACAAGCTTGTGTGTAACGTGTTACTATCGTTCATTCATTCAAACAATGACTCTACAACTGTTCTTCAAGCTCGTGTTTCATACGTTCTCCTTTGCACACGTGTCTCGATTTTGATTGGATGGAAGTGGGATGTGCTTTCACGCGCTAGAAACTGAGAATGGGTTGAATTGTGTTGTCTTTTTTTTTTATTATTTTTTTAATGTGAAATTTTGGGCTCTCACTTCTAGTTGTCTTGAGAAGCTGCCGGACGTCGTTACCAACCTTAAAATCGAGAAACGGACGGACACGTTTCGGTATTACACGTGTCTTTAGAAGTCACCACCATATCATATATATATATATATATATATATATATATTTTACTTTTTTTTAACGATTTTCATTTGTAGCGAAATAAAAAAAATGTTAATTTCTTTAAATTGAACCCAACAAAATTTGGAGATTGCAAAATCTGATCTGCGTGGATGAAAAATTCAGCCTCACTCCAAATTCAACAAGAAATTTCCGTATTGTTTATGATAATGAAGGGTAAATAAGATTGAGTTTTTTCATCCCGATTTATCTCGCTTAAATTTCGGTCTCAACTATATAAAATTAATATATACACATACACATAGTAAAATATTTATCAATTAATATTTAATAAATTAATAATTTCTATTAAATAATAATTTTTTAGATCCCAATTTAAACAACGGATTAAATTAATAATTTTAATAAAATAATAAAATAATATTTTTTTTAAAACATTACATAATCTCTTGTTTCACTTATATTATAAATTAATAATTTACTAAAATTATATATCATATTTTACTAAAATATAATTTATTATTATTTGCTAAGTGTCAATTACCTTGAATATATTAAATACAATTAAATTATACTTACAAATCAAATAAATATAGATTAATTTATATTTCTTAGATTTTTAGCCTTCTTTTATTAATAGAATAATTTATATGTTTATAAAATAAAGTAAATTTTTAATTGATTAAACAAGTATTACTTTGAATTATAATTATACTCGGTAAATTAATAAATTATTAATTTATTGATTAATTATTATTTTTAAGTTAATAGAATATATATATATATATATATATATATATATATATATATATATATATATATATATATATATATATATATTCTTAACCTTTTTTTTTTAATTAAAATTTATAGGCTATGATTGTGAAATATAAAATTTATAAAATGTATACATTCATAAAATTTGAAATGTAAAAGTACGTGGGCTTAAAATTCACGCATTTAGTATTGTTTAGTAGAAAATAGATTTTTAAACGTACTCGTACTAAACTCATATTTCTAAACTCTCGAGCCTTAAACGACAATACTGGGCTATTAAAACGACATCTTAAAGTTTACATAAACTGATAAAAGAGGCTGCTGCTTGACTATTTGAGCAGTTTCTGTAGCTGGCCGAGAGAGGTGGAAAATGAAAATGGAGGGAAGATGGAGAAGATGGTACTATTGGATGATAACGGCGGTTCATGGAGTGGGCATATTGATATTCACTAGAGGGTTCTTGCTTACTCGAACTGAGCTTCCCTATTACAGTCACTGCTCTGACATTTTCCAATCTCCTTGCTTTTTACCATCTCACAATTCCTCTTTCTCTTCTTCTTCTGGTTCTGATTCTGATGTTAGTAATAGCAATATCATTCAACACCAGTACTGCTGGAACAAGCCTGCTGTGGATCGTCTTGTCATCATTGTTCTTGATGCTCTCAGGTACATGGGATTTATTTTTTTCCCTTTCATTTTTAAGAAAGTTTTGATATTTAGGGCATTTATCAAAGCATTTCTTGTTTTCAGGATTGATTTCGTTGCTCCCAGCACATTTTTCCCAGGTTAAACCCTAATTCTTATGCATTTCTCCTACCAGTTGATTTAGTTTTGATGGAATAATATTGATTTTTATTGGTACAGAGAAGAAGCCATGGATGGACAAACTCCCTATTTTGCAAAAAATGGCATTTAAACAAGGGTCATCTGCCAGGATTTTCAAAGCTATTGCAGATCCTCCTACTACGAGTCTTCAACGTTTGAAGGTCTCTTTCTCTCTATCTATCTATTTTTATGCACACACACACTCTCTCTCTCTCTCGCTCTCTCTTTAAATTTTGATGCCTATGAATTTCTCAGTTTCTATTAACAAACAAGTTCCCTGCTTTTTTATCCCTTGTGATTTTCAGGGTTTGACTACTGGTGGACTTCCAACTTTTATTGATGTTGGTAATAGCTTTGGTGCCCCTGCAATTATTGAAGATAACTTTATACATCAGGTTTGCCTGTCATCCTGTCTGAGAGACACTGATTTTAGTTAACTTTTCTTCTCGCATATTGAGTTTTAATTACTGAAATATTTTTGAATCTGAACTTTTTTTTTTAAGCTATACCAACTATTTTAGTTGATATTTAATTCTCATTAGACAATTGCACTTGCAGTTGGTTAGAAATGGGAAGCGGGTAGTGATGATGGGTGATGACACATGGATTCAGTTGTTTCCTCATCATTTTAATAAATCTTATCCTTTCCCATCTTTCAATGTTAAAGATCTTCACACGGTATACCATTTTACTCAACATTTGATGTAGTTTTTTGTTTTCTAGTCCTTTTTATAATTGATTCTTTCATCGATTATGGTGAAATTATAATATTCCAGGTTGACAATGGATGCATTGACCATCTATTTCCATCCCTATATCAAGAAGACTGGGATGTTCTTATTGCACATTTTCTTGGCGTGGTAAGATTAGGTTTCTTATCAATGCAAGTTCCTTCGATTTGTGTATCTTGTATCAATAATTATTCTTGTAGATGGATTTATGTGTTTAAATGGATTCCAATAGACGACAACTACTCTATAATGTGCTGATCTTGCAATTCAGTGGTCGGCCTTTGTATGCTTGCTTGCTGCTTAGGAATTTGAGAAAATTTTTTATAGCTATTCCCTTCTTCTGATAAAGACCTAACTCCTTTTATTTTTTAATAAATTAATTATAATTTTCCAGTTTCATGGCAAGCAATTGTAATCTTCATTCTCTGTTTGCAAGATCCATATGTGATGATTGCTTATAGAAAATTACTGATGAACTGATTCATTGTTGAGTATAGCATCTGAATTGAGTTTTACTCATTGGATGCAACTCAAACCTGGCCATGAAGTTATTTCTTCTACAATCCCCCCCACATTGTTTGTTGCTACGCCTTGACTTAATCTAGAGTAATGCCATTCAGGAATAACATTTCCAAAATGGTTCACCTAGTTCTATAGTGCTTAATGTAAGAAAACTTCGTTGCCCTCTCCTTGAGTAAGGAAACTGACTTCTTTTGATCTATATCATACAGGATCACGCTGGCCATATATTTGGTGTTGATTCTGTGCAAATGATAGAAAAGTTGGAGCAATACAATCGTATTCTAGAGGTAGTTTCTTATTTATTCAAATTGAAATTGCCTGTTGCTTCCTTGAACCATATTCTACTAAGTAACATAGCCTGGCATGTTACTTTATGATAAACAACCTTTCATGTTACTTTATGATAAACTGATCAGACATTTTTAAGTTATAAAATTTTCTGTGCCATTTTGCTTTATGTTTGCTAGAGTGGAGTTTTATTTGCTTTGGTTCTTTTCGTAAGGGTTGAATTTTAAGAGGCTTAGTGATATTAATGAAGCCAACAATGAAGGCTTAGTGATATTAATGATGAAATTTACATTCAACCTTTAGTTGTATGCTTCTCTGGTCTCTAAACATCTTTTTCTGGTTTATCCTTTTCTGTTCCTTCTTGGGCAAACATTTCAATTTCAGCACCCATATAGGCAACTGTTGCATTGTGGTTGCTGCAGAAACAGGCATGTCTGATGTTATTAGGCAGGGGGGAATAAAGTCTCTAAACTCTTTTTTTTTTTTTTTTTTTTTGAAATCTTGCAGATTATGCTTAATTGAACATTTTGCATACTCCTATAGTAAAATGCCACACTTGATGCCTTTTAATAATTTTATATTTTTTTTCTTTTATTATAGACGAGTTTCAACAAAATCTATTGATTAGATACCTTCTGCAATTTTTATTTCTGTAGAATAAAATTCTATTAACTATTTTAGACTAAAACTTTTTTTGTATAAAATAAAAAACTTTGAAATGTCTAAACTGTTTTTGTTAAAAATGGTAAATGCTCCAGGATGAATTATGAGTAAAATAGTTTATAATAATAGAAATTATTATGTCATTGAGAATTAAGAGTCATTCTTAAGGAACTTAATATAATCCATTTTTTTCCAAAATTGAAAAATAAACCAAAATCAGAGTAAAAATTGTTATTAGTAAAGCATAATGGTGCAATTAAAGTATAACGTAATGAAAATTAATTTTTTCTATTTTTTTGAGTACTTGGAATTTTTTGTTTGATAACTCAATTTCAGATACAACGTGCAATCTCTGTGGGAAATTTTTGATATAAAGATTGTAGAGTATTGATGAAGGTTAAAAAATTCTGAACCGAATCTAGAACATGGTCGCACCAGAGTAAATGTTGAAGAAACTAGAAAGATTACGCAGGTTAAATGAAGAGACCTTTTCTTTTGGATGCTCTGGATTCATGATCCATGCTTGAATAGTGAAAATTTTGGCTTGGAGGTGGTAAGTCAATACTGGAAATTTAGGCTCAGCAGTTAAGGAGCAGAGAACAGCAGAAGAGAAAAGTTGTATATTTGCGTGCCCTATCAGGCTATTTGATATTCCATATCTGTCCATATTTAGTGTCTGTGAATGTGCCTATTTTCATCTGTGGTTTTCTTTCATCGTGAAGTAGCAGGTGGCTAGAGGACTTGGGCATGTGGGATTTTTCTATGGAGTGGGTGCTGTGGCTGCTTTTTAAATATCTGTTCTTTAGTTATATATTTAACTTGGCAGCATGTTTTGCTTCAGAAAGTAATCAAAGAGCTGGAAAGCCAGTCTGGGCCAGGTGGCATACATGAAAATACTCTTCTGCTTGTGATGGGTGACCATGGACAAACGCTAAATGGTGATCATGGTGGAGGAAGTGCTGAAGAGGTATGCTGTCTATCTTGTCTTATAGAAACTTGATTTTGGTTATTTTCTTCTTCTTCTTCTTTCAGACTCTTTTTTTTTTTTTTTTATATTTTTTTAAATTTTTTTTTTATTTTTTTTAAGGTTATGGACTTTTGAATAACATTATGCAGGTGGAAACATCAATTTTTTCCATGAGTTTTAAGCAGCCCCCATTTTCCGTTCCATCTGAACTCGACACTTCATCTTGTGAACAGAATTTGGTATTTCTGCTGTCTTTAAGTGAATACACATACTAGTAGCTCAAAGATGTGTATGATCTCCCACTTTAACTTGTATTGCTTCTGCATTCTGATCTTTTCTTTGCCTTGTATTAATGGCATGCTAGCTTTCTCCTTATTGTTGTTCCTTTGTTTGACCATGTTTCTTCCCCTCCCCAAATTTAAGAATGAGTACAAGAGAGGAAGAGAAAAGAGGAAGAAGGGAAGGGGAGTGGGCGGTGAGGGTGATGGGAGGTATAGGAAAATGATGACAAACATAGACAAGATTTTCTGTTCCAAATATAAAATCATTACAAATGATCAAAACTTAGCAAGAAACGGCTAATGTTCCTAATTATTTTGATGACGATCTGATTCTAGTTATCCTTTCCAACTTGGAACAAAATAAAATGTTATCGCTTAATTGACAGATAGAAATGAATAATGTTAACTGCTTATGAGCCCATGCTCTAGTTACTCCTCCTTCTAAGCAATTGCACTCTCCATATTCTGATTTCAGGATGGGAAGAAGATGTGTGTTGGCTCCATCCAGCAGGTGAGGGTGCTCATTTATTTCTGGATTGGGATTCACATATGATTTCATGAATCATGCTCTTCTTATTAAAGGTACTTATTTAGGTAACTCTCTGCAGCTTGATTTTGCAGTGACTGTGTCAGCTTTACTTGGTGTCTCCTTTCCCTTTGGAAGGTGCCGTGTAAGCATACTTGAATTTTAACTTCCATATACTGAAGCAAATCTTATTTGTCACTCTGTCCTTAATATTATGCTGTGGCAAGTCAGTGGTGTTGGCAGAATGCTATAATATACAGGTTAGAGTTAAGGTTACTTTACGCTCTAAAGGTTGATCTCCTTTAGCTAAGTTGCTTTGGCATATTGTTTTTATTGGAGCCAGCATACTCAGAATGTCTTAGTAATCATCTGGAATGTTTTTGGTATAACAAAATTAATATAGGCACTCGCAGGCTTAGCCTAGTAGTAGTGCATATTTGACTTGGACAAGGAAAAAAAAAATACTTTACCCTTTTTACCATTTTATATCTATACTTGTTATATCTGAAATGTTGGAATATTGAATGTGCCAAACATGATTGCTTATGTAGCTGACATTGTGATATGTGTTGTTTAATATGGCAATCAGTAATCCCTGTGTGGAAATGAAATTCTTTAGTAACATTAAGGTACTTTTCTCTTTTGTTCTTATATTTATGGTTTATTGGTTTCTAAAAACTAACAGTGCATTTAGGACGAGTGAATAATATAGAAATCATTTTAAATGAATTCCAAGGAGAAATGAATTCTCATGTTTGAAAAAATGCAACTTAAATATGAAATTTAAATGAATAAATTTATGGTTGAGTTCTTTTTGTTCTTATTTTTAAAACACCCTCACGATAATAGATATTATTGGAAAAAATAACAACTAAAAAATAATTATACCTTATATTTATGATTAATATTTAATTTACAAGATATAATAACAAATTAGTTGGGAAAGAAACAAGTAAAGAGAAAAATGTGAGAAAAGAGAGAGAGATAAAGAGAGAAAGGAGAAGGAGGGAAAAAAGAGTAATAGAAAAAAAAAAAAAAAAAAAGAGAGAGAAGAGAGAGGCAGAGGAGAGAAGAGAGAAAGATTGTGGGAAAAGAAACGAGAAAAGGGCATTGTTTCCATAATATTTGTTTTGTTAGTTTTGTGAAACTCATTTGGAAATTCCACCTATTTTAATAGAGTTTGGTTTAGTTAGTTTAATTCTATAGAATTGAATTCGTATAATTAAAATGAATATTTTCTTATTTTTCAAACGCAAAAATTTTTAAATTGTGGAATTCGAAATAAATTCCACAAACTTTTGTGGAATTCATTTGTTACAAATGGACTGTAAAAAATTTCTACAATTCTTCAGTTATTTGTCATTTTTCCCTAGTAAAAATTTTGGTTTAGTTGCGTTTAATTTTATAGAATTGAATTTGTAGAATTAATATGAATATTTCTTTTATATTCCAAACACAAATTTTTTAAAAATGTGAAATTCGAAATAAATTTCACAATTTTTTGGAATTCATTTGTTCCGAATGAGCTATAAAAAGTTTCCACAATTCTTCGGTTATTTGTCATTTTTCCCTAGTAAAAAGCACTTGTATGCCAATTTGGTTAGGATTGCTTTCTTTAGGTTTGCTTGTATTGCACTGTATCATTTTATTACTTCTTGTTGCAACAATTTTTGTACCAGGATCAATGCTTATCAATTTGTCTTCTTTTTTATTTTTTGACTCTCCTTTCAGTATTGGTCGTGTTAATCCTGAGCTGTACGCTTTAGGTGCTGGTACATGGAATTTGGAGGGCACCCAAGTGGGAAATTGCAAAAATCAGTCAAAATTAGAAGAATGGGTACAGAATTATGCCAACGTACTTTGCATCAATTCTTGGCAGGTATTTTTACTTGACTGGTCTTGGAATTTTAAAATACATGTTTAAGCAGCATAGTACCTGATGATGCAAATTAGCTATGGTACTTTATTGGAATATAAATTAGGCCCCAGATCCATAGGAATGTAAATTAGCCTGTGGTATTAACATGATATTCTTGAAAAATGTGACCTAGATGCAGTACAATTGATGATAAGTTTGATATGACTTTCTTTGCTGTTAGCAGGCTGTAGTTTGTTTGAAGCTCTCTTGTTTCCATCTACCATCCATCTTATTCTAATGTAAATTCTTCAAATCTGTAGGTTAAAAGATACATTGATGTGTATTCAGCTTCATCAATGATTGGATTCTCCTCTGAAGACTTGCAACACATATCAGATGTATATAATCAGGCAGAGGAGAATTGGTCACGTACTAAGGACTTCTTATTATATAAAAATGAGAGCTGCCACTCCTTATTGGCGGATCTTAAAAGGCAAATTGATGCCTATTTTAATTTTCTATCCAATGTTTCAGAACTAGCACGCTCCAAATGGACAGAGTTTAATTTGAAGATGATGGGCACTGGTCTTGTGATTATGTTCATATCACTTTTTGTCATATTTCTTGCCATTGAGCAGGCAAATAGGCCACATGTTTTTCTTTCTTCTTCTGGAGATTCGAAGATTTCCTTCGATTTGATATTTGCTTTCTTTATAGTGGCAATACGTGCGTGCAGCTTATTTTCAAATAGTTACATTTGTAAGTTCTGACTTTTCAGGCTTTCAAGAATGTTTTTCCTTTTTTTCTGACATTTTATTTATTTATTTTGTATACTTTGAGCTCAGTGGAAGAAGGAAAAGTGGCAAATTTTCTTTTGGCTACAACTGGCATTGTCAAGTTACGATACTCAATCATGAAAAGGAAGATGCTATTTGAAGTATGTATCTTCATGATTATCACAATTTGATTTTTTGATAACCAATCAGAAAAGCTTTACTAGATTGTTTCGTGATACTGACATTTTTCAGAAATTCATTTGCAGGCAGTTGTGTTTCTTCTGTTAATATCCATTCTCAGATTCACCATTGAAGTAGGGCTGATAAAGCAGGCTGCCACTTCCTTATTTATGAATGTATCTCCTTCATGGATGCTTGGGATTGCCCCAGGCCATCCAATATGGATGTATTTATCTGAAATTGGGCCAATGCTGGCTCTAATCTTATTAGCATGGTTACTGTACAGAATTAGCTGCTATTCTCAGGGTATTTGGAAGTATGTTATCATGGGAACCATTTCAAGTTACATACTCATAGCAGTGCATTGGGGATCTGAAAGTAACATATCAAGTCTGGCTCTGTTGCTTCAAGGAATTGGAAAAAATTACATCCCCAGAATAATATATGCCACTGGTCTTAGTCAAATGTTTTTAATAACATTTGCTCAACTTTTTACTGAAGAGAAAGCTTTAGATAAAAAGTGGAGCTTAATAATAAAAACAGTCGCCATGTCATCTGCTTGGAGTTCAACAATCATTACTCTGTCAGGAAAACAAGGATCTTTGGTTTCATTAGCATTTGTGATTGGAGGTGCATATTCTTTGTTATAGCTTCTGCCTTGCGTTAGATTACATCCTTTAGCTCCATTTTCCAAACTATTTTTGTTTATTGAGACTGTTTTGTTTCTTTAAGCTAGTCCCTCTTCTCTGATATTTGTTTGGTTGAAGTGTTTGATTAGCAGTAGTCTCTTGTAAGGATTTTTGCATCTGTATGAAAAGCCTCTCTTGGCAGGGTATTGCATAGCGAGACTGGGGAGCATGGAAGACGATGCCATCAGTGGAACTACAAAAATGTGGAATTTCAATCCCCTTGCTGTAACTCAATGGAATCTTTTTGCTGTATGTCTATTTTTTGCCACAGGTCACTGGTAAGATAATGCTTGTTATTGACTTTGATGATTGCTTTTGTGTTGAGTCTGTTTCTAGTCTGTTTCTTTGGTTGCCATGCTCATTCTGTGAGACTGGAAGCAAATTGGCTGATAATATAAGTTGTTAACTCTTAAGATCATCAGCTTTATTGATCTGTGCATCTATATTTCATGCCCTTTTACAACTTTCCAGGTGTGCTTTTGATGGCCTACGTTACGGTGCTGCATTTATTGGGTCAGTAATCAATGTGTACATGTACAATTTTTTTATGTTATTCATGAATTTGTTTGTATGAAGCCCTTACAGATGATGTGATGATATTGCCATTACTAATAGTTAATGCCAAATCAATGAATAATTTGCATACTATATTATGTTTTCAGGTTTGATGAGTTCATCCTTGTTCGTCAAGCGATCCTTCTTACAATTGATACCTTTGGATTTTCTCACATTCTTCCTATTTTTGGACTTCCATTTCTTGCTGTGCGGCAATGTTCCTTGGGTTGGACCAACCGTGGGAAAAGTTACATTTTCTCATGGCTCTCTCAGGTGTCTATTACCTGGATTGCAATGTTTTAAACTCCCTTTCTCTCCTTCAGTATTTTTGTTTGGTTCATTTTGGAATGTCCCAAAATAGTTACGTTTTTCCTCATCTTTTATGTTTAAATCTGAGTCTGTTTAGCCATCTGCAAAGGTTAATGAATCATATTCTATGTTTCAGATGTATATGATGTTTGGACTCATTACATCCATCACAGTTACGGCCACTATAATCTGCGTCACTATTCAAAGGCGGCATCTAATGGTAATGGCATCCATTTAACGAAAGTACCTAATCTTTTTATGTATTTAACACTCATTGCCATTTACTTCTCTCTCTCTCTCTCTCCTGGTAGGTATGGGGTTTGTTCGCTCCAAAATTTGTTTTCGATGTGGTGGGTCTTATCCTCACAGATATCTTGATTTGCTTGGCCTTGCTGTTCTATTCTGGTCAAGCGGAAGATGCTGCAAAGCAGGATCAAATTTCTGAAAAATGAATACCCGAAACCAATCTTCACTCAATTTTCACTGATGATGCTATAGAAGATGAATTTCAAGATTGACAAATAGATATCTAACTGAAAATCCTGCTTTATTGCTTAATAGAATTGCAATTTGTCTTGATTTACATTTTCTAACAGTAAACTAATCTTTTGGGGTGCTATTAGATGCGAAAAGCTGGCGCAAGAGTTTCACAATTTTGTAAAACCAAAAAAAGTGATTAAATTTACAAATTTTAATAGTGGAAAGGTGCGTTCAGACCTAAACTACCCTCTCGTTCTAGCCCTAATAATTTATGATTAAGTTTACTTGATTTAATGCAAAAACAGATTCAATTCTTTCTTAGCTGAACCCTTATCTTCGTCTGAAATTTCTTGTTTCCATTAGGCGGCTTTGTGATGTCCAAATAAAAACTGCCTCACAAGAAACGAAAGTCACAAGCCTTATCTTCTCTATGATCTTTGGTTAGTGTATAGATCTGAGGGGGTAGAATAGTGCGGTTTCTGTGGGGATTTTACAGCAAGGTCAATGGAAGGGCAAAATTTGGATTTTTTTTTTTTTTTTAAATAGAAATTGGGATTTTAACTTTATATAATGGGAACAAGATGAGGATGATAATGGTGATTGGTGATATTCTGAGAGTACAATTAGATCTTTACAAATCATTAAACAAGTTGGTTGAAGTGGTGTCTTTTTGTCTAGTAGATGTGGTGCCAAATTGATCCCACCTCAGCTATATGCCCCAGTAATTTAAAGGTTTATAGCAGCAATTACTCCAATTGGATAAAAACTTTGGGTTAATCATCAATGACTCAATGGGAATAAATTAAAGTTACATGACCAAAATGAACTTTATTGATCATTGGGGTAATCTACTCAACACCCATTTTTCATAGAGCCACTTAATGCAGGAACCAGTAAATCATCAAATGAAAATTATATCCTAGTAGTTTTAGCAACTCCTGTATTAGATGTGCTTTTGTTATTTTTCCATCCTGCAGTTATTATTTTTAAACTGCATGGAGAAAAATCAGTTCCTTACAGTGATAAATGCAAGATATCAGAAAAACAACAATAACTAGAATTAGAGAACTTTCCATACACAAAAACACCTCTCCCTATATACCTTGAAAGTACAAAACAGATAAAGGAAACATAATTACACAAGGGTTCATTTGGACAGAAAAAAATTTGAACTGAAAGGTGTTTTGAATTTGATATTATGTCAGTGTATTATCATTACTAAATATTTAGTTAGCCTAGCTAAATTAGAAAATAGCCCAATTATGTTTTGTTGTCCAAATCTAATGCTTGCAATGCTCAGGTCCAGCCACCGCATTTGCAATTAAAACAACTTGTTTTAAATGACTTATATTAAGTACACATTATTTTTTCATTTACACATTACTATCACACGGCTACATCTCAACTACTTGCCAATTGCCGAAAGCTTGTATACTGCACCATTCCGGCCTACTCCTATCTAAATTCTGCATCCACCCTTGATCCAAATTGATTAATGTCATAATTTTTTAATCAAAATAGTTTGATTTTAAAAACATATCATCTAATACAGATACAAATGCAGAACTAAGTAGCATGTTCCATTGTTTTCTCACCAAGTCTTCTTCTACGTATGACAGGCAGGGGAAGAAAGTATCTACTTGATCATCATCATTATATTAATCTCCTTCCAGATAACCAGATAAATTGCAGAACTATTTAAAAAGTTTGACATTGCTTAAGCTAACTAGGGAAAGAGAACAAGGAGGGAACGCTAACTGACTTTATTGAAATAAAATCCCTCAAAGCAAGGAAGTAACTTTAAGTGAAGTCCTATAATACCTAATAACATTCTTAACCTGAAACAGAAAACAACATTAATGAATGTCTCCAATCACATGTACATCATCCTACTGATTAAATTTTCTAGATCGTCGCTGTTTAGAGCAGCCACTAGAGCTAAACTGAAGCTGGAAGCAATCCAAAGGATAAAACAGTAATTTCAGAAAACAAGTCACGTGCCAAAACTACTTTCATCACGTGCGTACCATGAACGATCACCAAATCCACAAGAATTCACAAACTCTGAAACTCAGAAGCGAAGAATGAAATAAAAAGGAAGAATTTTTTAGAGCAGAGACTAAAAATCACAAAATTGAAGATAATGGGCTTATCAGCCTCTAAACGAGTTAAAACCCTACTCACTAAATCGCCCGAATTCGACTCGGCTTGTGACTCAGCCTACACTCACTGCCTCTTACTGACTGAGCGTGCTTTCCAAGGGGTTTTGCCATACCAACTCCCCACGGCCTCCGATCAAATCCACGCCACCATTTCCTCCTCCCCTGACAAACACCCTCTAACTCTAATCCTCAAGTGGGTCCCGTCCCCCCCATCTCGGACACAAATTGACTCAGCTCTCCGAGTCGTCTCTCGTCAACAGCTCAATATACGAGTAAATTGAAAAATAATATATATATATATATATATTTCAGGGACAATTTTAATATATATTCAATTCTAAATAAAAAATTAACTTTTATTAATAAATATTAAAATTGTCCCTTTTATATATATATATATATATGAGAAGCAAATTACATAAGAGCTCATCACTAAACTTTTACTAATTGTATATTTAATTTGAATATGATATAGTTTTTGATTATTATTTATTAAAATAATTTTATATTTTAAATAATATACTTTTTTTGGAATAGATAATAATTAGTTAATTAGTAAAGTAAATATATAGTTAATATATTATGTTTTAATATTGGTAATTTATTAATTAATAAATAATTAGAATTATATAAATAATATGTTATTTTTTATTGTTTGTTTTATTTAGTACTAAAAATTTATTTTTAATACTTATTAAATAATATTTATGATTCATCCACAATTCGTTAGAAATATAAATACTTATTTTATATTTTCACTTATTATATATTTACACTTTTTGTTTGTTAAAAATTTAATGATCAATTTTTTACTATTTAAGTATAAAATTATATATTTTTATATTAAGTGAAATTTTATCCTAATGTGAAAATATGAGATATTAGAGTAAAAATCTAAATTTAATGTTAGTGCAAAGATGGATTCAATACAAAATCTATGCATATTAGTGTTATAAAAATATAATTGGACCAGTCGGTATAATTTGTTTAACTGAAAATCGATAGCTAGTCCATTTCAGTTTATTGAAATAATTAAAATTCTAATTAAATCGTCATTTTATTGGTTTTTAACCTATTAGATTTGTATTAATGAAAATCTTTTATAAAATGATAAAAAAAATAAAAAAAGAAATATGAAGAAATTTTATCTGATCGGTCTAACTGGTGATTTGTCTGGTTCAATCACTAGATTTTAAAAATAATGGTGCATATAGATACTAGAAAGATTATTGTTGATTTTCGGGAGGAATATAAATTAAGCTATAATGTGTCAAAAAGATCAAATTTATCAAAACTAATAAAAATATATAATCTACATTGAAAATGTTAGAAAATAATAGATGTATAAAGTATTAACTTGAAAATCAATCCATAATTAATAATTAGGTAATATAACAATAACAAAATAAATTAAAAAATTATAATAAGACTTATTTATCAATTCTTTTACTTTCTTTTTTCTAATATATTATTGAAAATATCATTTAAAATTATAAAAAATAATTTATTTGGATATGTTCAATATTGCATATGTATTGCCTTTTAAAGTATATTCATATATTTATATAGAATTTATAATTATTTTTTGTCATCAGTCTAATTGTATTATACATGCATGACTATAAAAATTAGATAATATTTATTGTGTATAATTATATTTTCGTTAACTTTTTAAGTTTTCATATTAAAATTTAACTTAACTTGAATTCAACAACTAAAATTAATTTAATAATTAAGTTATATAAATATTACTTCATTATAATCTTAAAAGTCAATCAATAAGATTTCAGTTTTACGTTGTTTATATGAAAAGTTTTATAACATTTTAATTAGAAATTTTATTTAATATAAAATTATATAATTTTATATTTAAATAAGAAAAATTGATCATTAATTCTTTAATAAGAAAAATATAAAAGTAACCAATTCTTTCATGCATCACAGCAGAATCTTATCTCATACATTTAAATTATTGAGTAATAAAATATTATTAATGATAATTATGTATGGTAAAATAAGTGTTTATATTTATAATGAGTTATAAAGAGTAAAAATAGAAAAGAAAAATCTCGTATATAGAAAGGGTGCTTGACCTATTAATCCGATATCATTATTACGAAGTGTTAGATAAAGTAAAATTTTGAAGAAATGTTTCAAAATCGAGTGCCTTTAATTTCAGTACTACCAGCTAACAAACGCTGACCCAAATAATCTCAAATTTTTTTTTAATTATGACACAATTATTATTATTATTATTATAATTATTGGCTGAATTTTGAAATATTATAAACCCAAAAATTATTATTATTATTATTTTTTTTTAGGAACGAAACTAGCAAAGTAAAATTAATGCAAAGAAGCTTGTTGCGCGATTTCTGCAAGTGCACAGATCGTTTACAAGTAATAAAGTGATGAGTGAGTATCGTTCCCACGAGGAAGGGTTTGTCAAGTATCAATTTTTAATATTACTCTATTATTTAGAAAATCAATTATGAGATTTATATTTTAAACTAAAATAAAATTGAAGTAAATAAATAATGATAAATATGAAAATAAAATTAAAGGTCTAGGATTTAGAATTTATCAATTGATTACCTATGATTACTTTATATTTTTTAGATTGGATTATTTTTGCTGGAATTAATGATTAGATTTCTCTAAATTATATGATGTTCTCTCTCAAGATACAACATGTGTGTTCATATTAACCTTACGTCTACTCTCGTGATCATAAGCAATTAACACAAACCCATTAAGTTTTATGGAAATCCTTTTAAAAATCACAAAGGAGTATTCTTATCTCTAAGCAATACATTCCCTAGGTCAATTATCCTAATGAACTAATATTGTGCTTCCACTCTCGCTACTTCACACAATATCTTAAATCATGCAATTAATGGCCAGTTAATTACAAGCATTTAGTTCTAAGATAAAAGATTAATTCCAACAATCAACCCAATCAATTAAATATAAATGATCATATGCAAATCAAAAGATTACATCTAAATCCTAGAAAAATAAATTTAGCTATTCATAATTAAAAGAGAAAAAATAATTAAATTAACAATAAAAATAATAAACATAATAATAACTTATAATTAAATTCAAGAATAGAGTTTAGAGAGAACTTGTTTTGGGATACAATCTTTGATGAACTCAAGCTTCCAAAAACTCCTCTTCTTGATCAAAATAAAAAATAAAACTAATCTACTCTAAGAAAACATGTGAAAATCTCTCTACATATTTTTTTTTATGGATTTTCTTTTGATGCCATTTCCCTTTGCCAAGCATGGTATTTATAGACATGTTTGGTGGAAGAATTCAAGTTCCATTAAAATTCTTACATCAAAAATTCAACATTGATGGTTAGGTTGGCCACCAACCATTGAATTCCTTCATCAATATTCAAAAATGGTTAGGTTGGCTACCAACCATTGAATTTTTGCCACCAACCATTGAATTTCTTTATCAATATTCAAAAATGGTTAGGTTGGCTACCAACCATTGAATTTTGGCCACCAACCATTGAATTTATTTCTCATGGATTGAAAACTTGAATCATTGCTTGCATCTTTATTTTTACTGCATCATTTTGATCTGCAAAAATAAAATAAAAATACTTAAAATATGTTATAATTTATTTATAAATTGTAGAACTATTTATTTCTAAAAATAAGTAATAATATTATTGCATTCTCGAGAATTGAGCTAAAATTTAAGTTTAAACAATTAAAATAACTCTAAAAATATAGAGTTATCACACCCCCAAACTTAAGTTTTTGCTTGTCCTCAAGCAAAGGAAAATTCAAAACCTAAACTAGTCCATTTTCGTAGGAAATTACGATTGCATTTAGCGTATGCAACAAGCCTTTAAACCCCTAGGTGTCCCATAGAGGACGAGTTATAGTCTCGTGAGGGCTTCCAGTGGTGATACCCACAAACACCTTTAAAAAATTTTTTCAAAGAAAAATAAAATATCACAAAAAAGAGACTTAATCCCCTCATGCTTATGTTGAATTTTTTTTTTTTTTTTAAGGTCTTAAGAAATTAATATTTACAAACAACATATCAATAGTATTGCAAGTCAAGTTTCTATCTCAGGTTCAAAATAATCCTCATCTTAATCATGCCCTGAATAACCATGCATTAAATCAATCGCAAAGAAATTGTTGCACTTCAGATAGGCATATACACACTGATATCTTTAAATGCCTCTATCAAAAGATATAAAATAGATGTGCAAATCTCATAAGCATGTTAATGCAAATAATCTCCACTAATGGAATTCACAAATCAAGAGAGATCAATAGGTCTTAATTAGACTTGTAATGGGGCTAACACGAGGTCTTTTGGCTTAACAAAAAAAAAGGCTAAATGAATAAAAGTAAAATAATTATGCCAAGTTTACAAAATCAATAGCTCAAATAAAGGAATTATATTAATGAAGGATCTTTTTTTTCATCTTAAGCACTATTCTTTTTCAATGTTTTCTTCTTTTAAGCCCACCTCTTCTTCTTCTTCTTCTTCTTCTTCTTCTTTTTTTTTTTTTTTTTTTTTTAACAACATTATTCTAAAGACAAGCAAGAATTATTAACTTTTATTTATTCAATTTTCTTGCTTTCCCCCAAACTTATTTTAAGCAGAAGGTAATCTTTTACAATGAATAATGCTTTTAGTTATTAGAGATCCTTATTTTCTTTTAAAACTTTAATAATTCTCTTTTCTTCATTAAAATGTAAACTTGACAAAATTATCTCACAAACAGGGTGAAGGATAACAATTAAAGTTAATTAACAAAGAAAAGAAGGCTAAAATTAACAAGGCACAAATGGGTAAACTAGGGAAAAAATTAAAATAAGGGTGGATATAAGTAATAGGCTAAACAAACAATGCCTAAATCATATCTCTCTTTCAAAATGAATTCAAAATTTCGCCTCAAAAGTTTGCAAAAACATGTTCTAAGATAGGTGAGGCAAATGAAGATAAAAATGTGTAGAAGCCCTCTCTAAGTAAGCATACACAAATTCAATGCAATCAATATAATGCAAAGTTAAGCAAAACATAATCTTAATAAAAGTTAATTTCTTACCCAAAATAGTTGCTCAACCTGAAATACTTTAATAAATTGTCCATAAATATCAATTATAATCAATTATTAGCCTTTCATCAAATTATTTAATATAAGCATATTTTATCGAAAAAAAAAATTTAAATTTATTCATCAAAACACAAAAGAAATGACTGAAAATAAAAAAACAAACTAAACCTCCCTCAAACTTGCAATAGACATTGTCCTCAATGTCAAAAAAAATAAACCAAAAGAAAGAAAATACTCCCTCTTGTAGAAAAGTGGATTCCAAATTATAAGCAGGATATGCATTTCACTTCCTTGTTTCCTGTAAAACATCTTGAAACAATACTAGAATCAAGCATGAGAAATTAATCACACAAAAAGAAAATATCAATTTTTTTTATTTTTATTTTTTTTTAAATTTTTTATTTTGGAAACTAAAAAAAAAAGAAAGAAGAAAGAAAAAAAATACAGATGCGTATCAAGAGCACAAAAGTACTCTTTACTCAGCCATCTTGTATGAATAACTCTTGAGTTAATTAGTTAGTTAGCTAGCTAGTTAGTTTTTTTTTTTTTTTTTTTTTTTTTTGAAAAGGAAAATCACATAAATTTAAGATGCGTATCAAGAGTACAAAAGTAACTCTTTACTCAGCCATCTTACATTTAGTGATTCGAACCTAAAACTTCGCTTGATAAAGTGCAACAAAAAAAACACACACAAAAAAAATGCGATAAAAAAAAAAAAAAAAACTACAAAAGTTAGGGAAGTTATAATCGAAGATTCAGATCTAGTTCTCGCTTTTTACTGCTACTAGCCTTGGGGTGCCAAACTACCTGCGCCATCAATGGATCAGGTTCGGATTTAAAGTTTTGCAGTTGATCAATCAATTGATCAATAGTTGAAGCAGAGACTAAGATGCGTCGACTCGCCGGTGTCATAAAACCTTGTTCCACAGCATGATCAAGAAAAGATAACAAACCATTATAAAAACCATCAACATTAAGTAATCCCAATGGCTTTTGAAGAACAGTTAATTGAGTCCAAGATGCAATGGTGAAAATATCTTCAAATGTTTCTAAACCACCAGGTAATGCGATAAAAGCATCAGCATTGAAATTCATGTATGCCATTCGTTCGTACATGCTATTGACCTGTAACTCATTACCTATAGTTCCACCAGTGATTTGTTTATTTCGAGCCAAAGCCTTTAGAACTACTCCTAAGACTTTACTACCTCTAATATATGCAGAACTTGCGACACAACCCCTTAACCCTAAACTACCTCCCTCAAACACCAAATCAATTTTTCGTTCAGCTAAAATCCTACCAAGTTCATTAGCTGTTGTCAAGTACTCTCTTTTCTTGCCAGAGTTTGGACTACAAAAGACACAAATAGTTTTGAATTTGCGTGTTGAGGATTCTGCCATTTTCTCTCACAGATTTCTCGAAAGGGTTGTATGCATATTAACAATAATGAATGTGCATATAAAGAAACTAGAAGAGTAAAAGAACAGTTCAATGGGATAAACTACTTGTTGACAGAAAAAGTATAAAAACAAAAATGATAATAAAAATAATCAATGCTGTGTGTACAAATGTCAAAAGAAATATTTGAAAAACTAAAAAGAAACAGGCATTGAAAAACTAAAAAGCTAACGAAAGTAGAAAAATTTGCAGCATGTGTACAAAAGTCAAAAAGAAAATATTGAAAAGCTAAAAGTAGACATTGAAAAACTAAAAAGTTGTCGACAGTAGAAAAAATCTGCAGGAAAATAAAATCTAGGTGCTAAAAAGTCAAAAAGTACTGCAAGATGTAGAAAAAAAAATAATGCATTGAAAAATAAAAAAGTTAGTGATACACCTGATTATAAACAGTAGTTGTGATTTTGGCTCACATCTTCCTCTGGTTTTACGTCCAGTAACCGTTTACACGCCTTCTATGAGTCGAGGATAGGCTTCCCATCCAGTTTTCTTATTAACTGGCAAACAGGGTCTTTTATCGTCAGATTCCCTAGACTGTAACGCTGCTTCTCTTCTTTGAATAGTTCCCATAAATCTAAAAGAGTGCATTGAACTTGTCCACAAGAATGCGTCTCAAGAGTCTGTAAGATATTATCCATAGACTCCTTACTCAGTCCATCCTTTATGAATTTAATTTTGTCTTCTCGATTTATGGATGCAAATCCAATATTTCTACAGCGTGTGTTGCAATTCCATCTTGCACACTTGTAGCAGACTCCCATTCTCTTAGCTCTCCTCTTCTTTGAGTAAGAACTTCTCCCTGTACCTGGCAAACATTTAATAAATGAGTCATCAAGCTCACCTGCCAATCGTACTTTGGCTTCTATGATCCAGCGAATATCCTCAGGAAGATTCAGACGCCTAAATGTCTTCATTCTTTCCAATCTGCGTTCATCAATTTTCCTGAGTACATCTTGGGGAAGAGTTGGAAATCTATTTTTTAGTGCTGCAAGAGATGCTTCCATATCTGATTAACTTAGCTAAGAAAATGAAAGAGAAAATTTAAAATGAAACAACTAAACAAAAATAAAAGAAACCTAATAAAGAGAAAACTCAGATTTCCTCCTAACAAGCTATTTAATAACAACACTAAAGTAAAATTAAAATAGAACGAAACAAACAAAAGAACAAAAGAAATTAAAAAGAAGTAAAAAAGTTAAAAATTTGGGTTGCCTCCCAAAAGCGCTTTATTTATAGTCTTTAGCTTGACTATAGCTAGATCTTCATCATGGAGGATAATACACAAAGTATATCATCTCGATAAATGTGGAAAGATAAACTTTTGCTAATTTTAATGAGTCAAGCCATCTTGATTTGAGCCTGCATGAAAAAAAATTAAAACAGAAATTATTTAATATTTTATAATTAGGCTCATAACTTTTAAAAACTTTCCAACGAGCTCTTTTTCTTGCTCTAAATTTTCTTAAGAAATTGAGATAGGAAGGTAGTGGAGTTGAATCAAGAGTCGGTGAGTGCTCAGTTGATGGTGGTGAATGCTTCTTCTTTTCTTCCAAGTCATCAAATTGATATTCTTTATGGTCTGACATATATGATGTTGTATTCACCAAACAAACTGAAAAAGTTTCCTTTGAGTGCTCTTGTTCAAATCCTTTTTCAATTTTCCCATCAATTTCAACCACTCCGCAGATATTATCCATAAGAGAATAATATTTCTTGGGCAAATTATGCTCAACTTCTTCATTTTTTTCTTGCTTGCTTGAAGTATCTCCTTGATCAATCGTCTCTTCCTTATCATCACTCAAAGAAATTGCCAAGCATTGCTCTCTAGAATGTTCTTCAATTTGGCTTGTTAGGTTTTCATGGCTTTGAGTATCTAATGGGCTAGTGAATTGTTCCATTTGTACATCATCATTTGTATTGTGGCTAGCCCATTGATCCATCCTATCTTCCAATCTTTCACATCGTTCATGAGTAGCATTTATGAATCTTTCCAATGCTACTTCATAAGATGGTTTGTGCTCCTCAAATGGTTCATGATATTGAAAATCATCTTGATAAGGATACCATGAACTGCATTGGTTTTTCCAAGAAAAGTTTGAATAGTCACTCCATCCTGAGTTGTCTATATTGGAATATGGATAATTCTCATATATGTTATAATTTGGGAAAAATTGTACCTGTTCTGCATATTGACACTCATAATTCAAATGATTACCTCCACACAGATCACAACTCAAACATGAATTAAATAAACTATTTGCATCAAGTTTATCAATTAAATTAACCAATGTATCGATTTTAGCATTTAACTTACTAAAACTATCCTCACCATACATGTTTGCTGCTCTATTTAGTATCATTCCTCCATCACACCATTAAAAGTTGTGGAAAACCTTCTCTTTTTTTTTATTTTTTTTTTATAAAAGTTAAAAAAAAATCTGCAAAATTTTAAAAAATATACAAAATAAATCTAAAGTAATAGAGTATATCAACCTATTGATATTGTCAAAAATTGCCTTCCCCGGCAACGGCGCCAAAAACTTGTTGCGCGATTTCTGCAAGTGCACAGATCGTTTACAAGTAATAAAGTGATGAGTGAGTATCGTTCCCACGAGGAAGGGTTTGTCAAGTATCAATTTTTAATATTACTCTATTATTTAGAAAATCAATTATGAGATTTATATTTTAAACTAAAATAAAATTGAAGTAAATAAATAATGATAAATATGAAAATAAAATTAAAGGTCTAGGATTTAGAATTTATCAATTGATTACCTATGATTACTTTATATTTTTTAGATTGGATTATTTTTGCTGGAATTAATGATTAGATTTCTCTAAATTATATGATGTTCTCTCTCAAGATACAACATGTGTGTTCATATTAACCTTACGTCTACTCTCGTGATCATAAGCAATTAACACAAACCCATTAAGTTTTATGGAAATCCTTTTAAAAATCACAAAGGAGTATTCTTATCTCTAAGCAATACATTCCCTAGGTCAATTATCCTAATGAACTAATATTGTGCTTCCACTCTCGCTACTTCACACAATATCTTAAATCATGCAATTAATGGCCAGTTAATTACAAGCATTTAGTTCTAAGATAAAAGATTAATTCCAACAATCAACCCAATCAATTAAATATAAATGATCATATGCAAATCAAAAGATTACATCTAAATCCTAGAAAAATAAATTTAGCTATTCATAATTAAAAGAGAAAAAATAATTAAATTAACAATAAAAATAATAAACATAATAATAACTTATAATTAAATTCAAGAATAGAGTTTAGAGAGAACTTGTTTTGGGATACAATCTTTGATGAACTCAAGCTTCCAAAAACTCCTCTTCTTGATCAAAATAAAAAATAAAACTAATCTACTCTAAGAAAACATGTGAAAATCTCTCTACATATTTTTTTTTATGGATTTTCTTTTGATGCCATTTCCCTTTGCCAAGCATGGTATTTATAGACATGTTTGGTGGAAGAATTCAAGTTCCATTAAAATTCTTACATCAAAAATTCAACATTGATGGTTAGGTTGGCCACCAACCATTGAATTCCTTCATCAATATTCAAAAATGGTTAGGTTGGCTACCAACCATTGAATTTTTGCCACCAACCATTGAATTTCTTTATCAATATTCAAAAATGGTTAGGTTGGCTACCAACCATTGAATTTTGGCCACCAACCATTGAATTTATTTCTCATGGATTGAAAACTTGAATCATTGCTTGCATCTTTATTTTTACTGCATCATTTTGATCTGCAAAAATAAAATAAAAATACTTAAAATATGTTATAATTTATTTATAAATTGTAGAACTATTTATTTCTAAAAATAAGTAATAATATTATTGCATTCTCGAGAATTGAGCTAAAATTTAAGTTTAAACAATTAAAATAACTCTAAAAATATAGAGTTATCAAAGCTACATTGCTTTGATGAGAGGAGCTACCAAACGAGGTACTTCTTCCATCCATATGGATTCAAATACTATATTTTTTCCGTTTCAAAATAATAACCGTTTAAAATTTCAGCATATAAATTAAAAAAATTATTTAATTATCATAATTATAAATTAAGAAAGTCATTTAATTGTCATAATTATAAGTTAAAAAGATTAAAATATCTCTTTTTAATTTTAATGCAAAGAGATAAAAAAAATTAATGTGAATATTTAATAGAGGGATAAAGTTGAAAAAAAATAATAAATACTTCCTTAAAATCCTAAAATGAAAAATATTTTTGAAACAAAATAAAATTTTTAGAGTGACAATTATTTTGAAATTAAGGGAGTATGTATGAATTGTGATATGTTTGAATTGTGATATGTTTTATCATACTCCTTCTATTATGAAAAAAATTGCCATAAAAAAGTTAGTTTTGATCATAAATAAGTGGTTATTTAGCAACTGAACAAAAAAAATTATAGTAAAATGACTAATTTACCATTTTATTTCTCAAATATAAGAGATGTTTTTGTAATTTATACTGTAATTAATATGAGTCTTTTTGATAAATTATGATAAAATTATTATTATTTTAAAAATAATGATTTTTTTTAATGACCATTTTTTTCAGAATGGAGAGAGTAGTTAGTTTAATTATTAAGATATGTTTGCATTGGTGTGGGTTGAATATAAGTGAATGTGATGAGTATTAAATTACCTATTTATCTATTTACGGCTCATTTAGGGTATCAAACTCATATAACACACATAAATTTCTTATAACTCACATAAATTTCTATCCATCCATTTATCTAATTATAGTTAATTTAATTATTTTTAATATTTTTTTTGAGAAAAATTATTTTTAATATATTATATTATTAATATTATTATTATAGACCATATTTTTATTTAATAATATATTTTTTAATTTAATATTTTTTATATAATCTAATATTATTATTTAACATATTTTTTGATATGTATCTTTTATATTTGAGCATTGATTAATGAAATTTATTTTTTATCAAAAAAATAAAAGATAAATTATAAAAAAAAAGTTCAACTTTGAGTAGGCCAACTAACCCTATTATATTAATTTTCTCTGTTTGTTCGACTTTTTATTCCTTTAATTTATTCAAGGTTTAATTTTATTTTATTTTTGTATTTTATATAATATAATTATTTGATTCATTTTTTTAATGTATAATTATAATGGTTATTCAACTAAAACTATTATATTTTATGTAAATTTAAAATTATTATTCTGATTATTTCATTATTTAACATTTATTTTATTGATTGAAATATAAAAAAAATTATTTATCAAATTATGATCTAAAATTTATTTTTTATTAACATAATATTATTTTTCATAATATTTATTAAAATTTATTTTATTATTTAAAAAGCTTTATTTTTTATTTTATAAAATACTTAATATTAAGCCATATATAATCAGGTGTTTAAAATTTATAATAATTCATTGCAACGTATTTAAAAAAAAAATAAATAAATAATGGAGAAAAGAAAAACATCAATGGGAGCCCGCCACAGATTTCGTCACGTGTAGTTTTCGACACAGCCGAAAGCAATATCAAAGTCAAAAAACCATCATCTCTGTTATCATTTTAGTCATTTGATCGAACGACCACGATTTTGACAGATAATTGATTTTCAGGGCGGTGATGGCTGATTCTAACAATTTATCTTCCGATTTTTTTTATTTACCTTTTTATAATCTACTTAGCTTTTATATATATTATCTATTTATTACCAATACTCATATAATAATCATAAATTATGATGGATAAATAGGCACGGGTAAAATTACCCTTTAGTACAAATTATTTTCATTTTTAATTGGCCCATATATATATATATATATATATGAAATTAATTAATAAAATAAAAATAAATTTTTATTTATCTCAAACATGTAAAGATATAATAGGATGTGCAAATAAACTGTAGATTAACAAGAGTACAAGGTTAATTTCACTTTGATTTGATTAAAATTCTTAACGATTAGGATATTAAACATGATAATTTATCTACCACTGAATTTCATTAGTGAGATTAGTTTGCAAATAAAATTAATTTTGATATTTAATTTTTTAATTAATTGACGGGCAAATTTTTTTTTTTTAAATTACCATCAAGAGCCATGTGTTAGACTCCAGTGCCACCTGTACAAAGCTTGCTGAGTCTCCCTCTCAAAATCGTCCAAATGCTATTATAGACGACATATTATAGAAGACACGTGATTTTTTTAGATAATTAAGCCTTCTTAATAATTAGGGTATTAAACATGATAATTAATGTCGCAACTAGACTTTAAGAGCACGTGATCAGTATTAGGCTACGGAAAAGTTTAAGACTTTTTGAACTCATAATTAGCTTGATAAGATTAATTTATAGAGAATTTGTAAAAGTTTACTGCAACAAATTATTATTCGAAGATTATGAGCCTGCACATTAACATAATCTTTACATCACATCATACTCTAGCATGCTTCACATTTAACAATATAATTAATCAAAAGTAACTGTTTAATAGAGAATCTGATCATATATAATACAGATGAATAGATAAATAATCTAAACGCGATAATAAAATACAGTTTACGTTATTGTAATTGTAGAATCTAGAATAATAATAAAATACATAAAATTGAGTTCAAATAAAATCTACAATCGGAGAAGAAGGCAAGGAAACTTAACAATAATCATAATTGATATGCTCATCCCGCAACCTGAAAAAATAGGAAGACATGAGTAAGCGTCTCAATTTAGTGAGTGGTATAGACTAATATACCAACTTAGTACTCTAGTAATAATTTATAATTAATGTTATGCAATGTGCCATCCAAACAAAAAAATTCACATAACATACAAGGATGGGAACTAGTCAATAGGAACTATACTAAACCTCAAACAAAAAAATTCACATAACATACAAGGATGGGAACTAGTCAATAGGAACTATACTAAACCTCAATTTGGGGAGTTGATCCTGTACCTGGCTTTCTGATTTTAAATATTGTCTCTCAGGTTCAATAAGGTCAAGCTGTCACTAACTTATGCCATGCAGCTTTGACTCGATTAGCAACGATTCTGGCAATGAGCAAACTCAGCCTTCATACACCAATCATAACTCATTAATCATCATTATCATAGTCAGATTTATATTTCTAAGTGGTCCCTATATCATTCCACCTCTATCCAACATGCACACATAATATGCAATATCAATATTTGAGTGAATCATACATAAATGCTAGAATAATTAGTTTACGTTTATATTTATAATGCATAATTATATATGTATATATATACAATAATAGCAAGTGCATGGATAATGGAAAAATATATTAGAAAGTATCACTTATAGTACAGAAGGCAAAACTCAAATAAATCACTAGCTTGAATATGGACTTGCAGAAAACAATCATGGACGATTTAGAAAATGAAATACCAAAGAATTATTAGAAAAAGGATTTTAATAATCAAAGAATCAAACTCATCCTAAGATCACAGAGAAATCTAGCAGAATTTCCCCTAGAATAAACCTAATTCTTTCGAAAAGCAGACAACAACTCAATATAAAAATATTTTAAGTGTCCCTTTTGGGCTCTCATAATCAACTCACAAAACAATTGTCAATTCAGGGTACAAAATTCACATTTGAATTTTATTACTAGAAATAATATGATTTACTTAATAGTCCTACAAATAATTTAACTAATTATAATTAATTATCAAACTCATAAATAATTCAATTTGCAAGATAATTCAATTCAAATATCAAATTAAACATCAAAAATTAATTTGGGACTGTTGATGACACTCACCAAAAAATTCATTGGAAAATGTTAGTGATGGCAGATAGTGGCGAAACTGGTGTTAAAGGATTGTTTCAATATGAGAAGTTTGAAAATGCTAGCCACTCTCTCTCACTTGCCCGAAATGGCTGGAAATCAATATCGACAACCTGAGTTCTTCATCGAATTCTTGCAAAAAACAAAATTAATCTAAAATTAGCAAATGAGGAAACTTAGGATGAGAGGAATCCAATGGTACTAAAATCAACGTGAAAAGAGATCAGAGCTAGCCAAAATAAGCTCGAAAAGCTGATTGTCAGCAACCCAATCAAGTGGCGTGTGCGGTGGTGGACTTATGGCAGTGGACTCATCGGTGGCCGGGCTTCCTCCCTGGTCAGCGCGTGTCGACAAATGGCAACTAGATGATGACAATCATGCTGGCAAAAGCTTTTTCTCTCTCTTAAATTCCGGTCCCCTTCCCCAATAGTATTCAAATTGGTTCCAAATGAACCAATCAGATATGCTATAATAATAATAATAATAATAATTTACTTATAAAATTTAGTTAATATTAATAAAAATAAATTTTAATTCAAAAGTTACTCTGTTAAATAAATTAAAATCATTTAAAAAATTTAATTAAAATTTAAATAAAACTTTAAGGTATTACGATTTATTTACTACTGAATTTCATTAGCGAGATTAGTTTGCAAATAAAATAAAATTCTCATTGATTTGATTCAACCTGTAAAAGTTTTGTTGCTATTTTGTTGAAAAAGCATGAATTATCAAGAAATTAACATGTCAAAATCAGATTAAGAAAATAATTAACCCAACGTTTAAACTTATTAGGAAAGGTCAATAATTGATTAATCAATCAAGTGAGAGGGATAAATTAAAATTTAGCCACCGTTGTTAATGGAAAAAGTAATGTGGAAACAGATGAGATTTTGGGTGGTTGCAAGTCCTGTCAAGATCATGCTCTATTATCTCTAATCACGTCACTAAGTAGAATTATCTAATTTGATGATTTTGTTGAAATTTTGCAGGTGGTTAAATTCCCTACCTAGCCATATATTGTTAACTTTTTTTTTCTTTTTTTTTTTTTTTAATTCAGTACAAATATTCTTTAATCACCTTACGCATTTATCAAAATTAAGTTCTCGTTGTCAATTAAATATGGTATAATTGAAATTCTTATCATTCTTAAGAGTGTAAGAAATATGAAATCTCATATTCAAGTCTTCTAAATTATAAAGAATTATCATCGATTTAGTTTGAAATGTTAAAGAAGAAAGCTGTCACTCAATTATGTGATTTACAATATTATTTCAATGAATTAAATTTTCTTAATATCAAAAAGATTAAGTTCTCTTTAATTAAATTAATTTAAAAAATATATTTAAAATTATCTTATGGGTGATGACTTTAAAAATCAAATTCTATTTACTTTATTAATTGAATCAACTCCTAATTAATATTACAAAATCATTCGAATTATGCAAAATGTTAACAAAAGTAATAAAAGCCATTTTACCGAACCTCAGCAAGCTTTCTTCACCGACCATTAACTTTTTCTTTAATATATAGTTAGCATATTGACTAATTTACTCCAATAAGCTAATTGGATAAAAATTAATACCCTGAAAATAAATGTGTTATCAATCTATGATTATAAAATTACCTAATAATAAATTAGTCATTTAAAAAGTATACTTATAAAGACATGTGATTTTTATTTTTCATTTAAATTATTTTTAAAATAAAATTATTATGAAAAATTGGGTTCTTTATATACGAAATAATAAAATAGAACTATGTTCCATAAATACATTCCAATTTCATTATATAAACGATAATTGCTTATAAGAAGAAATGCTATAAACCCATTAATTAATTTGCCCCATGATCTATTCATGTTTTTGTGCTCGAGCCATCAAATACATAATTTACTATTTTAAATATGTTGTATCCTCAAACTTAAAACATAAAAAATAAAAATAAAAAAATCTTATATCATATCCCTGAATATGAAAAGCATGTTCTAATGAATCATTGAAAAATTAATTTCTTAAATGTTTAAACTTTGAAATTATATTATAAGCCCTCCAATGTCAATTGAATTTTTAAACTTTAAAATGGTAGTGATCTATTAAGCAAAATGTTACTGTAGAGGGCTTATTATTATTATTATTATTAAGGAGAGGAACATCCTACAAGAATAGATTACATAATATAGAGTAGTTTTTTCTTTAAGATCTTTCATCAAATTAGTGACAACTATTTGTAGTTTAGAAGACTCGAATATGAAATCTCTCACTTCTCACTCTTTTTTAAAAAAAAAAAAAAGATTAATCAGACTACATTTGATTGGCATAAAAAAAAAAAACTTATAATTGGTTTTGTCTTTTAATTATCTTATTAGTTTGCAAAATATTATAATAATTATTTCCGCTCTTTTGTCTTTGCTAAATATGTTTTACAAAACCTAAGGATGGCAATAGGATGGAAAATTTCCTTTCTCCACGGGCATTTGCTCTGAATGGGGCAAATATTCTCCTATTTTTACCTTCATGGGGACGAAGATGGGGGATATTTTTTTCCTGTTACGGGGATGAGGCAGGGATGGAGAGTGTATTATCCACCCCATAGGGATCTCCATCCCTACCCCATGGGGATCTCCATCCCTACCCCGTAAGGATACGATATTATGTTTATATAATTATTATTAATATTAAAATATATATTACTTGATTGGCTTTATACATATATATTAGAGTTTCTAATTTTGTTACTCATTATTTATAATTCTTTCACATCATGATAATTTTGAAAAATTTTAAATTGGATTGATTCATCTCTTCATATTTTGTATGTCTGAACTTATTAATATTTTTTACATTAATTTATTTTATATATATATATATATATATATATATATATATATATATATATATATACACTAATAAGTTTTAATTTAAATATATTGGAATTAGTTTAAATATAATTAAAATCTAAATTTTAAATTTCTATACATTATATTTCACTATCTAAAAGTATATAAAATTAAAAGGAGATAAAATAAAATAAAATTTTCAAGTAGGGAATGGGGATCCCCGTGGGGATGGGGATTGGAACTAAATAGTCCCCGCATGTGATATGGGGACAGAGATGGAAATTCTCCACTGAGATAGAGATGGGGATGGGGGATAATACCCTGCTCCCGCCCCACGCTGCCCCATTGCTATCCCTAACAAAACCTCAGTTTAATTAATATGCTAGTTTTATTTTTTATTCTTAGTTTATCATGTCTAAAATAAAAAAAAAAATTATTATTTATCATGTTAGCATATTAAAAGTATCTTTAAGCAATATATATATATTACAATAGCTAGAATATATTAAAAAGAAAAGTGAAGAAAAAAAAAAAAAAAAAAAAACAAGAGAGAGATAATTTTAATTTTTTATTTTTTTCTTATCAGGGAAAAAAACCGAGAGTGATAATTAAAAAGTCATGAAAAAATCTATAAAATCTAAGCAAGATATTTGAGAGATGAAATTGGCTAATATTTTCTTCACTATAATAAGAAAAAATTCTTATCTACTCTCATTATATAAATTTATCTAATACACAAAATTAATTAATAATAAGATATTTTAGCCAATATAATTCTTTTATATTTTTTTATCCAATAAAAAGATATCGATACTAATTTTTACTTAATGTATTTTTATATATATATTTTAGCCAATATAACTCTTTCATATTTTTTTGCTCGATAAAAAGATATCGATACTAATTTTTACTTAATGTATTTTTATAGAGCAATTAAATATCCAAGTTTTGCTCAAAAAAAAAAAAAAAATTAAGTGTGCAAGTAGGAACTTAGTAGTTCAAGAGCTCAATAATAGAATATAATTTGCAACAGCCAATATATTTGGAATAAAAAAAAAAATGCTAGAATTGTAAGATTTCAGCCTTCCTGATTATATAATTCTCTTACATTAACATTTTGCATATAAAGCTTTTGCTTTCTATATATGCAATACAAGTTTTGCATGCTTCTTCACTAATATTACACCTAACGGTTACATAATACATATACATATGCATATTATCTTTTAAATATATATAAAATGTCAAAGCAATTGTAGAATATTTCTAGCTAGATGAAGTTCTAATTAGTCATGTATGCTTGCTTTGTATATATCTAAAAGTCAATTCATCATCCATATGTGTATGAGATACCGTGCACGAACTACGAAGATTTTCCGATTGACAAAAAATCAATGAATGGCAAACCACCTTTTCTCTGCTCTTCCATGGCTTCTTGATTCACCTCTTCATCATCTCTTCTTGCATTGTCTATTACTTCACTTTTGCTAGAGTCTGTGTTTACTTGTAGAAAATCGTAAAACTCAATGGCCTGTTTTTTACCTGTATAATATAAGAAAAATGAAATTACGAAGCACAACTACAAGAAAAATTCAGTTGAAATGTATAGCATAGCATGTTTACGTGTGTGTGTGTGTGTATATATATATATATATATAACATGTTTGATATATACAAAATATAATCGGCCATCTAATAGAGTATAACGATAAAACAATTCAATAGAACAGTAATAAAAAAAAAAAATCGACTATATGTTCCAACATGATATAATGATAGCATCCAAAATAACATAATGCAATGAAATAAAATAACATTTCATTATATTCCGTTATTGTATCATATAGTCTATCGAATAAAATAAAATTAAAAATCTATATTCATTATAATTGTTTACAATTTGTTGAAAATGATACATATAAGGGTTATACAAATAAGAAAAACCTAGTAGATTTATATGTATTTAAATTAAGAGTATTGTAAGGTATAGTGATTAATTATGTGAATAGTGTCATAGTGATATATATTATGTACATATTTAAATGTGAACTTTACTGTTAATATAAATTATAACCATACCAAATATGAAACATAATGGAATGTGATTGATTGAAATAATAGTAAATGGAAAATCCATTTCATTACGTTATGCTAATGGTGCATTGAAATATAAATTGAAGAGAAAAAAAAACTCTTTTTTTTTTTTACCTTGAGAATGACTCTGATTTTCACTTTCTTGGCAAAAGGGTGGACGATAACCATGAGGGAAAGGAAACTGATGATAATTATAGTATTTATCACAGTATTTATCGACCAAAGAAGAAAGATTTGCAGTATCACAATTGATCAATATATGATTATTATGATTATGATCACGATCATGTTTAGAAGAGGAAAATTGTTTTTGACTATCATTTAGTAGAGAAT
This sequence comes from Reutealis trisperma, assembly GCA_947687605.1. Taxonomy (NCBI): domain Eukaryota; kingdom Viridiplantae; phylum Streptophyta; class Magnoliopsida; order Malpighiales; family Euphorbiaceae; genus Reutealis; species Reutealis trisperma. Next base: position 374,904 of record CANTUT010000158.1, on the reverse strand, counting down.
GATGATGAGCAGCTCTTTTAGCTTGAAGTCTTGATCTTTCCCTACATTTTCTTGCCATAATAACATGCCAATGGTTCTTGACAGCATTATCAGTTCGACCAGGAAAAAGTCTTGCAATAACAGCCCATCTATTTCCATGAATCCTATGAGAAGCAAGAAGTCTCTCTTCTTCCTCTTCTGTAAATGGGGTTCGATTGATTCTTGGATCTAGCTGATTAAACCATCTCAACCTACAACTCTTCCCTGAATATATTCATATACAAAATTGTGTTTGTTATTAGTCACACTCACACACATATCTTAATAATAATAATAATTAACTTTCCTAATTCTTTTTTCTTTTACTGTAATTAAGCATATAAATGAGTACTTCCTTGCTTAAACCTAACCATGTATTTATATATATATATTAATAAGAAATTAAATTAATGAGAAAATCAATAAAAAAATAATATTAATAATTTCATTAATTTACAATTAAGCGATGAAAAAACTTTGAATTAAGAGTTCAAATCTTTGTAAAGAGTCAAAACCTAATAAGTAAGTTATAACAGAACTTTTGAATTCCATTGTCCTTAGTCAAAACTTAATAATATTAATTAGTAAACGTTATTACCTGATCTTCCTTGAAGCTTTTCGGCTATGGCGTTCCAATTATGAGGACCATAGCGTTCGACCAACTCTTTAAGCTTTTCATCTTCAGCTGGTCTCCAATGACCTCTGGTACACATATCTGATATACTAATCTAACAAACCAAACCAGTAAAAACAGAAGAGGAAAAAAAAACCCTAGCTAGCTAGCAAGTTGGAGAAGAGAAGAAGGCTAGCTGTATACATAGTTCTTGTATTTCCTCTTCTGTTATTGGAGCTAATAAATTAAAGAAAAAAAGAGAAAATTATATATATACATGTTAACATGAAGGTGTGATTGTGTATATATATAGAGAGAGAGAGAGAGAGATTAAAAGGAGTTTTCCGTTAGAGAGAAAGAGAGAGAGAGAGAGAGAGAGAGGAGGCTGAGGGTTTTGGAGAAAGAGAGGTATACCAGCGATTGATGCAACGTTTAGGCTAACAAACCCTTATAAGTAATCGTCACCATACCTATTTCTCTCTCTTCTTTTTATTTTTTCTTCTGTGAATGTGTATATGTTATGTGAGAAAGAGAGATAGAGAGAGAGAAAGAGATATATAAGAGGTTGCTTGGTGGGGTGAATTCCGTTCTTCTTTCAACGTCTTCTTAAGTTTCTAACCTACAACGTCTACTTATAACCCACCTAGCCCATTTCTTTCTTTTTTATTTTAACTGATTTATTATTATTATTAGGATAAACTATTATTTAGTCCTTGAAATTTGATCAAATTAACTATTTAGTCCTTACATATTTGTGAAACTGACTATTTGATCCTTAATTAAATCAATCATTAGAGACTAAATAGTAATTTGAGTAAAACTATTTTCGTCATTTTACTTTTATTTTAACGGTAAATAGGATCGATTTTGGACGAAAGAATTAATTACATTGACGGAATAAAATTATAGGAATTAAATAGTCAGTTTCACAAAATACGTGTACTAAATAGTTAATTAGATCAAACCTAAGGGACTAAATAGTAAGTTACCCTTATTATTATTATTATTGTTGTTGTTATTATTATGTATAAAATAAAAATAATAAAATAAACAAAAAATTTTTCATTTTGGTAAAAAGACTGAACTGAATTTGTTGGTCTATCCATATAGTAGAGTAGAGGTCATTATATCCACCAAATATTTATCAAATTGTTGTTAGATAAGGATTAGGGGATGACTATATATTTATATATAATCATAAAATTTGTAATGTGAAAAGAATAGTTAATTTTTTTTAAAAAAATCAAAATTAAATATTTGGAATAAAAACTAATTATATACTATTTTTGTTAATCTAATGCTTTATCCGTTTCAAAATATTTATCGTTTTAGAAAATTTTTTTTTATTTCAATTTACTCGTGGTTTTAGAATTTTAAAAATATATTTATTATTTTTTTAACTATATCCTTGGTTTAGTTCTCCACAAATACTTGCATTAATTGCATTTAGTTTTTCAAATTAAAAAAAAGAGTGTTTTAGTCGTTTTTACTTTAGAATTATAACATTTAATAACTTTCTTAATCCATATATTGAAATTTTAAACGACAAATATTTAAAAAAAAAAAAAAGAGATAGTATGATAATTTTGAATCAATTTACGCTTGTATTAAAATAAAATTTTTCGATGAACAATATTAAGATCATACCTAAGTGTTAATCTCAAGAATCAAATTCTGATCAATAAAACGAAAAATAAATTCGCTTTATGCACTTAGTCTAAATTAGAAAATAATTTCGTATATATTTTAACAATAGTGACAATTCTTGTATTTTGTATAGTTTAAATGGAATTAAAGTAAATCTGTATCATAAATTATTTAATTTGGATAAAAAATTATTAAAAATAAATTAAGAGCACTAAAGTTGAAATAGCTCAAGTTGAATCATTTCAAGTTAATTAATCATATAGATTATGGTTGAGTCGTTTTGAGTTGTCATTGGCCGGATCTCATAATATTGCTATTTTTTCTCAAAAAGAAGAATTGAGATTTTTTCAAAAAAAATATTTTTTTATTAATTTAAATTAGATATTCGAATTATAATAGGATCAAGTTTAAATGAGTCATCTTTGAACAAATTTACATTGGATCAAAATTTATCACCTTCAAAAAAAAAAGCCATGAGCATTACTATGCAAATTATGGATGGATAGGTTATATATCTCTGTTTTATAGTTTAACCATAAATTTTATTTTCTCCGTCTTAAAAAAATTGTCCACCTTCTTTTCTCAAGCAGTTTAAGAAAACATTATTAATTACTTGTCAATTTATAAATTTTATTATATTCTTCTACTTATGTCCTTATACTTATTTTTATTGCCTTTTTTTTTTTTAATTTTGAGAATAAATAAGTACTGTACCATTCAACTAGTAAAGATAAAATGAATAAATACCTATATCTATTTTTATAGTGTGCAAATATTTTAAGACGTTCTAAAAAAGAATAGTAGACAATCTTTTTAGAATGGAGAGAATACTAGAAAATATTTTTTTTTTCTTATTGAATCTTTACTAGAAGATTATTCAAAAATCAAAATCCATAATTAGCTTATAGTAGCTGCCTTGATTTGTCAATATATAAAGGAAAGAACTAACTACTAACCCTAATAACCTTATCCAAATCTAATAATGATTAAGGTTTATAAGTTATATTATATACTTCAGGTTAATTACAAAACGTATAGCAATATATATGTATAAAAAATTAGAGAAATTAATGAAGATGAAGAAGTTGGTAACCTTGATAAGACTATATAATAAGGTAGTTTATTTAGGTTTAAGGTTTTTGTTAACCTTTTTCAGACCTAACTAACAGTTCAATTAATTTTGCGTACAAATTATAATTATTCTTCACAAAGTAGTATGCACGTGGAAAGACTTTAACTTTAGCCATATCCATCATTTAACTGCTTTTGTTTTGAGTCAAACTTACATATATCTTTGATTCTTCCAGTTTGTTTAGAAGCTGTTAGAATGGCAATTTTAACTGGAAATTTTTTTCTTTTTTTAAATATTTAAGTAAATATTAAAGCTATTAAAAAAAAAAAAAAAAAAAGAAGGCTTGTACCAGAAGATGGATGGTATGAGCTTTCATAACATTTATGGTGTATATATATATATATATATATACTTTTGTTATATCAAATTAACTTGGCGACCAAACTCAGCAACCTCTCTTTAACACAGACCAATATGTATATAAACTATTGTAAATATAAAATTATTATCAAAGAATATTGAATATTTCTTTACAGGTGGCTAACATGTTTAATCAAACAATCTCATGTTAATCAGTAATTTAGACACGTTTTAACTTTTGTATTTGTGTAAATTTTTTCGTAATCGAATCACTTTACTAACAAAAAAAAAAAAAAAAAAAATTATTTGATTTTTTTTAATTTAATAAATTGAGTCAAGTTGGGAGTCACATCCAAAAATGAGTTGATTTGTAATTTAACCTCAACTCTATTTAACTTTTCATGTTAATTTTGAATTTTAAATTTAATTAAATTATTCACTTGATAAGGGATAGCAGTATATAAACATGATCTCTATAAAATCTTATAAAGAAGATGTTTTTTTGCGAAGTAGTTCTCAATCAAATCTTACCTAGAAGAGCACCTGAGGAAGCGCCAGCTACTGTTTCAAACCAGATCAAAATTATAAATGGATAGAAGATTCTAGTTCAATATTTTATGCAACTATAATGAAATTATAAATAGACGGTTTGATTCAACTTTCAAATTGAGACAATTTTGATTTCGGTTATGATTTTAATTTTTTACTGAAATCGATTCAAATTTATTAATTTTTTTTATAAGAATTGCGCAAATCTGATTAAAATCAAGGTTTGAATTGGAACTAGAATTAGACTAATGATTTTGATTTCATTTTTAATTCAGGTTCAAGATAAGGATGATCGACATCAAATAGGTCCTCATCACAGGTTGAGATGGGACCGAAATTAGAACTACAATTCTAATTTAACTGGATGCTATTTTAGAAGCATTTATGATATGTTGGGATAAACAACAGTTTAAGTATAAGAAATACTAATCTCGGCCAGCTGAGAATTTGGATCTTACAAATTTGTGATTCAAAAGTAAACGGGTTGACAGTTTAAAATCATTGCTTTTGGCAATGAGCGACGTCGTTTTTCGGTAAAATTCTTTTATTTAAGCCGCCTAAAATGACAGTTTTTCTATTTATGGAAATTTTTTTTATTTTCATCATAAATCTTATTATTTAACTCATATTTAGGCGACGTTTGTGATATCCATTTTGTTTAATTATCTATTTTTATTTATAGTAATATTGTAATGTTGTTATTTTTGTCAGTTTTGTACCTAAAATTTCGGATCCTATTTAAACTCTTGTTTTTAGCCTATCTTGATATATTGAATAATATAAAAATACTTTGAAACTCTAATTTAGATTTATCTTTTTGCTTACATTGCGTCATAATTTCAGTCTAATTTTTAGTCAATTCAATTCAGTTTAAATCCAATTTTAAACCGGTCCGTAGCCAAGTATACTATGAAATGACCAATATATTACTAAGTATTTAACTTTTAATCTCCATATAAAACGCAGTCTAAATTCTTCTAAATTTATGTGGATATTGTTATGGCCCAAACCACCTAACAAAGGGATACCGGGGAGCCAAATACTAGAGAGATTATCATCATGGGCTTTAATGAGTGACATACTCATGGGCTTGACACCACACTCTAACCCAAAACCTTAAGGCAATAGGTTTAACGGTCTTTCCCACTTATAAATCACTCACTAAGTCCATCTCTTTCCAATGTGGGATTTCACTCACACTTGATATCCCAACAATCTCCCCTTCAAGTGTGAGCTTCCACATTGGACCGGCTCTCCCCCTGGAGCGGAATTCCTGGAGTGTACAATCATTTTTGCTCCAAGAGTCACGCTGCAAGCCATCACATGTACTACTCTTTTCTCGAGCCCACACCTCCATCACCGTCTCCATATCCGTCCCTAGCCGAACCATCAGCTCTGATACCACTGTTGCGTAAATTGACACCGGATTAGAGCAAAACCGCAGCTAATAAATTGAGAAGATTATTTAGACACACAGATTTTACGTGGAAAACCCCTAAACAAATTAGGGTAAAAACCACGGGCAAGGATAGAAGAATTTTACTATGAAAATAATAGGAATTACAATCTCTCTATTTATAAAGGAGAAACAATTTTAATTCTCTCTTTATAATAGGAAATTAATCACTCTAACTCTCTAAATATTTTCTCTCAAAATAGGATGGATTTAGGCCTTGTCTTCATGGCTATTTATAGCCATCCAAGAAACAAAAAATTCAAACCAATTAGTTGTTAATTGGTTGGCTTCCATTTCCTTTTTTTGGTATGCTATTCTATTTCAAAATTTGGTGCCTCTTTTGTTGACAATTAACTAAATTTGGTGCATCTTTTGTTGACAATCTCCCACTTGAAGATTTGATTAAGGATCAATTAATCTTCACACCGTTCTCTCTATCTTGCCATTTCCATGTTGCTTACGTATCTGCTAGGCCACTGGAGGATCGACACCAAATAAACTTGTCAGTATTGACTGCTTTTGTCATAAAATCTGCCAGGTTCTCTTTCATATGAATTTTCTGCATATCCACTGTTCCTTCTTCTACTTTCTCACGAATGAAATGGTATTGAACTCGAATGTGCTTTGTCTTTGAATGAAAAGCTGGATTTCTTGCAAGATGCAAGGCACTCTGACTGTCACAAAACAAAGAAATATTTTCCTGTTTGTGCCCGAGTTCTTCCATTATCATTTTCAACCAGATTGCTTCTTTATTGGCTTGTGTAGCTGCTATATACTCTGCTTCTGTTGTTGATGTAGCCACAACTGACTGCAGTTTTGAAACCCAGCTTACTGCTCCTCCAGCAAGAATAAACACATAACCTGTAGTGGATTTACTTTTATCCAAATCACCTGCATAATCTGAGTCAACATACCCTCTGACAGTAAAATCTAATCCTCCATAACATAATGCAGCATCTGAGGTCCCCTTAATGTATCTCAAGACCCTTTTCACAGCATTCCAATGCTCTCTACCAGGATTCGCCATGTATCTACTAACCACTCCCACTGCATGTGCAATGTCTGGTCTTGTACAAATCATAGCAAACATTAAACTTCCCACTGCTGATGCATACGATACTCGAGACATCTCCATCCTCTCTGCTTCACTGCTAGGACTCATCTTGGAGGATAACTTGAAATTAACAGGAACTGGGGTAGAAATTGGCTTACAATCTTGCATGTTAAAGCGTCGCAAGATTTTCTTCAAATAATTCTTTTGAGAAAGCCAAATCTTTCTATTATTTCTGTCTCGGTGAATTTGCATCCCTAGAATCTTGTTTGCCAGTCCCAAGTCCTTCATTTCAAACTCCCTAGCCAACTGAGCCTTTAGTTCTCTGATATGATCTTTGTTGGGGCCTGCTACCAACATGTCATCAACATACAACAGTAGAATGATGAAATCTTTATCTCCAAACCTTTTGAAATAGGCACAAGGGTCTGCATTTAATCTGCTGTATCCAAGGCTCATGATGAAGGAATCAAATCTCTTATACCAACACCTCGGCGCCTGTTTGAGACCGTATAGAGATTTGTTCAACCTACAAACCAAGTTATCCTTTCCATGTTCTTCAAATCCTTCTGGTTGGAGCATATAAATTTCTTCTTCAAGATCTCCATGAAGAAAAGCAGTTTTCACATCTAACTGCTCTAGGTGTAGGTCAAGAGTAGCACACATTGCCAGAACTACTCGGACTGTATTAAGTCGAACCACAGGAGAAAATATCTCATTAAAATCAATCCCTTCTTTCTGAGCATACCCTTTTACAACCAATCTTGCACGATACCGCTCCACTTGATCATCACTATTTCGTTTGATCTTGAAGACCCATTTATTGCCAATAGGCCTTCTTCCTTGTGGTAACTGCACAAGCTCCCAAGTCTTGTTCTTATGAAGAGCTTCCATTTCCTCCTGCATTGCTACCATCCACTGAGATGCATCTGAACTATTCATTGCTTCTTGGAGAGTTGATGGCTCCCCTTCCTCTGTTAGAAGACAGTATGCAACATTACTCTCCATAAAATAATCAGACTGCCAAGCTGGTGTTTTTCTTTCACGAGTTGACCGTCGAACTTCTGTAGTTTCAAACTCAACTGGTTCTTGTTCCTCAATTTCTGGTATTACTTCAGAAGAATCCTTTGAATCAGACTCTTTTTCCACCTGTACCATTGTAGTTTCTGGACCTTCATTTGAACTGCTACTATCACCTTTCTCTTGCAGCTTCCCTTCTGCAAATATCACATCCCTGCTGATGACGACCTTATGGGTAGTGGGATCCCATAGGCGATACCCCTTTACTCCATCAGCATAACCCAGAAATATGCATTTTCTAGATTTTGGATCTAACTTTGTAGTCTCTTGAGTGTTGTACATCACGTACACAGGACTTCCAAATACATGGAGGTTTGAATAATCAACAGGCTTTCCCGTCCACATCTCCATCGGTGTTTTCAACTCAATTGCAGTTGATGGTGATCGATTGATCACATAACAGGCGGTGTTGACTGCTTCTGCCCAAAATATTTTTTCTAGACCAGCAGCTCCCAACATGGCCCTTGTTCTTTCTAACAGGGTTCTGTTCATCCTCTCTGCCACTCCATTTTGTTGAGGAGTGTATGCCGTAGTAAACTGTCTCTTAATGCTTTCTTGATTACAAAACTCAGCAAACTTATTGCTGGTATATTCTCCTCCATTATTTGTCCTCAAACACTTGATCTTTTTCCCATATTCAAGTTCTATCCGCGCTTTGAACGCTTTGAAAACTGAAAACACATCTCCCTTCCCCTTGATAGGAAATACCCAACATCTCCTGGAATAATCATCTATGAAGGACACAAAGTACTTCACTCCTCCCAGGGATGTAACTAGTGCTTGCCATACATCAGAGTGAACTAATTCTAAAACTTTCTTGCTTCTAGAATTTGATGTGTTGAATTTTAACCTATGCTGCTTACTTGTCACACAATACTCACAAAAAGGTAAGGACACCTTAGTGAGTCCCGGAAGTAGATTCTGTTCTACAAGAATTTTCATTCCCTGCCCAGACATATGCCCAAGTTTCTGATGCCATATTGTTGTAGATCTTTCAGTTGAACTGCTTGAAGCAACAGATGCTTCTCCTTCTTGTAGAGTCTCTCCCATCAGTATATACAAATTTGCAGCCATTTTCTGTCCTTTCATAAGTACAAGCGCACCACGGATTATTTTCTTAATCCCATTCTGAGTTTCGATCCTACACCCAAGATCATCTAGTTGTCCTTCAGACAACAAATTCTTTTGTGAGCCCTCTACATGTCGCACGTTTTGAATAGTGCGAATTGTACCATCATACATCTTCAACTTGATGGTTCCAATACCGACAATCTTCAAGGCATGATTATTTACTGTGTACACAGATCCTCCTGAGATAGATTCATAATAATGGAACCACTCTCTCTGAGAGGTCATATGAAATGAGGCTCCAGAGTCAATGAGCCATACATCAGCAAATCTTTTTCTGCCTTCTGAAGTCATCGCTGCTTCACAACACAAAGCTTCACTTTCATTTGAGGTAGATGCTATATTTCCATGAGGACTGGAATTTTTATTTAAACTCCAGCAATCCTTCTTCAGGTGACCCTTCTTGCCACAATGGTAGCACTTCATGTTCTTCTTACTACTTGATTTGGACCTACCATGATTTTGGCTCTCACTTGAGCCACGTTCCATTGATCTCCCTCTCATCACCGTTAGCGCCTCCGCTTGTTGCGAATTGGCCAATCTGTCTTGCTTATTTTTGCGCCGATTTTCTTCTTCCAGAATAGCAGCTGCAATATTATCGAAGACTAGATTGTCTGTATTGCTTGTCAGATTGATGATGAGTTGATCATATGAATATGGTAGACTTTGAAGTAGAAGTTCAGCACGCTCTTGTGACTCTATTTTATAACTCAGTGATGTGAGTTGAGAAAACAGAGTATTCAAGGTGTTAATGTGCTCTGTCACTGAAGTAGATTCTGACATCCGTAGAGTGTATAATTTCCTCTTAAGGAAAATCTTGTTGTGAAGTGATTTGGCCTCGTATAATTTTTCGAGATGATCCCAAATCTCTTTTGCTGTTTTCTTCTCCTCTATGCTAGACAATATCTCATCTGCAACTGCCAGATGAAGATTTGCAACAGCATTTCCATCCATCTCATTCCATTTGTTGTCATCTGTGATCTCCGCTGGCCTATTGCTAATAGCCGCCAGGCAATTATCTTTTCTCAAGATAGCCTTCATCTTCAATTTCCACAGTGAGAAATTTCTCCCGTTAAATTTTTCAATCTCAAATTTTGCCGCCATTGCTTCTATCACGAACTTTTGAGCAAATCTAGCTCCCACTATTTTACGTAAATAGTAACTGTATACTGGAATAGTGACTGTAGTCCGTGAACAATACATCAGGTAAGTTCCCAGGAAAGAGAGGTGGGTCACAATGGACACACTTAAATACCAAGTCTTTCCTTAGCCAGAACTTTTCCTAGACATGTATTTTCACACTACCACACTTATTTCCAACGTACCTGTGAATAGTGCAAAATTGTATAGTACCTCAGAGTACTATTCACAATAATAATTTTTCAAGAAAAATTTTTCTGATGTGGAAGATCAGTTAAAACTGCAACCACAGAGCATACTCTTATTTTTCAAGAAAAATTAAAACCAATAGCTCTGATACCACTTTTATGGCCCAAACCACCTAACAAAGGGATACCGGGGAGCCAAATACTGGAGAGATTATCATCATGGGCTTTAATGAGTGACATACTCATGGACTTGACACCACACTTTAACCCAAAATCTTAAGGCAATGGGTTTAGGGTCTTTCCCACTTATAAATCACTCACTAAGTCCATCTCTTTTCAATGTGGGATTTCACTCACACTTAATATTCCAACAGATATGTTGAATTTAATATTTTCTGTTTAAATTATTAAAATAACCGTAATCATGAAAAAATAGCACTTAAATATCGATCATATTGCTATGTAATTATATTTCCCTATTATTTAATTAGTCAACACAAGTAATATATAGCTACCTAGCCTTCGATAGTTTCCACAAGTTTTCCTCGTGCTCTATTTTTGAGGAATATATATATATATATATATATATATATAAAGCTCAACTCAACAGTTATTTAGAAAAAACTTCATTGTGTAAAGTAATTAGCTCCCTAAAAAATTAAATTTATATTAACCTATTTTATTAATATTCTTTTACGTCTTTAATTAAAATTTTACAAACTAATATATATATATATATAGAAATTGTTTAGAAAAATTTTCCAATATATCAACTAACTCGTTTAAAAATTAAACTTATATAATAATAAAAATATTAACTCATCACTAATTTTTTTCTATATCACTATATTTATATATATTTTAATTAAACTTTACATAAATTAATACATATAACATATTTTTATTCTTTTTTCAACTAGTGAATATATAATGAATTTGATCCATATATCTTATCTATATTAATATTAAAAATTATCAAAAAATAATATTTAAATCTACTAAAATAATAATTCACGCATGTTAAATTATTTTTTAAAAAAATATAATTAAGTTAAATAAAAGATATGATTAAATCCTGTACGAAACATTACATTTGATTGACAGAGATTTATACATGAATAATTAAACACAAATGCACATGCTTATGGAAATTAAACTGTATGGGATGTTAAATGTCAAGGCTATTTATTACTCTATATATTCATTGACTCTTTCACCGAATAATTAATTAATGATAACAAGAAATTAAAATTTTCAATTAATTAATGGGTTTGAGGATTTTTATTTTTTATTTTTTTTTTGTGATAGTAACCAGAGTAAGTGATACAATAAATTAATTAATTTTTATGTATTATATTAAATTATTTTTATCTGAATTATTATGAATTTTATAAATTATAAAAATATTTTTATAATTTAGTCTTAAAATTCCAACTTCAATCAACAAAGTGGGAAAGAAATTGAGAATTGAGTTTGTCATTAATATTTATTTGAAAATTTTTTAAATAATTGATCAACAACTTAATTACTTTGTATAATATTTTAATCTCTATCTTATTTTATGTCACCACTTTAATCAACTTCATCTTTAAAATGATTATTATGTTGTAAACAATACACGCTATATATGATTTTAATTTAATATTGATGATAAAAAATATTTGATAAAATTGAAAATTAAGTGCTAATCATTATACAATTTAACATAACTTGTTATTTTAAAATTCAACCACAACTCAAAATAGTTAATTTAAATTTAAATTATATTAGTAGTAATAATGAATTTTATATACCCTTTCATTTTATTACCTATATTTGGTATAAGATTATTGACGTGCTAGCTTAAACTAGTAACTCTCAAAGGCAAGATTATTACAATTTTAATATTGGATAGTTATTATATAGGTATTAAAATTTCTAAATTGTTATCTTGAATAAAAATTGAATGGTAGATAGTGTACATATTAAGCTAAAATTTCTTAATTTATTATTTTAAAATCTTAAATTAATTAAAATTTTTAATTTAATATTGGTGATAAAAAATATTTGATAAAATTGAAAATTTATGAATATGTCTACTAAAAAAAACAATGAATATATAGATGTGTCTAAATGGGATTGGATGATTATGGAAGGTTTTGGGTTTTAATTGATGTACTATTAATAAAGTTAATTAATAACACTAAATTAACCTGTAATTAAAATGCCATATCGAGTTATAATCTAATGATAAGCATATATTTTTTTAGACAATAAATTCAAAATCGATTCCCGTTCTCAGCTTTAAAAAAAAAATAAAAATAAAAAAACTGTAGTTGAAATACTTATAGCATAGTAATTATCTAATGGACAAGTAAGTGTGAAGATTGACTTGGTTTCTTAATTAAAAATTGTTTTGATTAGGTTTAACTCCATATCAAAACTTCCAAACCGTTAAGTTGTCTCAATTTTCTAACCAAATTAACTAACTACAATTTGTTTATTTATTTTTTTCCTAAACACTAGTCAATGCAAAATGTTTTAATTAATTTAAATTTCATTTGAAATTTGAATTCACAGTTTAACAATCTGAAAAATTATTTCAGCATGCATGAGATTTTGTCATAAAAATCTTCCTATATTATAATTTATAATAATAAGTGGACCTCACCATATATAATTTATTTTTTTTATTATTCTCACTTATTGATGATTTTTTGTTCAACCTTTTTATGGGATAAATCAATTTCTTTTTTGATGATATAAAAATTAGTTTAATAATACCATTAGAAATATTTGATAGCATATTAGCACTATCAACATGCTATTAAATATTTTTTCCCAAAAAAAAAAGGTTAATTATTAATATTTGAAAACATTTTCAACAAATAATTAAAATATTTTTTTAATTAATTACTAATTTTAATATCAAATATCGTCAAATGATATTAAATCTGTTGGGAAGTGATTCCACATAAAATAATACAAAATAATTTGAGGATTTATAAATAAACGAGTGTTAAATTTAACACAAGTCAATTGATTTTGTGCGAACAGATTCCAGTAACTGTCGACAACTTATTTTATTTTAGTTTTTGATTTAATCTTTAGTAAAATATTATAAAAATGAAATAAAATGCTCTAACTATTTATAATTCTATTAATATTTTTCAGAATTCTTTCATTCATATATAATCAAATAATGAACTTTAGTTTTATAATAAAATTTATTAGATTGATTCCTATGATATGTTAAGCTCATTTTAATCATGTTTTGATTTGTGAGTTGGTATGGATAGAAGAGATCCCACCTGAACTTTGTCTAGTTGTTATTTCTAATGTTCCAAGTTAACGAATCATTGCTTTATTCTAATAATTAATGATAATGATAATGATATTAATGATAATGATGATTATATATGATTATTATGATGGATGTGTGTTATACATTTAAAACTTTTCTTTTAGTTGATTATAATAATTATAAGCAATGCCAGATTTAATGTTTTAATTTTTGAGAATGATATAAATTTATAAAATAATAATAAATAAAAAGATTAGAGGACAAAAGTTATTTTTAAAACATTTTAAGATAAATAGTTTTCAAAAATTTGGGGGCAGTGACCACTCCGCAACCTCTACTCCTAAGAATTCATTCCTATGGGGCACACAATTTCATTTAAGAGGAATTTTTAGGTAGATAGAATCTATCACATTATTTATAAATTAAACTAATAGAAATATGATACGTTAATTAATGATATCAAATTATTTATAAATTATAGCATTATTAATTAATATGGTAATTTGATATTACTAATTAATATGTCATATTTTTATTGATTTAATTTATTTTATTAGTGACGTGATAGATTTAGTCTATTTAAGAATTTCTCTTGTTTTGGATGGTTTTAGGATTATTTTTCAAATTAAACGATAAAAGCAGTTTGAAAAAAAAATAAAACTAAATTAAACCGCTAAAATACATACAATTATTTAAATTTTTAAATATAGTAAAACTGTTCGTAATTTTTAAAATTCTTAATTATACATTAAAATTTTACAATAAAAAATATATTTTCTAAGAAAAATTAAAAAATTATATGCGATTGAGTAATCTCGTATGCTTAGGATCTACAAAATAAATAATAATAATAGATTTATTTTTCAAATCAAAATACAAATGATTCTATTATTACAAGATCAGTGGAATGTAAATTAAGTTTGTAATATTACCCCAAAAAACTGTATTAATGATTTTTAAAATTTTATAAATTATAACCCATCAAACACTTTTAAATCACCCATAGATTATAGTATCATTAATTGATTTGATTTATTTATATTGAATTAGTTTATAATTGATTTGACATTATTAATTAACATGTCATATTTTTATTAATTTAATTTAGAAACAACATAATAGACGCGGTCTGATTAAAAATTTCTTTTTCTCAATAGTTTCGATTTGAATTTGATGGATTGGTGGATTTGATCGGTTTCTATTTATTTATTTATTTGTTGAACCCTAACTGTAGTAAGGAGATTGAATGAGCTAGACAACCTTTTTTTTTTTTTTCTTCTTTTATAACTCTTTACCTTGTATATGTATACCATATGTAATCCTTTAATGCTAAATTAAATTGTTCTTATAATTATTTTAAATCATTTTACGATGTCCAATTCAATTATATACTTTAATTTATCATTGAATAAATATTTAATCAAATCGTCATACCCTTGAAGTTATAGATTTATTAATTATGCTCAAATAATACTAAATTGTTGTAATTATGATCAAATAAATATGATAGTGATCTTTATCACACCTCACACCATAACAATTTCACTTTCTCAATCCACCCAAAGGCAAACCATCTAAAATCTACATTTCATATATAAATAAATGGGCACATAATTTTAGGAATAGAAAGTAGAGGTAATAGTCAAAGTAAAATAGCTTTTTGATCCATAAAAGTAAATATTATACCATCAAATTTGTATAACAAACCTAATAAAATCAGCTTTAGAAAACTCAAAACATCATCCTTCACAGAAATCTGTTTTTTTTTTTTTTTTTTGGGTAGTAAACTTAAATAAAATAAGCAGAGATGGTGCGTCTTCTTTTGACCGTTGGCCTACCATTCTCCAAGTAGAAGAAATTGCTTGTTAAAACAATGAGAAAGCCATTTCCCATCTTACACCCACCATTTGTCCCAACAAAAACCATTTCCCAAGTGATTGGTAATTGTCATTGCTACCTCAGCCGTTTTCTTCAACTCTGAACAAAACACTCTCTCTCTCTCTCAAGAAATTTAAAATGCAATCCCTACAAAACCAAATAAATTATCTGAGTTCTGTAAATAAAGCTAAAAAAGGAGCTTCAAGTCCACATTCATGGCATCACCAATATATTAATTATAAATTTAAGCTGATAATACACACCGTTGCATACATAAAAATCTCTTTCTTGACTGTTCACCTGTTTTACCTACTCCTGTAGTCATCACTCATCAGAGATCTTCCTAATTCTCAAGAGTTTGTTTTGGTAGGGAACTTCAAGTTCTTTTACACTTGCCTGCTGACAAGAACTTCAGGCTCTTGAATTTCTTCTTGTATCTGTCTCCTTAGGTAGAAGGATAACCTGCCATTCAATACCAACACAAAGGTTTTTCTCAATATACCCTTCATTGAAAAATAAAATGGTAAAACTCCAATTTAGATATTTTGTTCTTTATTTTTTTGTTTTCATCCAGCAAAATTATTTCCATTTGATTAACAGAAAAAGACCAATAAATAGTTAGGTATGAGTCAAGTAATCATTCTAATCAAGCCTGCTTAACTTAACCTAATCTAATTGGTGAAAAGCTTTCACTAATAGATTCCACCTACCCTGAGCTGCAAACACAAAAGATAATTTATTTTTCATTTTCATTGCAGATCCCTCCCATAAAGTCATTTTCTGCTTGAGGTTCGGATGAAAAATGTTGGATCTTTCTCTGGTTGATATGGTATGATATGACGCCTAGTCACCTAATTTGAGAATAAGGGTTTCTGGGGCCACAAGTTAACTAAACTTCCCAACTGTATAACTGCTGAAAGCCAGCTTCAGAACCATCTGAAAAGGTTTCCTTAGTTTCTTTAGCTTAACACAAGAAGATTACGCCTACCTGCCAAACTAACTTTACAAACATCCCTTAGCTACTGTTTCACCCTTGTGTATATTCTAGTTCAATCATTTTCATTTCCTATTTTATAGATATCACAATTATGTCTCAACACTATCTTGACCTTTTCAAATCATAAAATATAGTTCTTTGAAAAAGAAAATTTAGTTTTGGAAATTAAGAAATAGAATGGAAAATGCTTCTTTGAGTACAACGCACTTTTTTTAACTTGTGGGTATTAGGTAGAAGACAGGGATGCAAATGTCAAAGTGTTGGCATGGATACATTCCTTCAAATGAATTTTTATACTAACCATGATGTAATACAACACCTTTACATTCTCTAATAAAAACCTGATGCATTTTGATGTATGCTTTGGGGATTAAAGTATCTAACTTTAGGTTTCTTTGAACAGAGAAAACAGATTTTATCTCACAGTTTCAACAACTATTTGATTTTTCAATTATCCGTAAAAAATAAAAAAAGAAAAAAAAGTGCACTTGAAGGTGATATTTGCAGAAATAAGCACGTCTGTATCACAGTGAGGTTCTTTTCAAATAAATGTATATAGCTCCCACTATGAACCAAGGAAACAATACTATTCTAACGGGGTTTCATTAGCTACTTTGAAGTTTTTGAAATAGCCATCAAAAAAGTGTATTTGAAGGGGATGTTTTAAAAAATTAAACCTCTTTCCATCATCTAAAGTGTAGTTTTCGATAACATGTAGCTCCCACTATGAGAATGAGAACCCACTATTATAATGAACGTGTACTTGAAGAAAAACATATCAAGTAGGAAAATATATCAATAGCAAGAAGAACAAATGCACTGAACCATTTCTTTCGGCTCAAGTGTTGATTGATACAATAAACTTGGAAGTCCAAGTTGATTGCAACATTTTGTCATTTTTATATTTGACAACAGAGAGCCTATATTTGCATAACTACCCTCTCTAAGACAATCATAAAGAAAAATGCACCAAGAATCTTGAACACTACGCAAGTGCGACAATAATCACTCTGTAGGCCACTTACATGATGACACAATTACTCACCATTGGCAAATTTCAAGAGTTCAAATTGTCAAAATCTGTGTGATAGTTTATTCCACAAAACCAGAAATCATTATATAATGTCAGCTTATAGACAAAGGAATATCCAAAAGTCTACTGTTGCTCACGATCTCATATATTGATGCATATCAGTCAAAATTAAATGATGCTAAATGCAAACTGTAGAGCGATAATTGAAACACTCAGTAATGCATAAGAACTTTCATTATATATTTGGTTGTTGGTGATTTAAAAAGGATTGGAAGGTCACTATATTTCTTCAAATATTAGATTGTCCTTAATAAATTATGAAAAACTTCTGTTCAGTTCTGGAACGACTTGCCTTTAATTAACATATATTTGTGAAATAGATCAAAATTTTAATTGAATAGATTTTATCTAGAGAGAATTCACTTCAATATATAGTTTAATACAAACATATTCCTATCAGTCTATCCATGTCATGAGCAGCCTTAAGATCATTTCTAAAATTCTAGGTTAAATCTGTAAATTTTATACTTACCTTTTCAGTTTCATTTGAGAGGCATTGGATGCTGAAATGAAACAAAGAAGAGACAATTAGCAGCACATGAATGAGAAAAAACATTTATGGATGTACAAACAAAAAATGAAATTCCTGACAAGGAAGACAAACTAAAACTGGAGGGAAAAAAGTGATTTAGTCTGGATTAGCAATAGCATAAGTCTAGATTAATTCAAGAAATTTTACAAAAAGCCTGGTGCCAGATGCTTTTGATCACCATAGATGGTATTGAATTTAGGATGTTTTGATTTCTTTTTTTCCCCTTTTTATTTGGGCTAATTTGCATAATAATACTATTTAAAGCACAATTTAAGCTTTGTTTGGTTGGATGAAGAAAATAAGCAAGAGATGAATGAAAAAGAAAAAGAAAAAGTAGGGAAATTGAGAAATAGCAGTGGTTACTCCTCTTTTATGTGAATAAGAGGGAATGAAACCATTGCTACTTATTTATGTCAACAATATCCATACATCATGAAAATGATAAAGGAAATTCAGAAAATAGATAAATTCTGAATGGAATTGATTTTCTGGACCTAGAAGATGGATTATTTTTATTTCCCTTTCATCCTGTTTCATTTTCACTTATCCAAACAAGGGATATAATTCCTTTCTACCCTTTCCAGCCGCATATTTTCCCCTTCATCCACTCTTCCCCCAAAAACTAGCATCCTGTTAAAGTATTCATAGAAAACCAAGAAATAATCAGTATCAGCATTGTGAGATGAGTGGGGTGTGGCGAATAACTAAACAACTTTACAAAGAATCAAGAAAATGATTTTAAAAGCAGGATCAATCAAAGGAAAAAGACAACAATTGAAAAGTAAGATCAACTAGTTGAAAAGTATTACAAAGAAGAAGAAATACTTTTGTGGATACTACTGATAGATAAAAAAGAAAAAGAAAAAGAAAAATACATTTGTTAGATGAAGTACATCACGAATAATACAAAAAGGAAGCCATCACCATACAGGAAAATATAGAAGAGAGACAAAAAAAGCATGAAGAAAATACAAGGATAAGCTTCAAAATGTGCCTTCATTAGGTCATCAATAAGGTCAAATAAGTGGGAAACATTAAGTGGTTATAGGCACAATTCAGTAACAAGAAACATCATGATTTTAAGATGAGACATTAAGAATTTAACATCAAGTGCTCCATTTTAATACATCAACTTTGATGTTTTATACCCTAAGGAACTTTATCATAATTAATACCATACAGATGTTTGCTGTACAGCAACACAGAATGAAAACACAAACTGACATAGAATATGCTTTGACAAGAAAGAGTTTCTGCAAAGTGCTAACAAATACTATTCAGTAAATTAAAAGTGCAATATGATTTTTACCAAACATAATCAAATTTTCATTATATATCAGAATTTATAGTGTTTGGCAGAGAAATTAGTAAAAATAGATCAAGAAAGGATCACCATTCTCATCCGTAGAAGCAAGCATGAAGCACTAATGACAGGCATCCTGTACATTAGATGTGACAAAAATAACACTTTCTTCTGTGTATGTCGTCGCATCCTGCATTTTAAATATAAAGTGCTTGAATTAGATGACAGCTAAGCATGCATCAGTTTCAGCTGCTAATAAAAGATGCATCCTTTAATGAAGCTGTAATATACTAATTGTATCCTCAGAACAAATCCAATCTCATGCTTTTGTTGTTAGAAATTGCACTAACAGAAACTCTGATGCAAATGAAAAGGGCAGAACTCAGGAAAAAGACCAACTAATAGACGATAGCAAGTTTATCATTATTTTGACCAGTTAGTAACCAGATCAGAGAGATTAACCTGCAAGTGTAACTAGAAAATATTGCATTCAGAATGTGCTTCTGTAGATCTCCTGCCAGATACTTTGGTAAAGAGCATTTGTATAGATAGTTGATGGACTTGAAATAGTCAAAATGCTGATCACCCTTATATGACCTAACACTAGAATGAAAAGACTCAAAGAAGCATGGATGCCAACTTCATATACCTGCATCACCATAAACAGAAGAAAACAGCTGCATTCTTTCAGCCATGGATGAGCTGTGGTCAGCTACCCTAGCTTGCAAAAAGGACCTACATGTTTAAGCAACTTTATTCTGTTTACTCAAATTAATTTGTTTTTGGAAGTCTGCAGTCATTCTCCACTTTTGTTAGTGTAACACCATCAAAAAGGTCAAGTCCTGCGAGTAACTTGGGTGACTTGTCTATGTCCTCCAATGGAGGAAACCCACATGTATTTTCCTTCATAATAAAGATTTGAGTAAGTATTTCTAGAGAAATCTATTGGAAATCAAAAGAGCCTGAATTGAATGGCGGCAAGGAGAAATCACCCTATTTAATATCTAATCAGAGTAAGAAAAACCATTAGAAGTTAACCATAGATTAAAAAAATAATAATGATATATCTCTCTAGTTTTTGAGTAAATAAAAATGGAAACTGCAAGTGAGTAAGTACTAGCTTTTACACCTATATATCACAACTTAACTCCCTAAATAATTATACCCCAGATGCTTGATGACACAAGATTTGTGTCTGCTTATATGTAACATGTTTGGAAAAGCAGTAAGAGACTTCACACTCATTTACCTTAAGAGTTATGAATGTCAAAATGCAAACGCAATGTGCATTTGTTCAAAAAAGGAAAAAAAAAAACAAAGAAAAGAGAAAGACTCTGATTATTATTACATTTATGACTCCACTACAAGCAAGCAAACACAAATTAACACAGATTAACTTGAAGGATAAATATTAAAAAGTATTCACAAATGGACAATGATCTGGTCATTTACAAACATTCTAGATTTAACCCTTCTCTTTACAATTTGATAATCAGCCTTTTAAAGTTAAGCAAGCAAATACTTAAAAACACCCTTGTTTTAGGTTCAAAACTAACCTTCCTTTACCAAACCCCATTAATTTACACTGGCAATGACATAAAACAATCCCAAATTTTTATTTTTATTTAATCTAAATCCAAAATCAGAAAAAATATAACCACCATTTACAAGTAATTCCAGATTGTTAAACCATGTAAAGTTATTGAAACAGAAAATACAATAGGGTTTAAGATAAAGGGACATACTAAGAACTTTGCTTCCTGAAGACAGGAGAAAAGGCATAGATTGGGCAAATCTGACAAGAAACGACGCCGCTTCAATTCTCCTCTCATTGGCTTGCCCTTGTCAATTCCCAATTCGGCTACTAGATTAAAAAAAAATAATAATTATAAACAAATTTGTAATTGTATATTACAGTTGACTAACTTTACATGATAGTATTTATCAAATAGAGAAATGGAGATTTGGGAATTTTACGGGAATGGAGTTGTGGGAAGTGGATGGGCATGGGCACGTCCTTCGGCTGCTCTGAAAAATGGCTGAGAAAGTAGGGAATTAGAATGTGTTAGCCTGTTAGGGACTCAACCTCCGTCTGCTTAATCTTGAATTTCATTTACTCTTGTCTTCGTATTCGTCTTCGTCTTGCCCCCCTTTTTCCCGCCATTTTGACGCTGGCTGTTGGCTTTTGAAAGGGGTTTAACATTCGACTAGGGTAAGTTTCTCTTAAAATACATTTTATTTTTTTATTTTTTTAAAATACATTTTTACTTTTAAGTGAAGTGATTCCAAAATTATGGTAATTTTGGAATTAAAAAAAAAAAAAAGAATTTGTCTCTTCTGATAAAGCTTCTTTACCTGTTGGTGTTTTTTTTTTTTTAACCAATCCTTTTTCTTTTTTCAAAAGCGGTGGAGATGGAAAATTTAAAGAAAAATAAAAAGTAATTTAGTTTTTTTTTTATAGGTTTTTAATGGTAAAAGTGATAAAATGATTAATTAATTAACGGAATTAAAATTGAGAAATTATTTAGTTAATTTTTTTGAAAATGATAGATATGGGATAAAATGCAGCCAAGATCATTAAATTTTTATCTAATTTTTGTTTTGATCACTAAATTTTAATTTTTTACAATTTAATCACTAAATTTTAATTTTTTTTTTCACCAGCAGGTCACTAAGACAATTCCAATGAACAACTCGCTAAAAAACTGACTGGTGTTTCAAGTGGGATGACGCGTCATTAAGGTTGATGATATAAGGATCCCACATCACACAAATAAATATATTTTAATTTTAATTTTTAATTTAAAAATATGATTTTTTAAATTTTAAATTTTAAATTTTAAATTTTAAATTTTAAAAATCTCTCAATATGATGTGGCATGCTTATGTCATTAATTTTGATGAAATATTATCCTACCTGGAATGTCATGTCAACTTTCTGGTGAGTTATTTCATTGGAATTATTTTAGTGACCCACTAGTGAAAAAATTAAAATTTAGTGATTAAATTATAAGAAATTAAAGTTTAATGACCAAAACAGAAAACAGGCAAAAGTTTAGTAACTTTCAGTGTATTTTATCCGATAGATATGTATGTGGTAAATTATTAATTAGTCCCTAAGATTTGATATAATTAATTATTTAGTCTTTATATTTTGTGAAACTGACTATTTGATCTCTAAAGTTTTATTCCGTAATAGAATTAGTCCTTCTATCCAAAATTTATCAAATTTACTGTTAAATCTGATATGAAAATGTAGAGACTAAATAGTTAATCTAGTCAAATATCAGGAACTAAACACTAATTTAAATAAGTCTATTTTAGTCATTTCACCTTTATTTTAACAGTAAATAGGACTAATTTTAGACGAAAGGACTAATTTCATTGACAGAATAAAATTTTATGAATTAAATAGTCAATTTTAGAAAATATGAAGACTAAATAATTAATTAAGTTAAACTTCAGAAACTAAATAGTAATTTACCTATATATAATTGTTTAACAAATTCTGCGGCTAATTTTAATTTAAAGTTTGTTTAATGCAGTAGACAATCAGTTTGTGACTGTTTAGATACTTTTGAATTCATGGTTTTTTTTTTTCAAGCCTATTTGTGTTTTTATTTAATCATTTATCGTTCTAGCAAAAAATAAAAATATATAAATATATAAAACAAAAAAAAAATGAAGAAAGGAATTTGAGGTGTGATCCCTTCACTCCCAATGCTCCATTTGACGTTGAATTTAGAGCTGCTTTTGCAAAATTGTGTTTTTGTCAATTATTTATTTATATAAAAAAAAATTAATTGTTTTAGCATATTATGATTTAGAAAAAGCTAAAAATTTCAATTTTTTCCAACATCATGATTTACTAAAGCAGTGTTTTAAAAATCAGATCGATGATCGAACTTGTCACGCTCTAAATTCGAGGGCATGTGACCGGCACTAGGACGCAAGAAATGCACGTGGCTACTAGTGCCCGTAGTAAGCCTAACCCAAAACACACAACAAAAAGCCGAAAACTGAAAAGCGTTATGGGCCCAAATAAGTTAAGCAGAACCACAAGAATTTCAACATAAAACAAATATCAAATTGGCCCAAACTTGCTCATTTCATTGATGCAGTAAATTACAAAAAGGTTTTGCTTAACAATAACTACAGCTCTTTAAAATACATAACTGAATGATAACAATGTACAAGCACAAAGTGTAACATTGCGGAGTTCTAGAATTATAATTATAAATACACCTCTATTACATATAATTCTTAATACACAAAGATACAAACTGCTGCCGAAGGAAAATTGGCAGTTTCCTCAGTTACAAATCCTTCACAAGCTCATTCCTTGACCTAAAAACCACAATATGAACAGGAATGAGCGTCCGACTCAATGAATGATACCAGCTAATATATTAAACTGGTATCCTTGAGATGGAATTCTAATGCACATGCTATGCACTATGTTATATAGACAACAAATCATACAAACAAATAAGAACGAGATACGGTCCACAGTACCACTCTAATCTCAATATCGGGAGCCGATCCTCTTATCCTGGTTCTCTGAATTCGATAATCTGTCTCTTATATCCAAGAGGTTTGGCTGTCACTGGTCTGTACCACGCAACCCTGACCCGACTGACAGCGGCCCTAGCGATGAGCAGGCTCGGCCAGCATCCATCAGTCATAGCTCATCTTCTGAATCTCAACAAAATCATAATCATAATAGTATCCATATCCATATTCATCTCAAAAGTTCCTAAGTGGTATTGCATCCTCCAGACCTCCATCCGTCAATCACAACCACAATATAGCACCGAATACAGAATATCAATTCATCATTCACAGTCAAATATTACATGCTTATATATGCAATAGTACTGCATAATATATTTATATATATACACACAGCAATGCATATGAAATGAAAACAGGATAATACATTAGTGAGTATCACTCACCTAACTGACGACACTTCTGACTGGCTTCTCTCGGAAGTGCAGCCTTTGGAACCAGGAAACGCCAGATATCGACATCTCGCAACAATGGACATTCTCAGGGTAAGAATCACATTTAACTAGACACAATTTAAGGATTACTGAGATTCTGATTGAGGTCTCAATAGAACCATACTGAATTTAAAGATAGACTCGACAACTTAACAATTACTCTAAAGGCTGCTAAACATAGAATAACTTATTTAATAACTGAAATACAAGAGTTTTGAATTAACCTTCACAAATTTCGATCATACGGATGCCGATAATCACGCTAGAACGTCGAAATGGAACCGTTGCACCTCCCCACGCGCCGCCGCCACTCGCCACCACTGCTGGTGGCAGATCTGGGGGACCTCCACACCAGCAGGTTCACCTCGGCTCCAGGATCACGAAAATGGTCACCACTCTCCGTCACTCGCCCTCAAATCGCCGAAAAATGCCTCCAAAGGTTCGGGTTGCATTTTCCAATCTCCTCCTCCGGTGATCCTCAGGGGGCAAGGCAGGTATCAAACTGAAGTTCTCATCCTCAGGAGTTGAACGGGACTTGTCATGCTCAATTTGGCCGCCGGAATCGGCCGGAAACTCAAATTGAAGTTGCGGTGGCCGGACTCCTTCTTCGCATGATTATTCCGCCGTTCGTCGGCCGATCGACGATCCACCACCTCCCCTGGGGTCGCCGGACGGTGGGCTAGCCACTGGTGGTGGCGGTGCAGCCCATCGCCAGACGGATGGTGGTGCACTCCACCACAGCCTCTTCCTCTCTCTCTGCTCCCGTCTCTGCTCCCTCTCTCCCGTTCTGCTCCTTTCCTCTCTCTCTTGGCTGCCAGCTGACAGCCAACTGCTGCCAGCTGATAGCCAACTGCTGCCCCTCTCTAACATTTTTTTTTTTCCTTTTCTTCTCCTTCTTCTTTTCTTAACACCAATATATATATATACTAATATACATATATAATATAAATATAATACTACACATATATATATACAAATTAATCAATAATAATAATAATAACAATAATAATAATAATACTAATACTAATAATAATCATAATAATAAAATGATAATATTAACAACAACAATACTAATAATAATAAAAATAATAATAATAATACTAATAATAATGATAATAATAATAATTTACAACATAAATTTATATATATATATATATATATATATATATATATATATATATATATATATATATATATATATATATATATATATATATAATATTAATTAATATCTTTATTTATACTCAATATCAAAATACAATTTCAGAATAATATTACATATATAATATTTAAATAAAATTACCACTAACAATACATATATAATATTGTAATATAATTACTATTACCAATACAATTTCAAATGATATAAAAATATACATTTTAATAAAATATAACTTTAATATCTAGTTAATTAAATAAATAAAATAATAAAATATTATCATTCCGTACAAAATAGAATTTTAGAAAAATAATTGAAAATTCAGGATATTTCAGAACCGGTTAGATCACTGATTTATAATTCAACCAGTTCGACCAGTCGAATTAATAGTCCAACTAATTAAATAAAATCTTTTCATTTTTTTTAAAATTTTTATTCTGATTCCTATTAATAAAGGTATGATCAGTTAACAATCGACTAAAAGCCAGTTAAGACTAAAGGATGGTTTAATCGCAAATCCAGTTTTTTAGGTTAACTGAATCAGATTGGCCAGCGGTTCCTGGTTCAATGAGTTGAACCAGCCGATCCAATTCAGTTTTTAAAACGCTAACTAAAGCATACACTTTAGTTAATTGAAAACAAATCAACCACCAAAACCATATTGTACCCTGAGTCCCAACTTAAAAAAATTTCAACCACAAAATTCACATAAATAACTGGAGGAATAAATGAATGTAATAGAATAAATGAGTCCTTTAGCGGAGTGCTCCTGGAATGGTTTTCAAGATTGAGAAGTCACAAGTTTGACAAGCAAAAGAAGAGAAAAGAGAACTGAACTTAGAAGTAAAAAAAAAAAAAAGCATGAAAAAACCAAGTTAGCTGATAATATGATATAATAGCCCTCCCTTATGGGCTGTGAACCTGTGATAATAAATGTATGCAAATGGTCAGCAGTTCATATACTTGGTCTCTCAAAATTTAAGCAAGAGAAAAGGCCCATGACAATAATAACTAAAGAAATGTAAATTGTCAAGTTTCTTGATATTAATCCTCATAACTTACATGGACTCTTCTCAATTTGTACAAATATTAGAAAAAAAAAATTTGAACTAATGAAGGACCACATTAATGCAATAACTCACATTGATAAAGATTGACAAATTTAAGAAAGAGCACAATGCTTCTACTCTTCATCCACTTCAAGACCAGGTACGTATTCCAAACTGACATCAAAAATTACAGGACTATTTGGAGCTACCCTTGGCCTTCCTGGAGCTGAAGTGAGTCCTTTTGGGAATGCCAACTAATGACAAGAATGAGATGGAAACCAAGCAATTAGAATTTTATTACCATAACAATTTCTTCAAAATAGAGATGCATGGTTGTCAAGGCACATTAGGATTTTCCAGATATCTCAACAACTAAAAATGAGCTTTTTAAACTAAACTAATATCCAGAATCCAATCAATAATTGACCCTAAAAGATAAAGTGGAGAAAGTATGTCAATTAAAAATATTTACTCAAATACTTTTTTACCAATTTATTTCTCAACAGGCATGTTGTTTGATCTCACCATCATACATGTACCCAAACAGAAGTTTAATCCCACATCTCTCTAAGGTAGAAGCACTTGAAGAATTGCTATCAAGATAACTATACGGATAGAAATGTGACATGGAGTTAACAATCACAAGTGGCCAAAAAGTGATTGGGTGCATTACAGTAAATATATGCAGATGTCCATGGATTTATGTGGAACCTATGCCATTAAAGTTTTGGATTCTGATACTACCTTAAAACAGAAATACGAGCATATTAAGGATAACAATTCACCATTTTACAAGTCCTGTAATATGTTGTCAGTCTAATTCAGGATCTAAAATACCTGGACAAAGGGAGGTAACTATGTAAAATTTACCCAGTATTTATAATGTCTTCTATTAAAATACTGAGGATAAAATAAATTACCGATCCTGGAATGTAGAGCCGTCGCTTCCCTCCAGTTTTCATGCTCAGAATCCCTTCATCAAGTCCCTTGATCACCTATTCTAGTCATTCAAATTGAAAATCAGAGATAGCAAGAAAATGCACTAATGGCACAAACATTCTTCCATTTTGATTCTTTAATACTAAATGATTTAAGAACTGCATGATTGACAATGTAAACAGTGTTCTATTTTAAGATACTTATGTTTCAGTCATCAATGTCAACTTTGCTACATTATCAGAGCTACAAATATAAATTAATGGATCATTTAGAAATAAAAAGAATGGTAATATGATGAAATAGAAGCTTCAAACTGTATTTAAAAGATTGACTGAAATTAAAATGGTTTATGGAGCTAATGGGAAAAAAATAATCAAAGTTTGAAATAGAAGTAAATGCTGCTAAATACCCCAAACTAGCTTAGATAAGTAATATAGGTCCTAACTATTTAACTGGGGGAGGAGGAATTAAAGTATTTCAAAACCAAAATTCACTTAGAACCATGCATGAGGCTTACCTGACCAGAGCCAACACGAAAAATATAGAGCTGCCCTTTCTCCAGTGAACTGCAAAAAAGATGCATATCATATGAAAATTTCCTCCAAATCTTATCATTGTTTCTCCAGTACCCTTGTGGGACATGTATAAAATTGCAACAACAATTTGTACACCAAACATTCTCATGCTCAGACTCTAAACTAGACTTAATCTATCACCAACTTCACCAACTTATTCCACCATCCAAAAAATTAACAATGCAAATCATTAATTCACATAGGTAAAAATCAACAGTTAAGAATCAAGCTATTATAGCATATATTAACGTGAAGGCCTCCTTGTTATCAAATCCAAGTTTTCTACTTAACTAAGTACTAATTTCAAATTTATCAGTATATAACATATCTCAAAAAAACAACCATAAAAAATATTTTCAAATTTCACAGCTAAAATAAAATTTTTCATTCATGAATACTTACCTATCAAATATTTGACCAGATGGAACCATGGCAACGTAATTAGCAGCCACCTGTGTTTATGAATGATACTGGCATGAGAGAGGGTAAAAAATAAGATACTGGCATGAAACAGAATCAGAGAGGCAAAGGAATCAATTTCAAGCATTGGCAGGTAAAGAATGTTGAGCTGACTGGTCATTCCTATTCTCATAATTACTGATACAAGTAAATCGAATGAATCAAAGTGCAATCAGGAGTCACCAAAGAATGATGGCCATAAATCTTGTATTAGGTACTTAATTTAAAAATGTATTGGTAAAATAAATTTCAGTTCTGAAAAAGCTTAATTCAGTCACTTTTGATTTGTTTTCTGAAAGAAACAAGCTTCATTTATAAATTGAGCAAATATCAAAAGTACAAGCTCATTGACTGTAGGTATTAATGCTCCTCAACAGAAAATATAGTTTACTCAACAGACAAGCTGAATTTTGACAGTGCTAGGAACTCTGAAACTGTTAATGCAACCAGCCATTTCATTTTTGACACCAATGACAATAAAGGCCTTTTTGGATATTGGGAAGGGCCCATGTTGTATTCATGTTCCCCAGCCATAGAAAAGTGTACCCATTGAGCTCACTTCAATTGCTATAGATACAAAAGTTTGAGAACGATGAAAATACATCAAGTCTCATTGGCTGATGTGAGATTTCAGTAGGCGCTCAAAGGCTGGTTGAGAAGGCTATACAAGTAACAGAAGCCAAAGAAGATGGAGAAAATTCTTCCAAATTCTATGCTTCGACACAGGTAAGATAAACATAAATAGACAACTTAACCAATAATTAGATTTGTTGTAGGTCCTCAAAAATGCAACACCTACAGCTGATATCTTTTTATTCTTATGTTTCTAGTTTGATTCACACAAGCCAGAGGAATTTACGCACCTGAAAACCAATCGGAGGACTAGGGCCTTCACCAACTTTAATATCCTTGTATTGCAATCCAGACTCAGTAGTTACCATAGGTACCTACATTGAAAAGTGTTACTTCCATGCTTAGTAGAAAACATCATCCTTCGAGAGCAATACCCAAAAGTTAACCAGAACTACAGATATTTACAGCAATAATAAAGTGTTTTAACAGTGACATTAACACAACAATATTGAAATTTAAAGCTTTTTGCTTAGAACCAAAATTCCTAGATAAGTCTCCAATTCAAGTGTGATAAGGCAAGTGTGATAAGGCGATACAAATCAACAACATGCAAAGAGTAGTCAATAGTCAATAAAGTATATTGCAAAACAAGTTAAAACAAAGAAAGAAAAACAAAGGAGAAGTATAGCAAATGATAGGGCCATGTAATCTCACCATACATTTTCAAGCTCCTTCTCGCAAGTTTGATCACATAGTTTAGGCTTATCTTCTGGAGGCAAGCCAGCTCCAATGGCATTAGATGAGCCAATTACGAAGCTTGAAACTCCAAAGACCAGACCAAGTAAATCTCTACGCTTCATTGAATCTCTAACTTTGAGCTCCAAATTTGAGCATTGTAAAGCCAAACCTCGAATTTTATTGCCATGGCGATTGACAGACAAGCTTTTCACAGAAGCAGAGCCTAGCACAATTAATTTAAAGCTAATTGATCAATAATTTGTTGAAATTTGTGCTCCATAACATGCATTTGGCTAAAAAAAGTGCATTGGATTTGATTAGTTCAGATAATAAGTTTAATTTTGGGAAATTAATTGCAGAGAGTAAAGTCGGTACCAATTGGGAGTAGCAGAGACGAAGGAGAGGCCGCCATTGTTGCTTTTGTTTTTATTGTTTCTGATAAAGAAGTTTATTTTCGCCAAATCTGATAAAGAAATTAAGAGTGTGAAACGTTTATAAGTGGATAACGAAATCTTGTTGGCTGCCGCTAGGCACTGGTCAATATTTTTGGAATTTTTTTGGAAGAAAAAAAAAATAAAGAGGGGAAATAATTTTTTTTTTTTAATGATCATATAAGAGAAAAATAAAAAATAAAGAAAAGAAAATAATTTTATTTTACCTACTATTCGCAAATTATATTATGAGTTCGTGTCCATATTACAATATGGACCAGATTAATAGTATACGTGCAGCAGACTAGTTAGAAATAAAGGTGCGCATTTTTTTTCGATTATGTTAGTGTTTTTTTCTCTTTTTTTTTTTTTATTATTTGATTTTTTAAGATATTTAACATTTCAAAAAATTATAAATAGACCGCAAAATTTTTTAAATTAAGTACTAATTATTTTTTTATTTTTTATTTATTTTAACACTTTGAATATAAATGGACCACAAAATTTTTTAAATTCAGTGCTAATTATTTTTTTCATTTTTTTATTTGTTTCACTACTTAGAATTAAAAATATTATAATTATTTTTGTTTCTTTCATCTAATAATTATTATAATTTTCATCACTAATATTATAATTTAAAATACATTTTATCATTAACTGACAGTTCAAAAGTAATATACATGTAATTCAATATTAATGTACATGCAGTTTAATACTAATGTACATACAGTTCAATACTAATATATATGTAATATAGAACCAATATTGATAATGAGCATTATGTACATTTGTTTTTGAATCTATATGCATTGGTGTTGAAAAATAGAATTAATGTACATGTAATTAAAAAGTATTATATTTGAATTTTAACTAACAATCCAACATTGTACCTAGAGTTTATGATTAATGTACATACAGTTCAATACTAATGTATATGTAGTACATAACCAACATTAATATTGAATATTATCTACATTTGTTTTTGAATTTATATGCATTATTGTTGAAAAAAGAGGACTTTATAACATATTTTAAAAAATATGATAGAACTAAAAAAAAAAATTGAAAATTTCATGATATTTCAAGCTAGTATGCCTTTATTTAAATGTAAAATTACTATAAAATAATTAAATTCATTTAATTTTATATTCCAACTAAACAAACCCTAATGATTTTTCAGTATTTTTGGCCATCCATATAGGCTTGGCTGGTTAAAGCATAAAATGGCCAAAGACACGATATTTAAGCCTAACATCTCTGTCTGTGTTTTATTGTGCCTTCTTTCACTGTCTACTTGCTCTTCGTCCCTGCAGCACTTTCAAAGAGAGGTTTGATTATGTAATTTTCTATTATATAATTATTTAGTTTAAGGCTTCAATCTTATATAATTATCTATTTGCTTACTTCATGAATTATACTTCTCTGTTTGGTTTCTGTGAAACCGGAGGAATCTTGTAGCATTTTGCTTCATTGGGTTTTTGAAACAAGAAACAGAAAATATTGGGAATTTTACCATCTATCTGGGTTTAATCTCTTTCGATTTCTTTTTTGCATTTATTTATTTGAAAG
Source organism: Reutealis trisperma (assembly GCA_947687605.1). NCBI lineage: Eukaryota > Viridiplantae > Streptophyta > Magnoliopsida > Malpighiales > Euphorbiaceae > Reutealis > Reutealis trisperma. Next base: position 343,018 of record CANTUT010000158.1, on the reverse strand, counting down.
ATTTCATGGTTTACTTACTGCTTTATACTTGATTGTATGTGTTCATTTGTGATGGTTGCTTTCTTTTCTGTGATTGTCAACCATATTGAGTATTGATTGGTTTGTTGTATTTCTAGCCCCTTTTCAAGTTCTTTCTCCTTGTGTATTTGTGGGTGCTGATTTGGTGTTTGGTTTTAATTCTGCAGTAACAATGTCGAACATAGTTCTCTTTGAGGATATTTTTGTTGTCGATAAGCTGGATCCAGATGGAAAAAAGTTTGATAAAGGTATCTCTTCTTCACATTTGCTCTGGCTTACACTAAGATTAGTTGCTTTCCTTTTGTTTTTAGCAGATTATAAATTGCTTGATTCATATTCTAGGGAATTTTAGTAGATACCAACTTAGGCATGCAACTTTAATCTTTCCTAGTCAAAACTAAGTAAACTTATCATGTCAATTCCGATTAATAATCCCTTTTTTAGCTAAGCATCTGCAATTCATATGGTTCTATTGTATGATTGTCGGAGAATATAAAGAGCTTGATCCATCACACCAATGCATCCAATTTGAAAATCAAGAAAAAACCAAGATGGAAGATCTATAATGAAGATCAAATCCTTCAAAGATCAAATCTTGTGACAATGTTGTAATCAGTCCTAACAGTCCGCTGTGTTTAATTGTTTGGTTGTAACCTTAATGATTTACCTGAATCTTGTAAATGGCAATTACTTTGCATTTTATTCTCTGTTTTTTATTCTGTAGCATTATATTTCAAGATTATCCTGATAGCTAATTAATTGCAAGTTCTTTAAAGTATCCTGACATCAACTCTGTTACACTTGTTTTTTAACATGCAAACAGTTAAAGGAATTGTGAACCTCACAAAAATAATGATCTCTTCCCAAGGGATACTGGTATAATTAAAAAATTTGTGTAAATGAAGTTACTTAGAGTATGATAAATGTGCCTTTTGAACTTCTTGTTATAACGTTTTCATTAAAGTATAGAATACTTTTAAATGCTCTTCAAGGCAAGCTATATGCATTGCAAATATCTTTTTCTGTAAATTTACACATTTCAATAGTCTTTCACTTCTTTTGAAGTATACTTCATTGTTTTTGCAGACATAGCAAACTTACTATTTTATGTGTGTTTATGTAGTATCGCGAATTGAAGCACACAGTCAGAACTGTGACATGTTCATGCAGCTAGATGTGAACACAGAAATATATCCTATGGCTGTAAATGATAAATTCACCATGGCGTTGGCTCATACCCTAAATTTAGATGGGACACCTGACACTGGCTACTATACTGCAGTAAATCTTGTTCTTGTTTTATGTTTTTACAAAATCATCTGTCTAGACTATCTTGCAATGCATAATTCATGATCTATTTGGTTTTGGTTCTTCAATTGATTATAGAATGTAGATGCAAGTTAACTATCTAAAGTTTATGAAATATACATTTTGCTTTTTTTTTTTTTTTTTTTTTTTTGTATCAAGTCTTAGTCATAAAGAATGATTTGCATCCTTTTGTCCTTTTTACCACTATACATTGACTTGAGTAGTAGATTACTCGGTTCTAAGAGGTTATTTACCTTTTTCGTTAGACCAGTTAATCTAGCTTTGTTTGTTTTAGATGACTATCTCTCTCGCTTTGATGATATTTGTTTACAACTATGTGATACAATTGTTGTATTCTCTAATGTGTTTTCCATGGGTGAACTATGTATATGGTGTGTGTGGTTCAGCGTGCAATTGTCAGAGTTAATGTAATTAATTGTGAAAGAATGTTGAACTTACTGGGGCTGTTAGACCCTTTTACGCTGTTTCTAAGTGTGTACATTGGTTTAGTTTAGATTACAGGTAACAGAACTTGTTTGAGGTGGTAAAGAAAGTATTTGGTTGATGATGGAGGATACACATAGAGACAGAAAGAGAAAAAGGAAGTGACAACTGGACTACTCTGTGTTGGCTGTGTACAATTTGTTAACTTGGATGTTATCAAGTAGCATATCAGATTTTTTTTTTTCCCTTTTTTTCTGAAATCAAAACTAATCCTGAATAACCATTATTCCAGTAATGATAACAAAGATACAGTATGTCACTGTGTCACTCCAATTATCAACTTGCTTGAAATTTTTTTTTATTACTGATTTTCCGATCAAGTAGACTTTCAAGCTATTGGGGCACTAATATAGCGTAGCTAATGAATCATACTCCTGTTGCAGGGAGCTAGGAAATCACTTGCAGACAAATATGAATACATAATGCATGGGAAGTTATACAAGATCTCAGAGGAAGGTTCAGGAAGAGCAGTTAAAGCGTATGTATTCAAATTTGAAAATATTTATTATATGCATTTTGGCAAATATGTTCGTTGTCTGGATCTTGATTATCCTTATTTACTAGTGCATTTGATCTGACCGTTGAGCTTATGGAATTGATATGCCACTATATGTTTATTTGAGCTTTCATGATTGAGCTTATCATGTGATGTTCTTATTAGATACAGTTTGGCTTGAGAATTAAGTGGCTTTGATCACCTTCTGTTTTTGGCTTCAGGGAGATATATGTTTCATATGGTGGGCTTCTGATGATGCTGAAAGGGGATCCTTCTCACGTCTCTCATTTTGAGCTTGATCAGAGGCTTTTTCTTCTTATGAGGAAGTTGTGAAGCCGTTATCACTAGTTTCTGTGTAGCTGTTGTGTTTGATGAGCTCTTACAAGGACAAATTTATGCCTTCATAGAGATTGTCATTTGTCTTTGGCACCTATAATGCATCTGCTTATGGAAATCTTGAACAGTTGGGTGTATGATTATCTAATGTGGCTAACTAGGCAAAAGAAATGATTGTTGTTGTGACAGTGAATCAGTTTAACTGGCAATGCCTTCTAAACTTATGGTGAATACTACCTTTACTATCATCTGTCTCTGTGTGTGTGTGTGAATCTCATTATTGCATCTGCCTGCCATGATAATGCATTTGTTACTGTTGTCGATGTAAAATGTACGTGTGCGAATTTGGTATTGGTTCTTAATTTTCAGAACATAGAATGGCTTCTTGATTTGATTTTGATGGGGATGAAAGGAGTTATTTAGTTTGTCATGATTGTTTGATTCTTTGAAATGTTGATCTAAATGATTATAAATGTTGATCTAAATTATTAGCATGCCAGCCTAGATAATTAAAGATTATTTGCAATGTGTTCTATTTTCTGACAGCCTTACTTAAAATCACGCATGATTTGGTTTTCAATTATAAGACTTGGTATGTCTTTTGTTCGCGTGGTTCACTCACCTCAGGATTTTGTGGCCTATTGAGCTTATGGGTAGACATGAGCTATGGTTCGGAAACCGCTGGTTTCGGTTTGCTCTAGTTTGGTTTTAACCATTCTAAATATCTACTCTTAACTGACTTTTGAACTCTATGGTCCGGTTCTAGTTCACAGTTCATACGTTCTAGTTTAAAGAGTTATGATTTTGTATGGTTTTGATTTCAGTTTAAGTAATTTAAAAAATTATGAAAATAAATACAAAGAATTCTGAAGCTCAAATTGTTTTTTATTTAAAAAATTAAGATACTAATGAGTTAATAATATTTTAAATTCTTTTGAGTTTTGAGTTAACTTAAAAATAATTGTTTTTACTATAGATAAAATGATGTAATTTATAATACATTGATTGAATATTTTAAAAGTGTAATTAGTTAACTAAAAATAAATAAATAAATAAAGGTCATTTGTAATTTTTTATAGTAATTAATTATTTTAGCAAAAAATTAAAAAAGGACTTGGACCTATTTTTTAAATCTTATTTATTATTTTATATTTTTGATATATATACAAAATGTTTAAAATTTTTTCATATTGTTTAAACTATTATGATGGGTTTAGTTTTAGTTATTTTTTATCCCATGACCTTTAATGGGTCTTTAAACTTTTAGTTTCACGATCTGGTTTATGAATTATGAATGGAACTGTTGATCAGTCTAATTTTGATCTGATTCATGATTTAAACTGTCCTTTTGCCATGTCTACTTTTGAGGTAATCTATCATTTTTTTTTCCTAAGAGGTCCTCTATTATTTCTATAAATAAAAAACTTCATCTACACAAGTCAACAATTAAAAACAACTTTCCTTGTCTATTCATAAACATTAAACTTAAAAGAAATAACAAACACAAAAATCATCAATGAATAAAAAGATTTTAAATTATGTACAGCTCTATCAAAGTCTTCTGTTTCCATGCACTCAGGCTTAACTCGGTGGTTGTACTTCTCGACTTAGGAATAAAATCTTGGATCTCTTCGCTCGATAATAAAAAACAATTTTTTTTTTAAATATAAATAGCAGCTTTTTCTATAATAATAATAATAAGAATAATAATAATAAAACCTTCTACTTGAATTAAAAAAAAAAAAAAAAAGAGAAAATTTCATTCATAAAAGTGTGATTTTTTATTTTTTTTTTCTCTACTGAATAGTGGCCCTTCAATCTCATGCATAGGCTTTGGTAAATAAATTGGGCTTTGGATGCAATGCAAGCGATCAAATTCAACGCAACAAAAAAGGGTTATTTTTCAGGCCGATATCTAAAGGCTTGCAGTAACACTTACCCCATCAAAAAATAAAAATCAGAAAGCGCAGCCAGTTCAAATCCTCTTCTTCCCGGCTTGCAGATGAGATTGGCAATGGCACGACTAACAAAACTGAGACTTTGCTTCACGCAATCACTTAGCTGGAAATCCACATTTTCTACTACTAGAGGAGCCAACGCCACACAGTTACTGCTACAACAACCTCCACTATTCCATGGAGTTAGATATTCGCAGCACAGCCTACCCTTCAATAGATTTTTCTCATTCGAAGCCACCAACGAGAAGGAGGAGGAGAAAAAGAAGAAACCCATTAATACAAAAGTAAACTTTTCACTCTCTGAGTCTGATTCCGATTCAGAAGATGATCAGAACAAGTTAACTGATAATTCTAAAAAAGAAATTGACAAGAGCAAAATTCCTCCCCCTTATGATCCCTTCAACAAAAAGCCTGTCATTGAAGAGCCAGAGGATCCTAAAGATCTTCAATTTATTTTTCATAAGATGAGGACTGATGGTCTTATGAATAATGCAGTCAAGATGTTCGACGCTTTGTCTCAAGACGGTCTAACCCATGAGGCCTTGGAACTCTTTTCTCAAATCAAAGACAAGGGTCATATGCCTGAGGTGGTGGCTCATACTGCCGTAATTGAGGCCTATGCAAATGCTGGTGGTCAGTCCAAGGAAGCTCATAAGGTCTTCCTGCGAATGTTGTCTTTTGGGATTGCTCCTAATGCCTACACTTATACGGTACTTATTAAGGGACTTGCTAATGATGGGAAATTGGGGGATGCTAAGAAGTACTTGTTGGAGATGATGAGCAAAGGGATGCGTCCCAATGCAGCTACTTACACTGCAGTTTTTGAGGCATATGCAAGGGAGGAGAAGGTGGATGAAGCTAGGGAGTTGCTGCAGCAAATGAAGGAAAAGGGATTCGTGCCCGATGAGAAGGCTGTCCGGCAAGTTCTGAACATCAAGAGGGGCCAGGTATTTAGAACAGTCATCAACATTTTATTCAACAAGTAGTGGTTTTATGGGATTCTTAGAGTAGGAATAAGAGTTTTTGGGTTTTGGATTTTGAGTCTTGGACTTAAGTAACTGTATCAATTATCCTTGAAGTTTCAGTGTTTTGATTAATGGTATTCTTGTGTAGAATGTAATTTTTCTAGCTTTTTAATGGCTATGCTAATGTTGTTACTCTTTTTAGGGATGACTTCTGATTTCTGTTAGTGTTTGCCTTGAGGGAACTTCAACTTTCAGATTTTGATGAAGTTGCTTGTTTGTTTCCTAAATTTCTTGATCAATTGCAACAAATTACAATATTACAAGATTTAAATATTTACCTTAAACGACTGAAAAATCAAATATGGTTTTGTTCAGGATACAAAGCTTATTTGAAATTTGACAAATTGTTATCATGTAAAGCAAAGTAGTACATTGATATACTATTTACTAGTGATTAAAGAAGTTTGAAATTTATTAGTAGCAAGATGAGATATTGTGAAATAAAAACTTTGTTTGTTTTGCGGAAAATAATTTATTTTTGAAAAATATTTTTCAAGGAAGTCATTTCGTGAAAAGTATTTTTCAAATAATAAATCTTCTATTGCTTAATTATAATAAAAAATTAGTTAAAAATATTAAAAATTTCAATATATAAGACTATAAACATTTTTAAATTTATAAAAATTTCATATTTTTAAAATTTTATTATTAAGAGCCGTCTGGGATGAGTTTTCTAAAAGCGCTTTTCAACAAAATTATATATATATATATATATATATATATATATATATATATATATATATATATATATATATATATATATATATATATATATATATATATATTAAGGCTGAGTACCTTTAATGAAATTGAGTGGCGGAAGAAAAGAAAAGAAGTAATAGAAAGATGAAGAAGAGAAGTGAAGAAAATAGACTGAAAAACTTGTATTGATTGATATTTTCTGAATGAATACAAATCAGATCTCTCTCTACTATTTATCAATCATTAACTAGAATCTTCCTAAAATGAATGACCCTTGACAGCTACTAAAAAGACAAATTGAAATAACAAACTAGCAAAAGGACAAAATGATAGTATAGCTACCAGCTGTCAAAAATAACAAATAACCTTCTAGAATGTCTCAAAATATCTAGCACCATATAGCATCTTATCTATGCTAACATTCCATCGACTACATCAGCAATCATTGCCTCATCATTGGCTGACACACTAGCTGACATGGCATTCTCAAGTTGATTATGCTTCTGGTATGTGACATTCCCTGCTTTGCAAGAACTTTCTTGTCCTCAAGAAAGAAAACTGGAGATTGAACTTTTAAGAAACTAAGGTCTTCCCAAGTAGCTTCCTCAGGGGTCATGTTTAGCCAATGCACTAGGACTTGCTACACCTTTTCCTTCTTCCTTACAATGTCCCTATGTTGTAGAATAGCCATAGGTTGAACCTTGAATTCACCATTTTTATGAACAGTAGGTAAGGCAGTAAGAGCTGTTACATTAGGGCACATGTGTCTTTTGAGAAGTGAGACATGAAAGATTGGATGGATTTGAGCATTTGCGGGCAACTCTAGTTTATAAGCTACTGACCCAACCTTGGCCAATATCTTGGAAGGGCCAAAGTACTTTGCTGAAAGCTTTACATTTTTGCTCACTGCAATTGAGCTTTGCTTGTAAGGTTGGAGCTTCAAATACATAAGATCACCTACATTAAAACTCCTCTCACTTCTATGAGGATCTGCAAACTGTTTCTATCGATTTTAAGCTTTAGCCAAGTTGTCTTTAAGGTTTTGAATCATTTGCCTTCTCTGCTCTTGAAATTCTTCCATTATAGCTACAGTTGTGCCTCATGCTGGAAGTGAAGTGATTAAAGGAGGAGTGATACCATACAAAGCTTGAAATGGAGTCATCTTCAAGCTTGTATGATAGTTTGTATTGTACCAGAACTCAACTAGGGATAGCCACTTGCACCAATTCCTTGGCTTTTGAAAACACATGCTTCTCAAATAATTTTCCAAGCACTGATTCACTCTCTCAGTTTGACCATCTGACTGAGGGTGGTAGGCTAAACTCATGTTCAATTTGACCCCAACTAGTCGAAATAACTCTTGTTAGAAATTGCTGGTGAAGACTTTATCCCTATCTGAAATGATATTGCTAAGAAATCCATGAAGCTTATAGATGTGATTTAAGAACAACTGAGCCACCTTAAGAGCAGTATAAGGATGAGACAGAGAAATAAAGTGAGCATACTTTGTCAATCTGTCAACAACTACAAGTATGGTATCCTTGCCTTTAGATCTTGGTAATTGCTCAATGAAATCCATTGAGATGGATACCCAAGCTTGATTAGGCACTGGTAGGAGTTGTAGTAATCCTGGATAAGTAATATTCTTTGCTTTACATCTTTGGCAGACTTCACATTTCTGAACCTAATTATAGACATCTTCCTTCATACCATTCCAGAAAAAATAAGCTTTTAGTTTGCTATAAGAAGCTTTTATACCTGAATGGCCACCCACGGATGAGTCATGTATTGCTTCTAAAATTCTATTCTTCAAACCTTGAGCCTTCCTAATGTAGATTTTGCCTTTATATCTCAAAATCCCTTATGAATAATAGAATTGAGGTTTGGCTTCAGCCTCAACTATTAAGGCTCGAATAATAGTTTGGGCTTTTTCATCATTTTCATAACTCTCACTGACTTCTTTAAGCCATTTAGGGACAATAATAGTAGCAACTCCAAAACATTTAGCTTGTTCCTGTTGATCCCACCCCTTTCTAGAAAGTGCATCTGCCACTCCATTTTCTATTCCTTTCCCATACAAGATACTGTAGTCTAATCTAAGCAATTTTGACATACTCTTTGCTTGGATGTGAGTGTGTATCTTCTGCTGCAACAAGTACTTTATACTTTCATGGTCTGTCTTGATGATAAAATGATTACTCTCTAAGTAATGCCTCCACTTAGAAATTGCAAATAGGATAGCCATCAACTCTTTTTCATATACTGAAGCATCTTGGTTTATACGGCTTAAAGCTTTACTGATGAAGGCTATTGGTCTGTGATTCTGCATTAACATAGCACCAATACCTTTACTATTGGCATCAGTCTCAAGCACAAATGGTTTTGAAAAGTTAGGCAATGCCAATATTGGTGCCTCACACATTGCTTCCTTAAGTGCCTTGAATGCTTCTTCTGCTGCTTGCCCCCATTTAAATAAATCTTTCTTAAGTAGTTTAGTCAGTGGTTTTGCAATCACTCCATAATCCCTGATGAACTTTCTGTAGTATCATGTAAGACTCAAGAATCCTCTCAATGCCTTCAAGTCAATTGGAACAGGCCAATTCATCATTGCTTCAACTTTTGATTGGTTAGTGCTCACACCTTCTACACTTATAATATGCCCTAAGTAATCAATTTGTTGTTGAGCAAAAGAGCATTTGGAGAGCTTAACATAGAGTTGGTTTTGTTACAAAATCTGAAATGCTGTCTCTAAGTGCTTGACATGTGATTCCAGATCAGGACTATAAACTAAGATATTATAAAAAAATACTAGTATGAATTTCCTCAAATAGGGCTCAAAAAAGGAGTTCATTAATGACTGGAAAGTGGCTAGAGCATTCGTAAGCCCAAAAGGCATTACTAGGAACTCATAATGCCTTGAATGAGTCCTAAATGCAGTTTTATAAGTGGCTCCAGACTTCATTCTTATCTAGTGATACCTTGTTTTTAGATCTAGCCTGGTGAAGTAAATTGCTCCTTTTAATTCATCAAGCAAATCATCAATAATTGGTATTGGAAACTAATTCTTAATTGTCACTGAGTTGAGTTGCCTATAGTCCACATAAAATCTCCATGTACCATCCTTTTTTTTTTTACTAAAAGAACTAGTGTGAACCCTTAATTTTACACCCTCAGCATCTAACCGTTGCCTTAATAGTTGTTGAAATTAACTCATTGCGCGGAGTTATTACGGTGGTCCCGCTAACTGGTTAGCGGGCAGGGGTTCGGGGGCAGCGCCCCCGAAAGAAAATTTTTTAAACTTCATTCACATTGCCACCAGGCATTCAAATTTCTCAAACTCCATACCAACAACCAATCTCTAAAAAAAAAAAAAAAAAAAAAAAGAACAACCTCGGGAAGCTTGCCATGCCATATGGCGTGCCGCACGAGAGCCGTGCGGCACCGCGTTAGGTCTGCGCGGTACCGCACCGCCCCTTTACGGCACGCCGCAAAGGCCTAACGCGGGGCAGCACAGGCCTGGTGCGGCGCCGCGCCAGGGCACGCCCCATTATGCTCCAGTGGGCCCCACATACGTAAAATGACCTTTTTACCTCTATTTGTCCAGTTATCAGCCATTTTCTGACCCTATCCCTATGGTCTTTTCACATTTCCATTACTTAAACTACCCTCCACCCATTGCCTATAAATAGGCTCCCATTCCCTCATTTTTAACACACCCTTAAGTTTGAGTAGATGGTTATCCTCAAATTCCTCTCTTCTTCTCCCTCTAATCACTCTCTAATTAATTAATTAATCTTTTTAATTAATTAATTACTTCACCCTAACCAAGTTAATTAATCTTTTTAATTAACTAATTTTTTTTAATTAATCACTTTTTTTTCAAAAATCATTCCTTTTTTAAAAAAATCAAATTAATCATTTTTCTTAATCTACTTTTTCATCCAAATTAATTAATTAATCCTTTTAATTAATTAATCACCTTTTTTCCAAAATCAAATTAATCCTTTTTCTTAATCCACTTTTTCATCCAAATTAATTAATTAATCCATCCATCCTTTTCATCATATTAATTAATTAATCATTTTAATTAATTAATTAATCTTCCTATCCATCCAATCACCCGGTCCCGATAAAACGGAACTTCGGTCCGGTAAAACCCTTTGCCAACCAAAAGTCAAGGTATCAGCTTTTTTCCTCACTTTCAACACACCCAAACCAAAATCAATATGATCAACTCTTAAACCCCTCCACTTAACAGTGGAACGAACTACGTGGGTTTTGATCCCCATTCAATGGGGTACGTAGGCACGTTTGGAATCTAAATCCAAACTTCAAATCCAAATCCCAATCAATCTCTTTTTCCCTTTTTTAATTAATTTGTGAATGTTCTATTTTCACAATTCATTCATATTTTATCATATTCATGCATTTTCTTTAAAATAATCTTATAAATGTCATTCATAAAATCCAATTTTCAAGTCAAATTAAACTTAAGAGCCAAATTTTGATTATTTAAAACCAAAAACCTAGTCCCCGAACTCAACCTAGTTCGAGATTAGTGATTTTTATCCTTGGGTAAATTAATTGCAAAATTAATAAATTGGAGTCAACTGGGTTTTTTCTTAATTTTTTCCATTTAAAATAAATTAGGGTGGCGACTCCTAAAAATCATTTTCAAAATCAACTAAATCCAAACCCGAGGATTTTATCATGAGTCTAAACCCGAATGAGCATCCCGGTTCCCTCTAGCGGACTGGGCCGGTGCTCGGGGGAGGTCTCACAGCTGGCGACTCCGCTGGGGATTGGTTGCCACATTTTTTTTTAATAAAAAGGAAGATAAGAGGATTACTATTTGGTTAAGGAAAATTTTTCCAAAATAATCTCCTTTTGGCTCATTAAGTATAATTTGACTTTCATGCATCACTTTGCATAATAAAGGCTCATTGCCTAAACCTTAGCTTTAGGGAAACTTTTTGGATGGCAAGTAGCATTGGCTCGACAACTCTCTTTGAGTATGTTGGGAGATAGCGAAAGCATTCCACCTCGCGACGAATCCCCGATCATTTCGGTGGTGTAACGAGCAATCAGTACTGTTGGACCCACGTGAGGCTCCTTGCCTCACATGTGGATAGGTATATCGATGCTCTAGTGGGACGGGGACCCTTAAATCAAACCACCCTTTACCCTTGTGCATATAATTGCCTTAGCCTTTGACCTTAGGTTACATGTACTGTAATAATCGATACTTTTACATGTTCATGAAACCTTTTTTAGCATGCATCATGCCATGATCATGCATACACAACATGAGAAGCTCAACAAGGTCAAACACCTCAAAGACCCAAACTGGTGGTCTGTTACCCTAAAAACACCTCACACACTCACCCTGTCAACATGTAAACCTGGTGACCAACTATGTGGAGGGAATCCTTTTCTCGACACACCTTCACATTCATGCCATTTTCCTTCACAAATATGTTTTCTAACCCATTTTTTTCTGTCTGTTTTCTGTTTCAAGGTACCAATGGCCAATACCTTCAATTTTTGATCAAGACAACATGAGCACTTTCTTCACGAGCCTCCTCAAGAAACAAGAGGAAACTTTTCAAGCTGCAGTCACCATCGCTCTTCAAACCCAAGCTGAAACTTTCACCAATGCTCTCAATGCCCAGTCTACCACCTTTACTGATGCCCTTAACTCCCAACGCCAGTCCATTATCAATGAGGTCAAGGAAATGACCAATGCCACTGTCACTACCTCTCCTGCTCGTGTTGAGCCTGCATCTACTCAAGCCGGGACTAGCCATGCCCCTACTTTTACTCCTCCAATTATCGATCTCACCAATAAAGGCAAAGCGCCTGAGACTCCAACCTCCCTTACCATGGACTTAAACACAACCGTTCCCTCTCCCACTACAAATCATTTTCAAAGTGGTGATTTCTTTAGCTTTCCCGAAGCTAAGAAATTGATGGAGAAAGTTGAGGTCATGGAAAAAATGCTCAATAATGTCAAAAAGCATGAGGACATGATAGATGTCGACTCCTTAGCTCTCTTCCCAAATGCACGAGTTCCACCAAAATTCAAAATGCCAGTCATGGACAAGTTTAATGGCACCACGTGTCCCAAAACTCATCTCAAGATGTATGTGGGTGCCGTGAGACCTTTTGGTGTGGACGATGAGCTCCTTGCCCAGCTATTCTAGCAGTCATTGACTGGAGCTGCTATTAAGTGGTTACTAGATCTCGACAAAAATCACAAGAAGACTTGGGATGACATATGTAATGCATTTGTCAAATAATACCACTACAACATCGAGGTGGATGTCACCCGTCAAGATTTAGAAACCACCAAACAAGGGCCAAGAGAATCCTTCACCGTGTTCCTTACAAGGTGGAGGACAAAAGCGGCTCAAATGGTGAACCGTCCATCTGAAGTAGAGCAAATTGACATCATCGTCAAGAACCTCCTCCCCTAATATCAGGCTCATTTGCAAACACAGTACCTCCCTAACTTCAAAGCTTTCATTGCCACCGCCACTAAGTTTGAGGATTTGATTCAATCAAAACGAATCAAAGATGAATCCTCTAGTTTAAGGTATCACAAGAACACCACTAACACCACCCAAAGAGAGGGAGAGGTAAATGTTATGTCCTATCACCAGCCAATGAAGTTAGAGACAAGGAGGACTTTCTCTGAGCTGGGCATGCCCCTTAGCATCGTTTACAAGAAAGCCTTAGAGGCTAATTTGGTTAAACCCTTAGACCCACGACCTCCTCCAAACCCTTTGCCCAAGGGTTATAATGCTAATGAGCACTGCAACTTTCATCAAGGGCCAAGGCACAAAACTGATGCATGCCAGGTTCTGAAGCATAAAATCCAAGACCTCATTGACAGTGGAGACATCATTGCTCCCAAACCCAAAGTCTAGCACCACCACCAATCCTTTTCTGAACCATAGAGCTCACCTGACCATCTCAAGCTCCATCTAATAACCGGTATTTTGAGAAGAGTGCCAACACTGTTGTGCCCTTATCCAAGTCCTCCGGATCCATGTCTGAGTCGTTTGAGTTAGGGTGGAAGTCACTTGAGTCAGAGTCTATGTCAAAGTTTGTTTCTATTAAATCTTTTTTTGAATTGGAGTCTGTTAGGTCTTGTCCTTTTGAGTCTGTATTTCATCTTTTAGGCTTATCCTTTAATGTACTCATGATGAGACTTTTTTTTTAGTAATAAAATTTTGAGCTTTTTTAATTTGCATTAATCTTTAAATGGGACATCTTAAAAAAAAAAAAAAAAAAAGAGAAAAAAAATCAAAAAAATAATAAAAATTAAAAAAAATTAAAAAAAATTAAAAAAATTAAAAAAAAAAGGCAAAAGGATCAACTAATTAGGGCACAGAAAAAAATCTCATACATTACATCAGCATGACAATAGTGAAAAGATCATAAGCTATTATGCAGAAAGACAAGGACATGATAGGGATACTCCAAGCATCACAATTTACAAGATCCTGATCTACAAGAAGCCTGCCAAGAAGAAACTGCAGAGAATGAAGACAAAATAGGAAGATCCTATCCGACAGAGGCATTATTTTCACGGGCGTGGACGGAAGTGAATTCTCCTATTTTGGCAACCTGGATCAGCTGAAACAATACATCATCCGAAGATGACATCTACATTTCATTTTTATTTCTCATGCATATGTAATCAAAACTACGTGGACCTGATTGTCCCTAAAAGAAAAAATCGATGAAAAAGTGATGTAAGGGATACGTAGGCAGCCCAACTCGGGTGCGGTCCAAATCATAATACAAAATATTTTGTTTGTATCGCATTCTCATTTTCTTTGTGCCTAGTTCATTCACTTGATTCTTTTGCCTAAACAAAAAAAAAAAGAAGAAAAAAAAAAAGAGAATGCTCGCTAAGCTAAAAACCTGAAAGGGCGGCTTAGGCAGAAATTAGAGCGAAAATAAAAGATGTCTCATTTAATAATGATCAAATTTTGCAAAATGCAAACCCATCATGAAAGATAGCCCTTTCAATGTCGTCTATAGCTTATCATGTTTGTGTAGTCCTGTCAACTTGTAATTATTCCAAAAAAGAAAAAAAAAAAGAGGGGTCACGTCTGAAGTCATGGCCTAACCAGTCCTCCTTTACCTCCTGAGATGCAAATCTCTCGTATTCTTATCAGAGTCAAAGTCTATCACAATATCCTTCTTTGAGTCACTACTGGAAGCCATGGTGTCGCACTTCTAGTAGATCCTCGAGTCTCCTTCAAAGATTGAGTCACCCTTCTGTCTATGTTGCAGTCCTTGCTCCACCAATGGCTTCTCTTGCAGTCCATCCTTCCTCAGCTATGTCACCCTTCGTAGGGCAACTTGGTACTCTTTCTCAATTGGCCAAACCACCTTTATCAACCTCTCTGTGATCCCAAGTGAAATCCTAAAATAAACAGCATGATAACCCCTCAGCCAACCATCACTTGATAGCTCTAGCAATGGGAGTTGTGATCTGCACAAACTCCGAGAAAGAAAAGCTGGGGGCACGTCCTGAGTTTGTCCCATCTGCCTTAAGATCCTTACTCCCTAGTAGAAAGTCATTCAAACCAAGCCCAACAGGCAAATCACTCGACACCCATGGCTCCTGGTCATGGGAGATCAAATCCTCTACAATTGGTAGTGCTAAAAATGTGTCTGCCGGGGGCAAGTTGCAAGTAGTCATCCTATCTAATCTCTGACCGAGTATCAATAAAGCATGAGCAGACTGAAAAGCAGGGGCTAGCACCTGAAAATGATCCATCAACCACGCTTTTGAGATAACCCAAAACCTGAAACAGACATCCATAAAGCATGATAACTCTATATTTTTAGAGTTATTTTAATTGTTTAAACTTAAATTTTAGCTCAATTCTCAAGAATGCAATAATATTATTACTTATTTTTAGAAATAAATAGTTTTACAATTTATAAATAAATTATAAGATATTTTAAGTATTTTTATTTTATTTTTGCATATCAAAATGATGCAATAAAAATAATTATACAAGCAATGATTCAAGTTTTCAATCCGTGAGAAATAAATTCAATGGTTGGTGGCCAAAATTCAATGGTTGGTAGCCAACCTAACCATTTTTGAATATTGATGAAGGAATTCAATGGTTGGTGGCCAACCTAACCATCAATGTTGAATTTTTGATGTAAGAATTTTAATGGAACTTGAATTCTTCCACCAAACATGTTTATAAATACCATGCTTGGCAAAGGGAAATAGCATCAAAGAAAATCCATAAAAAATATGTAGAGAGATTTTCACATGTTTTCTTAGAGTAGATTAGTTTTATTTTTTATTTTGATCAAGAGGAGGAGTTTTTGGAAGCTTGAGTTCATCAAAGATTGTATCTCAAAATAAGTTCTCTCTAAACTCTATTCTTGAATTTAATTATAAGTTATTATTATGTTTATTATGTTTATTGTTAATTTAATTATTTCTTCTCTTTTAATTATGAATAGCTAAATTTATTTTTCTAGGATTTAGATGTAATCTTTTGATTTGCATATGATTATTTATATTTAATTGATTGGATTTAATTGTTGGAATTAATATTTTATCTTAGAATTTAATGCTTGTAATTAACTGACTATTAATTGCATGATTTAAGATATTGTGTGAAGTAGCGAGAGTGGAAGCACAATATTAGTTCATTAGGATAATTGACTTAGGGAATGTATTGCTTAGAGATAAGAATACTCCTTTGTGATTTTTAAAAGGATTTCCATAAAACTTAATGGGTTTGTGTTAATTGCTTATGATCACGAGAGTAGACGTAAGGTTAATATAAACACACATGTTGTATCTTGAGAGAGAACATCATATAATTTAGGAAAATCTAATCATTAATTCCAACAAAAATAATCCGTCTAAAGATTATAAAGAAATCATATGTGATCAATTGATGAATTCTAAATCCTAGACCTTTAATCTTATTTTCATATTTATCATTATTTATTTACTTTAATTTCATTATAAATCTCATAATTGATTTTCTAAATAATAGAGTAATATTAAAAATTGGTACTTGACAAACCCTTTCTCGTGGGAACGATACTCACTCATCACTTTATTACTTGTAAACGATCTGTGCACTTGCAGAAATCGCGCAACAAAGCACCAAAGCATAAAGGGTAAGAATAGACAAATTTTTATCACTGGGGAATAACTAGCAAGACAGTTCATCTTTCTAAATCCTTAACAAAGTAATTGAGGCTCATCAGTATATTCGCCAACACAACTCTAGCCACAAAATACCTCTGCGGCAACACCCAAATCAACAGACCCGTAACTGACACTCAAATAGAAAATCAAGACCCTCATGTTGAGCCTCTGTACCTCTCATATCTCCCTGGTTACCGGAATCATGGAACTTTTCAATCACACCGGTCAAATTCACTTAACTATCACCAACCATCATTTGGCTAGCAACATCCTGAGGCAAGTCAAAAAACTCTTGAGAAATTCAAAAAATGCCAGACTTTGAACTTTAGCACCACTAGAGTTGCCTTTGAGTCACAGCCAAGCCATATTCCCTATTTCTCTGAAATAGGCACAACTCTTTCTCGGCAGCATGAAAACAGAAACCACGGGCCACCAGATTCTGGGATCTGAAGCAACCCCTCGAGCTCCTCATAATGCCACCATGGCAATTTTTCCATATTAACCCAAGTTGAATTCCTCAGCTTTGTCGAGTTTCTTAGTCCACACATGCATGTCTCCACCCTCATGTATTCATGTAATCATCCATTACAGGCATCATCACAAATCATACATGGCATAGAAGTCAAGCAAAAGGTCCATGAATACTAAAATATGCATGCATCATCTGTGCACCAGTACCTATGCAATCATCTGCAATCATACACCATCATGCATAAGTTGAGCCAATAGCCTCACTGACATCTCCTAAAGCTGACCAATACTTCCTACAAGCTTACTGACACCTCCTAAAATTGACCAGTGTCTCTTTGAAGCTAAATGATACCTTTTCAGATCTAATCAACAAAGTGTGACTTCCAGAGTCCCTTTACTCCCAGCAAAGTTTCTTTAAGCCTTCTGAAAGGCCCAACCCTTCACATTCAGAAGCCCAAGTTTCTTTGGCACAACTAAAATCTTAAGCCAACTAGCCATAAATAGAGTCTCTTCCTCAGAATCTCGCGAGTCGACTCGCCATAAGTCAAGGCTCTCTTTTTACTAATTTATCTTGTCCAAAATCTTCTTTACATTAAGGCTGAATAGATAACCTTGATTGATATTTACTTCAGATCATCTTTATCTCTAACATTAAGGCCGGACAGGTAGTCTTGATTGAGATTCACATCAGACCTTCTCTATCTCTAACATTAAGGCCGAACAGATAGCCTTGAGTCACTTCAGACCTTCTCTATCTTCACATTAAGGCCGAACAGATAGCCTTGATTGAAATTCGCTAAACCTTCTCTATCTCCAATATTAAGGCCGAACAGATAGCCTTGATTGAGATTTGCCTCAGATCATCTTTATCTCCAACATTAAGGCTAGACAGATAGTCTTGATTATTCTTTATCTCCAACATTAAGGCCAAACAAATAACCTTAATTGATATTTACCCAAATCTTTACCTCTAACATTAAGGCCAGACAGATAGCCTTGATTGAGATCCTGTCCAAAATCTTCTTTACCTCCAACATTAAGGCCAAACAGATAGTCTTGATTGAGATTTACCCCAAATCTTCTTTATCTCCAACATTGAGGCTGGACAGATAGCCTTGATTGAAATTTACTCTATATCATCTTTACCTCCAACATTAAGGCCGAATAGATAGCCTTGATTCACTTCAGACCTTCTCTATCTTCAACATTAAGGCCGAACAGATAGCCTTAATTGAAATTCACCAAACTTTCTCTATTAAGGCTGGACAGATAGCCTTGATGAGATTCGCCCCAAACATTCTTCATCTCCAACATTAGGGCCGAACAGATAGCCTTAATTAAAATTCACTGAGATCATTTTTGCAACCAACATCAAGGCCAAATAGATAGCCATTGATAAGGTTTCATTTATCTTAGAGGTCCTCCTCCCAAGGACATGACAAGAACACACAAGCCTAGAGTCTGACATGGCACCTCTTCCCAACGTTCACTATCATCAGAATCACCTTTTATTCAAAGCCAATTCTGATGAGGGGGCAACTGTGAACCTTTAATTTTACACCCTCAGCATCCAACCGCTGCCTTAACACTTATTGAAATTAACTCATTGCGCGGAGCTATTACAGTGGTCCCGTTAACCGGTTAGCGGGCCCCCGAAAGAAATTTTTTTAAACTTCATTCACATTGCCACCAGGCATCCAAATTTCTCAAACTCCATACCAACAACCAATCTCTAAAAAAAAAAAAAAAAGAACAACCTTGGGAAGCGTGCCATGCCATGTGGCGTGCCGAACGGGAGCCGTGCGACATCGCGTCAGGTTTGCGCGGTACCGCACCGCCCCTTTGCGGCACGCCGTAAAGGCCTAACGCGGCGTCGCACAGGCCTGGTGCGGCACCATGCCAGGGCACGCCCCATTCTGCTCCAGTGGGCCCCACATGCGTCAAATGACCTTTTTACCCATCTTTGTCCAGTTATCAGCCATTTTCTGACCCTATCCCCATGGTCTTTTCACATTTTCATTACCTAAACTACCCTCCATCCATTTGCCTATAAATAGGCTCCCATTCCCTCATTTTTAACACACCCTTGAGTTTGAGTAGATGGTTATCCTCAAATTCCTATCTTCTTCTCCCTCTAATCACTCTCTAATTAATTAATTAATCTTTTTAATTAATTAATTACTTCACCCTAATCAAGTTAATTAATCTTTTTAATTAACTAATTTTTTTTAATTAATCACTCTTTTTTTTCAAAAATCATTCCTTTTTTAAAAAAATCAAATTAATCATTTTTCTTAATCCACTTTTTCATCCAAATTAATTAATTAATCCTTTTAATTAATTAATCACCTTTTTCCAAAATCAAATTAATCCTTTTTCTTAATCCACTTTTTCATCCAAATTAATTAATTAATCTTTTTAATTAATTAATCCATCCATCCTTTTCATCATATTAATTAATTAATCATTTTAATTAATTAATTAATCTTCCAATCCATTTAATCACCCGGTCTCGATAAAATAGAACTTCGGTCCGGTAAAACCCTTTGCCAACCAAAAGTCAAGGTATCAGCTTTTTTCCTCACTTTCAACACACCCAAACCAAAATCAATATGATCAACTCTTAAACCCCTCTACTTAACAGTGGAACGAATTACGTGGGTTTTGATCCCCATTCAATGGGGTATGTAGGCACGTTTGGAATCTAAATCCAAACTTCAAATCCAAATCCCAATCAATCTCTTTTTCCCTTTTTTAATTAATTTGTGAATGTTCTATTTTCACCATTCATTCGTATTTTGTCATATTCATGCATTTTCTTTAAAATCATCTTATAAATGTCATTCATGAAATCCAATTTTCAAGTCAAATTAAACTTAAGAGCCAAATTTTGATTATTTAAAACCAAAAACCTAGTCCCCGAACTCAACCTGGTTCGAGATTAGTGATTTTTATCATTGGGTAAATTAATTGCAAAATTAATAAATTGGAGTCAACTGGGTTTTTTCTTAATTTTTCCCATTTAAAATAAATTAGGGTGGCGACTCCTAAAAATCATTTTCAAAATCAACTAAATCCGAACCCGAGGGTTCCATCGTGAGTCTAAACCCGAATGAGCATCTCGGTTCTCTCTAGCGGACCGGGCCGGTGCTCGGGGGAGGCCTCACAACTAGTGATGCAAATGGACTGTAGCTAGGTCTAATAAGTGAATTGCTCAGCATTTCCTTAACTTGTTTCTCAATTTCAGCTTTTTGATAATATGGATATCTATGAGGTCAGATGCTAAAAGGTTGGATGCCTTCTTTGAGAGGTATGCTATGATCATGGTTCTTGACTGGTGGCAACATATGAGGGTCTTGAAAGATGTGATTGTATTTCTCAATCAAGGTGGTTATAGCAGTGGGTGGAGAGGCTAATGTTTGGTTAAGGTTGCAATTTAGGTGTCTTTTAGGGTCAAGAATAGGGTTGCAGGTGATAGAGAATAATTGTACATCAGTTTGATTCCAGTTTTTTCTCAAGAATTGCTGAAGCTCCTTGCAAGTCATGGACTGCAATGTTGTAGTCTTTCTCATACCCACTAGTTGCACTTTTTTGCCATCTTTATCAAAAGTTAACTTCATGTGCATGAAGTCAAACACCATAGGACTATAAGCTTTCATCCAATCCATACCCAAAAACCAGATCGTGGCCTCCTAGTTTAAGAATCCTGAAATCATATACAAATTCAGTACCCTGCATTGACCACTTGAAGCCTTCACACTTGGTCCTGTTAACCATATTCTGCCCATTAGCCATAGTAACCCATAGAGGTTTAGCCTTGACAGCTAGCACTCCAACTTCTTGCACCATTTTATCATCAACAAAGCTATGGGTGCTGCCACTGTCAATGAGAATGACAGTTGGTTTCCCATTAACCTCTCTTTTAATCCTAAGTGAGTTAGCATCTTCTCTTCCCTCAATAGCATGCATAGAAATTTCTATGCCATCCTTTTTTGCATCAAATTCCTCTACATCACTATTTTCATCACCCTCTTCTATGGCAGTTAAAACATTTAATTGCTTAGGCTTACATTGGTGACCTACAAAATACTTATCACCACATTTGTAGCACTGGCCTGGGGTTCTTTTAATGTTGATATTGGCTGTTTCAGTGTTTAGGTTTGTTTGTGGGGTGATGGTAGGTGTTGGTGAAGTGTTTGTTTGATTGTTGGGGGCTGTGGTTACATTTTTAGTGTTAGTCTTAGGGCTGAATCTAGTAATGTTTATTAGAGGGTTAGTATTTGGATAAGGGTGTTTCTGTGTTTGGTTCTTTTTAAACATGGCTTGTATAGATTACTTTTGAAGCCTAGCTTGTTCACAGGCTTGGTTTAGGGTAGTGGGTCTGAAAATTTTCACCATTGGTCTTTAACTCTTTGCTTAGACCATTGATGAAGCTAGAAACAAAGTAGTTTTCATCAAGCTAGGGGTGGTGTTTCAGCATTAGAGATTTCAATTCCTCAAACTTCTCTTGGTACTCATTAACATTCCCCTTTTGCTTAATCTTATTAAACTCCTTTACTATATCAGTAATGCTTAACTCTCCAAATCTTTTGCAGAATGCTTCTGCAAATTCATCCTAGGTCTTGTCACCATTCTAGCCTAGCCAACCATGGTACCACACATTAGCTTTCTCTCCTAAGTAGAGAGAATCGAGATCAATCTTCTGATCTTCTAAAATGCCATAAAGCTGGAAGTATTTTTGACACTTCCTGATCCAGGATCTGGGTTGGCTACCCACAAACTGAGTTAACTCAAACTTTGGCATCCACGGAGTTCGATTAGTAATAACAGTATTACTCAAGGCAGCATTATTTAAAGCATGAATAGAGTTACTTGATTCACCAATCATAGTATTAAATCTAGGAGTAGGAAGTAATCCCTTTCCTTCATATCCACCCATACTACTTCCCAAATGAGTTTGCCTCCTAGTGTTAGTGGCTGTAAGTACTAAAGTTTGACTAGTTGCAGGCATATATGCTGATCTATCTCTCTGCTAGGTCAGGGTCTTCATCATGTCCAGTAATTGGCTCATTTGTTGTTGCAGAGAGTGCTAAGCAGTGGATTACTCCTGAAGTTGCTTATTATGTACCTCCAGTTGGCTGTACATTTCCCTAATGAATTCTTGACTTCTTTGGTCCATCACTTGAACATGCTCTTTAAGGCTATGCAACTGATCAGTGTTAGTCATTGCTATTTTTGCCTTAGCTGTTTCAACATATTGAGGTTTAGCCAACTCTACAGCTTTCGCAGCCTCACTGAGGGTTGATTTCTTCCTAGCCATTACTAACTTAGCAATGGTAAGGTCTGGATCAGATTGCTTTGATACCAAGTTGTCAGGTACCAGACTCATTCAAGGCTGAGTACCTTTAATGAAATTGAGCAGCGGAAGGAAAGAAAAGAAGTAATAGAAAGATGAAGAAGAGAAGTGAAGAAAATAGACTGGGAAACCTATATTGATTGATATTTTCTAAATGAATACAAATCATATCTCTCTCTCCTATTTATCAATCATTGACTAGAATCTTCCTAAAACGAATGACCCTTGACAACGACTAAAAGGACAAATTGAAATAACAAACTAGTAAAAGGACAAAATGATAGTATAACTACTAACTGTAAAAAAAATAACAAACAATCTTCTAGAATGTCTCAAAATATCTAGCACCATATAGCATTTTATCGATGCTAACATTCCATCGACTACATCAGCAATCATTGCCTCATCATTAGCTGACACACTAGCTGACATGGCATTCTCAAGCTGATTATGCTTTTGGTATGTGACATTTAAAAAAAAGTTTATAAAAAATAATAAAAATCAATCAATTAAATAAAAAAAAATTCTAAAAACACTTTTTTAATCCTCTAACAGCAATTTCAAATGCACACTGAATATGAGAAAAATGGTAAATTTGGTTATTATTGGCGACCATTGGTGATTGTTAGTAGTTAGTATCAAATATATATATATATATATATAAATTTATCAAAATTCGAAAAATAACTTTCCGTTTTAAAAATAGGAAGTCATTTTTATTAAAAATGACTTAATTTTTTATTCACTAGGAAAAAATTTTCAATTGACTAATTTTTCAAAGCATTCCAAATATTAGCAAATGCGAAAATGTTTCAAAGGAAAATATTTTCCATGAAGCAAATAGAGGCAGAATTTTCTTTCTTTCATTTTTTTAAATTAAAAAAATAACACTAAAGGAAAAAAAAAGAAAAAGACTAGTCTACTCTTTTAACTACATAAACAAAGTAATGAGTTTTAACTACATACTTTTAACACTTATTTTTTTATTTGGTTACAATTTTTTGGAAATCTAATTTTATCAATATGGTGCATTATAAAACCCATTAAGGAGAGATATACAAAACTGTTTCTGGTATCTTAAAAGAATCAATTCAACTTACTCCGCTACAATGGTGGGCCAAATTTCTTGAAAAAAAAAAAAACAGAGAAAAATTAAAAAAAAGGCAACTGTAATTATTAATTTTCCTTAATTAAGAGTTCAAATTGCACTAAAATTAACATAACTAAATCTACATGTATCATACTCAAACAAACACCTTTCATCTGAACTTTTTGGGGTTTCTAAGTTGACATACAGTTTGCTGCCTTTGTAGCCAAATTCTCTGGTTTGTTTCTCTCTTCTCTCTTATTCATTTATTTAGATTTCTAACATTTACTACGAAAATTCAAGAAAATGGATTCGATCCTAAAGTGTATCACTTTTTGTCGGTTGGAGAGATGGTTTAAATTAAACCAAGGAAATATTATCTTTAGTACATGTAATTATATATTATCAGTTAAATACAACAGTTACCTTACAAAGTTCTACATTTTTCTTCTTGAATTGTGTGTGTATATATATATATATATTTTTTAAATGAAATACTTTTGTTTTCTGGGTTATAGTCCATATTAAATTGTAATCTTGATGTTTCTCATAGGGTATATTTTTCTAGGTTTGCTTTTGGCATTGAAGAATGGAGGATATCTTTGTAGTTGATGCAATTGATAAAAACTTTGATAAAGGTGTTATACATACTTTTTTTTTTCCTCTCGTTTTCCATATATTTCTACAAAGCTAAATGATCCAAATAATGTGAAAACTTATCATTTTCTTAAATGAGATGTGTTTTTATAGTTACTCGGATAGAAGCACATAGCGAGAGGCTTGAGATGTACATGCTACTTGATGTTAATACAGATGTCTATCCAATTAAAGTGAAGGAAAAATTTGCATTGTTAATAACTCCAACTCTTCATGCTGATGGATCAGGTGATTCAGGCTATTACGGTCAGGTAATCTTCCTTTGTTTAAATTTGATAAAGATGTGAGAGGTTTATTGGTGGACAACCTTTAAACGAGAGAGAGAGAGAGAGAGAGTTTAGGAGCTCCTCGGAGTGATTCGCGAGGAGCCTCTAACATTCAAGTTAGAGAGCTGAGAGAGTTTAAATCTAATGTAATCAAAAGTATCTTTAGTTTAAATATTATATTGAAAATATATTTGATTACATTACATTATATTACGATCTATTAAACCTACCACAAATGACACTTTTTGTTTTAATTGTCAGAGATCAACTAATAGTATTAGTTAGTTTATCATTTAGTATCGAATTTTGTCTTAGCTGTTGGAAATAACTGATAGCTTTTTGATCATCACTTCAATTGGTTTAGCTTATTATAGTTGGTCATAGCTTATTTACAAAACCTGTTGATCTTTGAAGTGATTTTAAACACTAATACACAAATCTTTATAGCCTAATACATAATTTCCCCTTCTTCAGGGTAAGCAAGGGTCGATTGCAGACAAATATGAATATATCATGTATGGGAAATTGTACAAGATAACAGAGGAAGGTTCAGGAGCAGAAACTAAAGCGTATGTATTCAAAATTCAAAATCTTTCAAAATCTTGGCAGATAATTTTTAATTTTATTTTTTTTTTGGTTCAGAAGTCTATTGTTTTATTTAATTCTTATTATTTCATTTCTGATTTTCTTTAGCGTTTTTTGTTGTTGACTTTAGGGAGTTATTCATTTCATTTGGTGGCCTTTTGTTGGATATGAAGGGAAATCCTGATTATGTTACAGAGTTTCAACTTGATCATAAGTACTACCTTTGTATGAGAAAGTTGGATTAGACTCAGATTTTTTGTAAAATTCTTCTTTATTGATGGTTTGTTAGTGTGAGAACTGTAGTTTCTACGTAATTTAAAATTCTATATTTCAATTTGTTATGAAATAATTTCCCATTTCATTCTGTACTTGGATATTGATAGGAAGTTTTTTCTGAGAGATGTTTGGCTCCTAACCAAGTTTACCAATACTGGTGGGTGGGGAACTTAAAATCGAAATTCCCACTTCTCCCACATTCCTAAAGAGAGTGCGAAGGTAAAAGAATTTGAAATTGAAAAGGAAAGTATCACAGTATCACAATTTCTTGAATTTTATGCTTGAGTGTTCCCCTTCTTGATGGAAAGTCAGAATTTTTGGTTGATTTAAAAAAAAAAAAAAAAAAAACCTTGTAATTAAGAACGATATAATTAATTATATCATATAATACAAGTATCAACTGGAATTCCTAATGAATCAAGACTAATCTAATTGGAATTATGGCTGGAATTGAAGTTGGAATCCAACTTCAAATAAGCCTACCGTCCTCGTCCCCCATATAATACCGTATTTTAAAAGACAGCGAAGGTGTAGGAATTTGAACTTGGAAAGGAAATTGTTGTAGTTTCTATGTAATTTAAACTTCTATATTTTAATTTGCTAATGGAATAATCTGATTTTGGCTTTGTACTTAGGTCGTATTGTTTGATATGGAGTAAGAAAATTAAGGAAGTAAAACTTTTTGGGAAGTAGAAAAATTTAGATTGAAAAAAAATCCTGAAAAGTAGGATGTTTATTTCATCAGTTTGGAAGAAATACACTTCTTTAGGATTAGTTAAGGAGTTGAACTTATAAATAGATATAAATTGACATATCTATCATCTATTAAATGAAATTGAATAAATGGGCAAGATATCATTGTCTTCTTTATTATTAAATCAAACAAAAAAAATCTATTTTTTAGGAAGTTATATGCAAATCAGACACACAATTATTTCCTAGAAAGTTTATTTTTTTGGAAATAATTTCCTGAAAAGTATACTTTCTAATAAGTATACCCAACGATACTTTATTTGCATATTGATAAGAATTTTTTTTTGAGAGTTGTTTGGCTAATAAGTAAGTCTGCCAATAATGGTGGGTGGGGAACCCAAAATCCAAACTTAGTAAAAGAATTTGAACTTGGAAAGGAAAATATCATATTTTAATTAAACATTTGAATTGTCTTGTATTGTAAGATAAAAATTCGGATAGTACTCGATACCAATTGAAAGATAACAATGCCTTTCTTTTTGATTAACTATAACTTGCTCTATGAAACGAAATGAGCAAAAACAAATTGAATATGAAATTTAATGATATTAATTTTTTATTACCATAAAAATAAATTAGATATTATTCTAATTTACCCCAACAAGGTTTAATATAATAATTAATATTTTAGTTCTTCCTTGATGCAAACTAAAAATAGCCAATTCATAATGGACCTAAAAAAAAAAAAGGTAAAACCCATCTTAGAGACCATACGTTTATGGGTCAGAAGTATGAATCTAATTGGTAAACTGACCCTCTTGAGTCTCATATTTATCTGGCAAGGTATTTGGCTATTTGCTTATTCTTGGAGATTTGTCTTTGTTCTCGTTATAAAAACTCAATACTTATATGACAAGGCACTGTATTATCTTAGAGATTTGTCCTCCCCTCGTCCTTAAAGGTTATTGTTGTCAAGTTTAAGCAGTAATCAACTTGTTCACTCTCACACTGGTCTAAAAGTACACGTTTTATCTACGTCGATGGACTCGACTCATCTAAGGTTCATAGAGTAGGGCATTATAGTAGTTGTCATCTAAGGATATGTAAGATGAGGCACATCAAGATAAAACTGGTCTGGTGTGGTTCGCTCTACCCTGCAGTAAGAGATGCCACCACTCTTATAGTGGCTAAATACATGCATGGAACTAGAAATGTTGCAATTAGAATGGATATCTGTCCTATCAAGTCATATTACTTCATCATTATCTTTGAGATATTATAACATGTAAAGATGTTTTCACCCAACAGAGAATTCAAAACAGTATAAAGGAAGAGTTAATTACCATTCAAAAATAGTTTAACTTTACAACTTCTCTTTTTTTTTTTTTTTTTTTTTTTTTTTTTTTTTTTTATCATTAAAGGCTTCTAGCGCTAGGAAGAAGCTTAATCTTCTTCGTCAAGGTAACCAAACTCTATAGCTTCTAACTTAAGCATCGAAAAGTTCTTGCCAAATTAAGACTTGACCCTCCTTTAATGTTGTTTGTTTATCTTGCATACTCAAATTTATTTCAGGAAGAGTCTAATATAATATCTTGATTTAGGTCCGATCATTCATGTTTCAAATTAGTTCTTTTAATCTCTAAATTAATTTCGATAAAAGGT
Source organism: Reutealis trisperma (assembly GCA_947687605.1). Taxonomy (NCBI): domain Eukaryota; kingdom Viridiplantae; phylum Streptophyta; class Magnoliopsida; order Malpighiales; family Euphorbiaceae; genus Reutealis; species Reutealis trisperma. Next base: position 315,408 of record CANTUT010000158.1, on the reverse strand, counting down.
GATAGATTGGAGGGATTAAAGTATTTTATAATATAATAGTTCAAAGACTGGAATACATTAAACATTTTAATATTCTAGTGATGAAAGTATTTTATAAATTAAATGTCAATAATTAAACATTAAAAAATTTAATAGTTTTATAAATAAGAACTAAAATTTTGGCCATCAACATTTCCCCTTCCCACAAATAAAACCCATTACAGCTAGTGCAAGTAGCAGTAGCAGCAAGATAACAATTCCTCCAGGACAATAGCATCGTTGCGGCCGCTGGCAGGAGCCAAAATGGGCTGCATTTCCACATTTGTAGCAAAAACTAACCCCACACCTGCATTTATAATGAAACATTATTTCAGTATATTGAAAATTTTTTCAGGAAGGACTTTTCACATTAATTTTTTTTTAGCATTTTATATTAAAATTAAGATAAGCACTTGACTACTTGATTATTAGCCTAATGAGTGAAGATAAAGATAATAATTTCATATAGTTGTTATGATAAGAATATTTAGAGAGACCCAAATAAATTATTTATGCATGAGTAGAGTAATTAAATAGAACTTTCAATTAATTTAAATTTTATAATTGCAAATCACCACTATTTACTAAAATGTTACTCTATTCTAATTTCTGTTTTCAAAATATTTCTGGATAAATATGAAAGAAATAAAAGATAAGAAATTTTTTTGAAAATATTTTCTAATACTTATGTTTTTGAAATTTGAAAAAAAAATAGAAAACAGAAAACCACAGCGATTCCAAATGACCCCCTAACTATTTGATCATTATTGGACTAAATTGTGACTAAAAATAAATTATTCATATTGAATATTGAATATTTCGTTTGGAAAACTATAATAAAATATAATATAATATACTTAAATGTATACAATCTATTAGCTAGGGTTTACAAAACTTATTTTAAATTCATAAAATTTACAAAAGAAAAGATATTCTTTTGTGATTTGGGCTTAGAACTCAAAGCTTAATAAATAAAACAGAAGCAAATCCACTTATCAATTAACCTATTTGGGAGTTAATTACTCATTAAATATATTTAATTTTGCGAAAATTTAAAAGAGAGAGGGAGCTAAGTAAGAGTGAGAGAAGGAACCTGCAATGTATTATCCTGCAACCATCAGTTCGATCAACAGAAATTCCGCAATTAAAACATCTCATCCACTTCTTCTTTTCAATTAACTCTCCCACCAAAATATCATTCGCATTTCTCAGTTGTCCACTGTCACTACACCAATACCCTGCATGCCATGCTATCTTACATTGAAAACAAAAGTATCTCTTGCAATTTGGACATTTGGTTTTCTTCACTTTCTCTTTACACTCATTCAAAACCAAAGCAGAGCAATCTTGATGAGGGCAATAGCTTCTTTCTAACCCTAAAACTGCCGATTCGCAGAGAAGATCACACCATTTGTTAAATAATGATTTTGAGATTATAGTCCTACAAGAAATAGGGTCTAACGGGTTCTTGCAGTCTAGTCCTGGACATTCAATCTTGGGGTTATTATCTTCAATCTTTACTTGTATGTATTTCGCTATACAGGACAAGCAAAAAGGATGTTTGCATATGTTACCGCTGTTCTTGAATTTCCAATGCGATAAAGTTGGCTCGATGCATATCTCACAAGTGACGTTTTGATTCTCTTCTCCTTGATCTTCTTGTTCTTGTTCTTCAGGTCGTGTTTCTTGAATTTTCTGCTGCTGAGAATTTCCCATCTTGATGTGAAATCGATGAATTTTTCGTTGATTTGAAAAAGAAAAAGAACAATAATAATAATAAAAAAAAACCCAGTAAGAACGATATAATTAATATCAGATAATTGAAGTGCAAAATGGCATTATAAATCACTTCTAATCTAATTGGAATTATGATTGGAATTGGACTTCGAGTATAAGTCTACCGCCCTCCTCCCCCAGAATCTATATATGTATATATATATATATATATATACACACACACACACACACATGGAATAATAAAATAATTATTATTTAATATATAATTAATTATATTACAATTTTATAATTATATAGTTATTATAATTTAATAATTTAAATAAAAAATAAATTTAATTAGAATAAGGAGATAATAAAATAATTATTATTTAATATATAGTTAATTATATTTAATTCAAATAAAAAAGAATTGAATTAGAATAATTTATATTTTTTATTTTTTTAAATATTTATAAGTTAGAGAAATTCTTTTGACTTTAATTATTCGAATATTAATTTGATTTTTATTTTGTAAATTATTACTTTATCTCATTACAAATTTTAAAATTAGTTGTTTTAATTATTAATAACAATTTGTATATTAGAAAAAATACTTTTATTCTATAAGAAGATGTCTAATTTGACTTTTATTTTATAAATTATTATTTTGTTAGTTGTTTTAACTATTAGTAATAATTTGTAAATTAGAAAAATTACTTTTGATTTTATAATAATAAGACAGATTCTTTTGACTTTGATTATTCAATATTAACAAGTTAGAGAAATTATAATTTGACTTTCATTTTATAAATTATTACTTTGTCCCATTATAAGTTTTAAAATTAATTATTTTAACCATTAGTAATAATTTGTAGATTATAAAAATTACTTTTGGTTCTATAAAAAGACGTAGCAGAAAAAAAAAAGATATACTAATTGTAAGTTAATTTAACAACAATAAGCAAAATCTTATTATTTTATTATTAAATATCAAAATTTCTATTTATAATGGTATATTCTTCTAAAAAAAAAATTATTTTTGATTATATAAATATTTAAATTTACTTAAAATTTTTATTACGGAAAAGAGTTTTTAATCATTCTTAAAAATTGATTAAATAGAAAATCAAAATTACAAAATTTTTAATTTAGTGATTATATATCAATGTTATTATTTGTAACATCAAATTTAAAATATTTACAAGTATTCATGTGATATAATAATTAAATATATTTTTTTGGACTTATAATATAATATGATATCACATAATATAATATGATATCACGTGATAAATTAATTGCATATAATTAATATTGATATTAAATTTATAAAAGCACGTTGAAAAGATTGTTATTGATTTTCTGGAGAAATAGAAATTAAGCTATAATATGTTAAAGAAATCAAAGTTTATCGAAATTAATAAAAACATATAACTTACATTGAAATTATAAGGAAATAATAGATGTACCAAATATTAACATAAAAATCAATATATAATTAATTATTAGTCAACATAATAATAATAAAATAAAATAAAAAATTATAATAAAATGTATCTATCAATTCATTTATTTTCTTTTCTTTAACATATTATTGAATTTAAAAATATCATTTAAAATTGTAAAAAATGATTTATTTAAATATGTTTAAGTCTTCTTTCAATATTATATATGTATTGCCTTTTAAAATACATTCATGTATTTATATAAAATTTATAATTGTTTTGTGTCATCATTCTAATTGTATTAAACATACACGATGATATAACTTAATTAATATTTATTATATATAATTATATTTTCATTGAATTTTTATGTTTTTCATTTGAAAATTTAACTCAACTTAGTTTCAATAATTAAATTGAATTTAATAATTAAGTTATATAAATATTGCTCCATGATAATATTAAAAGTTAACCAATAAGATTTCAGTTTCATGGTATTTATTTGAAAAGTTTTATGTCATTTTATATTTAAATAACAAAACACTGATCATTAAAACTTTAATAAGAAAAAAGTAAAAGTTTAAAATAAATATTTATATGGTGTTTTCTATGATTACTTTGTTTTTAAACAAAGTAATCTACTTTGTTGTGAAAAAATAGTTTTTTTTTATGAAAAATTATAATTTTATTTTTATTTTTTCGTAAATTAAACTATTTTTTCATAATTTTACTTAATTGCAAAAAAAGTTTTAATTTTACTAAAATATAATTTGTTTTGTACATGATTTATTTTATACAAAACAATAATTTTATGAGAAAAATCATTTTATAATTTCAAAAAAATGTTACTCTTTTAAAAAAATCACAATTTTCTTATAAAAGATATCATATAGGCAAATTTTTATATTACTTTATTTTAAAACAAAGTACGAAATTTTATTTTTTATAACTAATAGAATAGTTATAAATAATAAATATAATTAAAATATTTAAAGTATTATTGTCATGCCCCGAACTCGAGGGCACGTGACCGGCACTAGGACACGGGACATGTACGTGGCTACCAGTGCCCATAGTAAGCCTAACCCAAACCACAAGATAAAAAGCCCAAAACTGAAAGGGCTATGGGCTCAAATAAGGTAAGCAGAACCAAAAGAATCACAATATAACACAATTATCAAATTGGCCCAACATCATTTATTCCATACATTCCAGAAAATAATAAATTACAGAAAGGTTCTGCTTAACCCAAAGATTACAACTCTTTAAAATACATAACTGAAATAATACACAAAGCTCAATTACAAAGTGTAACATTGCGGAGTTCTAGAGTTACAATTACAAATGTACTTCTATTATATACATTTCTGAATACTCAACAATACAAACTACTGCCGAAGAGAGACTGACAGTCTACTCAATTACAATTCATTCACCAGCTCATTCCCTGACCTGAAAGCAACAAGATGAACAGGAATGAGCGTTCGACTCAGTGAATGATACCAGCTAATATATTAAACTGGTATCCCCCAAAAAGACTGCAATTCACATGATATGCAGTATGTCATAGAGACAAACAAATCATCCAATCAAGCAAGGATAGGGTGTGGTCCACAGTACCACGCTGACACTCAATACTCAATATGGGGAGCCGATCCCCCTACCCTGGTTCTCTGAATCCAAATAATCTGTCTCTTATATCCAAGGGGCCCGGCCGTCACTGGTCTATACCACGCAGCCCTGACCTGACTAACAGCAGCCCAGATGATGAGCAGGCTTGGCCGGCATCCATCAGTCATAGCTCATCTTCTGAATCTCATCATAATCCAAATCATATCCATAACAATCCCATAATCCTAGGTGGTACTGTATCCTCCCGACTTCCATCCATCAATCACAACCATAGTATGGCACAGAATACAGAATATCAATTCATCATTCACAGTCAAATGTTACATGCTTATAGATGCAATAGTAGTGCATAATATACATATATATATACACACAGCAATGCATATGAAATGGAAATAGGATAATATATCAGTGAGTATCACTCACCTAACTGTCGATGTTTCCGACCGGCTTCCCTCAGAAGATTAGCCTCGGAACCAGGAAGACGCCAGACACCGACACCTCACAGCAGAGAACATTATCACGATAAGAATTACACTTAACCCCAGAACGGACTCGACAACCTAACAAAAATTCTAAGAACTACTAAACATAAAATGACTTATATAACAACTGAAATATAAGGGTTTCGGGTTAATCTTCACAAATTTCGAACATACGGACATCGAGGATCATGCCAGAATGTCAAAATAGAATCACTGGACCACCCCACGCACCGCCACCGGCTAGCCACGGGCCGCCGCTGCCGGTGGCGGATATGGGGAAACTCCACACCAACAGGTTCACCTCAACTCCAGGAGCACAAAAACGGTCACCACTCGCCGGCACTCGCCCTCCAGCCACCGAAAAATGCCTCCAAAGTCACGGTTTTGCATTTTTTGATCTCCTCCTCCGGTGGTCCTCAGGGGGCAAGGCAGGTATCAAAATGAAGCTCTCATCCTCAGGATTAAAACAACACCAAGATCGTTGGAATCCGCCGCCAGAATCGGCCTGAAAATCGAGTTGAAGTTGCGGTGGCCGGCGGTCCTTCTCTCCTCATGTACACCGCTGTGCCGCCGCCGATCGTCGAGCTGCCACCTCCCTCGAGGTCGCTGGTCCTTCCTCTACCCAGCCGGAACGCCGCCAACTCTCTCTCTCTCTCTCTCGGCCTTTCCCTTTCTCTCTCCTCTCTCCTGTTTCCCGTTCCTGCTGTCCCGTTCCAAAACTCCCCGTTTTGTCTCTAACTACCCAATCAGCTCCTTCCTTTCTTCTTCTTTTTAAATAACTTAAACACAGATTTTATATATATATATATATATATATATATATATATATATATATATATATATATATATATATATATATATATATATATATATATATATATATATATATATATATATATATATATATATATACACTAAACCATACAATATATACATAATACTATATACATATATTTATATAAACATAATCCTACACACACATATATATATATATATACAAAATAATAATACTAATAATAATAATGGTAATAATAATAATAATAATAATAATAATAATAATAATAATAATAATAATACCAACAATAATCATAATAATGAAAATAATAGTAATAATAATAATAATTAACAATAATTCATAATTTACATATTAATAATAATTTACAACATGTACTCATGAATATATATCAATAACATTATTAACGATAATTATAGTAATTATAACGAAAATCCAAATATCTGATAAAATACTATAATCAAACTTATAATATAATTAATACCTTTATTAATACTCAAATATCAAAATATAATCCAAAATACAATTCTCAAAAAATCCACATTAACATTATCATAATAATATAATATTGTAATATTATATCAAAATTGCCATTAATAATACATATTCAAATAATATGAATATTTATAATTTAATAAAATATAATTCCAATTCTTACTTTAATAAGAAAAATAATAAAATAATATGTTTCTGTACGAAAATAGAATTTTATAAAATAATTGAAAATTCGGGGTGTTTCAATAGTTAAATTAATCTGCTATTACATTTTACTAATTAAAAATGAGAAATGCTAAAATAATTAAGATAGTATTTTAAATTTATATATCTATAAACTTTATAAAAAAAGTCTAATTTATGAAAAATATAAAAAAATTATGATTTTTTATAAAAGAGCTTTTTTTTAATTACAAAATTATTTTTCTTTTTCATAAAATTGTTGTTTTGCAAAAAAAAAATAAATTATATGTTCGTAAAATTAAAAGTTTTTTCATAACTAAAAAAAATTATGAAAAAATAGTTTAATTTACGAAAAAATATGATTATTATTTTTTGTAAAAAACTATTCATTTTTCACAAACAAAGTAGGTTAATTTGTTTAAAAACAAAATAAACATAGAAAACACCTATATTTCTAACGAGTCGTAATGGAGATTAACGTGCGAAATACATTATAAAAAAATCTAGTGTATATATATATATAAACTTATTTGAGAAAAGCCTTAGTAGGTGCACCAAAACATTTCAGTTAGGCTGACACCTTTATAGCATCTTCATCATATGACCATTCTCAAAAATATTATTAAAATAGATAAATAAAAAAAATACATCAAAGAATACAAAATGCCACCCAAGGAAGGTGGAAAAGGAGAAAATACAAGACAAAAACCCACCTAAAAAAGGTGGGAAATGAGAAAACAGAAGAGTCAAGCAACAAATCTATATTTACATAAGCCAATAGTACCATCATCGCGAACATGATACCATCTAAAAGGAGGAGCTGAACTCCAATAAGTAGCTGCAGAAAGCTAAATGGCCTTAGTGTATTTCCTTTGCGATAAATGTGAGTGACAACAAAATCCATGTTGGAGATGTGATCCAGGCATAGCATCTAAGAAGCACGCCATTGCAAGGAATAGAAGCATCTTTGTTTTTGATCAATTTCACTACTACCATGGAATCACATTCCAACCAAAGCCTATGCCATCTAAGATTCCAAGCCAATGAAATGACATTAATTGTTGCTGCAATTTCTGCATCAAAAGCATGACAGACGCTAAGTGAAATGACAAAACATCGATGAACAAAGCCTCTATGGTTACAAATGACTCCCCCTGCACCCGCATGACTAGGAGAACCTCGTGATACTACATGCTGAAGTACTAAAGACATAATACTTGAGATCTGAGTTGGGTACTACGTGCTGAAGTTAAGAGATCAAGCAGAGATCCGTCCTTATTTAAAGTAACACCAAACAATTGTTCAATTGCCCTCCATGCCGCTATGGTAAAAGGACAAGAAACAAAAACATGCTGAATAGTTTCATAGGCCATATTGCAGAGGTGACACACTGATACAATACAGATACCTCTACTACGGAGCTGGTCATCAATTGGGAGTCGGTTGTGAAAAAGACGCCAACAAGTAATGGAGCGGCTAGGAGGAATGTAATTAGCCTAAATTAAGCTCCTTGCCCCACCTTGTCTGCTGATTATCACCGATAAGAAATGCCGTGACGTACTTACTAGTAACTGAACCATCCTTTGAACCCATCCAAAGGAGAATGTCCGACCCAATTAAAGGAACCAACTTAATTTCTGCCACAAGAGCTGGAAAGCAGTAAGAAATGATTCAGGAAAATGCCAAGACCCATCATAAAAGATATCAACAATACGGGCTTGCAGATGTTTGCGAAGGTGAAATGGGATATTAAGCTTATTAGTAATAGATGATCCAAGCGAGTTTGAATTCTAGAAATTTAAAGATGAGCCAGGACTGATCAACCACTTGGAACTATCCTGAAGAATACTGTGATAGTTCTTAATCGAATGCCAAATAGAAGAACTAAAGAAAGAATATTTTGGAGAACCCCAGTCCCTCAAGAAATGTTTTTGTAAGAAATTAAAAACAAAAGAATTAGAGGTTCTCACTTTTGTTGCGCAATTTCTGCAAGTGCACAGATCGTTTACAAGTAATAAAATGACGAGTGAGTATCATTTCTACGAGAAAGAGTTTGTTAAGTACCAATTTTTAAGATTACTCTATTATTTAGAAAATCAATTATGAGATTTTATATTTTAAGCTAAAATGAAATTGAAGTAAATAAATAATGATAAATATGAAAATAAGATTAAAGGTCTAGGATTTAGAATTCATCAATTGATCACATATGATTTCTTTATAATTTTTAGATGGATTATTTTTGCTGAAATTAATGATTAGATTTCCCTAAATTTTATGGTGTTCTCTCCCAAGATACAACATGTGTATTCATATTAACCTTACGTCTACTCTCATGATCATAAGTAATTAATACAAATCCATGAAGTTTTATGGAAATCCCTTTTAAAAATCACAAAGGAGTATTCTTATCTCTAAGTAATACATTCCCTAGATCAATTATCCTAATGAACTAATATTGTGCTTCCACTCTCGCTACTTCACACAATATCTTAAATCATGCAATTAATGGCCAGTAAATTACAAGCATTAAGTTCTAAAATAAAAGATTAATTCCAACAATCAAATCCAATTAATTAAATATAAATAATCATATGCAAATCAAAAGATTACATCTAAATCCTAGAAAATAAAATTAGCTATTCATAATTAAAAGAGAAGAAACAATTAAATTAACAATAAAAATAATAAACATAATAATAACTTATAATTAAATTCAAAAATAGAGTTTAGAAAGAACTTCTTTTGGGATACAATCTTTGATGAACTCAAGCTTCCAAAAATTCTTCCTCTTGATCAAAATAAAAAATAAAACAAATCTGCTATAAGAAAGCATATGAAAATCTCTCTACATATTTTTTTTGATGGATTTTCTTTGATGCTATTTTCTTTTGCTAAGTATGGTATTTATAGGCATGCTTGGTAGAAGAATTCAAGTTTCATTAAAATTTTTACATAAAAAATTCAATATTGATGGTTAGGTTGGCCGTCAACCATTGAATTTTTACATCAAAAATTCAACAATAATTAGGTTGGCTACCAACCATTGAATTTTGGCCACCAACCATTGAATTTATTTCTCATGGATTGAAAACTTGAATCATTGCTTGCATCATTATTTTTATGACATCACTGCCTGCATTGTTTATTTTATTATATCATTGTAACATCATTTTGATCTGCAAAAATAAAATAAAAATACTAAAAATATGTTATAATTTATTTATAAATTGTAAAACTATTTATTTCTAAAAATAAGTAATAATATTGTTGCATTCTCGAGAACTGAGCTAAAATTTAAGTTTAAACAAATAAAGTAACTCTAAAAATATAGAGTTATCACACCCCCAAACTTAAGTTTTTGCTTATCCTCAAGCAAAAGAAAATTCAAAACCTAAACTAGTCCACTTTCGTAGGAAATTTCGATTGCATTTAGCGTATGCAACAAGCCTTTAAACTCCTAGGTGTCCCATAAAGGATAAGTTATAGTCTCGTGAGGGCTTCCAGTGGTGATACCCACAAACACCTTTAAAACTCTAAATTTTCAACTATTTATTTCAAAGAAAAATAAAATATCACAAAAACGAAATTTAATCCCCGTGTGCTTATATTGAATTTTTTTTTAAAGATCTCAAGAAATTAATATTTACAAACAACATATCAATAGTATTGCAAGTCAAGCTTTTATCTCAGGTTCAAAACAATCCTCATCTTAATTATATCTTGAATAACTATGCATTAAATCAACCGCAAAGAAATTGTTGCACTTCAGATAGGTATATACACACTAATATCTTTAAATGCCTCTATCAAAAGATATAAAATAGATGTGCAAATCTCATAAGCATGTTAATGCAAACAATCTCCACTAATGGAATTCACAAATCAAGAGAGATCAATAGGTCTTAACTAGGCATGTAATGGGGCTAACACAAGGTCTTTTAGCTGAACAAAGAAAAGGCTAAATGAACAAAAGTAAGATAATTATACCAAGTTTACAAAAGAAAATCAATAGCTCAAATAAAAGGATTATGTTAATGAAGGATCCCTTCCATCTTAAGCGTCATTCTTCTTCAATGTTTTCTTCTTTTAAGCCCCCTTCTTCTTCTTCTATTTGTTTATTATTTTTTTCTTTTTCTTTTTTTTTTCCAACAACATTATTCTAAAGATAAGCAAGAATACTAACTTTTATTTTATTCAATTTTCTTGCTTTCCCCCAAACTTATTTTAAGCAGAAAGTAATCTTTTACAATGAATAATATTCTTAGTTATTAGAGATCCTTATTTTCTTTTAAAACTTCAATAATTCCCTTTCTTCATTAGAATGTAAACTTGACAAAATTATTTCACAAATAGGGTAAAGGATAATAATTAAGGTTAATTAACAAAGAAAAGAAAGCTAAAATTATCAAGGCACAAAAGGGTAAACTAGGAAAAAAATTAAAATAAGGGTAGATATAAGTAATAAGCTAAACAAACAATGCCTAAATCATATCTCTCTTTCAAAATGAATTCAAAATTTCGCCTCAAAAGTTTGCAAAAACATGTTCTAAGATAGGTGAGGCAAATGAAGATAAAAAATGTGTAGAAACCCTCTCTAAGTAAGCATACACAAATTCAATGCAATTAATATAATGCAAAGCAAAGCAAAACATAATCTTAATAAAAGTTAATTTCTTACCCAAAATAATTGCTCAACCTTAAATACTTTAATAAATTGTTCATAAATATCAATTATAATCTATCATTGGCCTTTCATCAAATTATTTAATACAAGCATATTTTATCAATAAAAGAGTAAAAAATTTTAAATTTATTCATCAAAACACGAAAAAAATTACTGAAAACAAAAAACAGACTAAATCTCCCCCAAACTGGCAATGGACATTGTCCTTAATGTCAAAGAAACAAACCAAAAGAAAGAAAATACTCCCTCTTGTAGAAAAGTGGATTCCAAATTATAAGCAGTATATGCATTTCACTTCCTTGCTTCCTGTAAAACATCTTGAAACAATACTAAAAGCAAGCATGAGAAACTAATCACATAAAAAGAAAACATTATTTTTTTTATTTTTGTTTTTATTATTTTTTTAATTTTTTTTATTTTGGAAACTAGAAAAAGAAAGGAAAAAAAATACAGATGCGTATCAAGAGCACAAAAAGTACTTTTTACTCAGTTATCTTGTATGAATAACTCTTGAGTTAGTTAGTTAATTTTTTTTTTGGAAAAGGAAAATCACATATATTTAAGATGCGTATTAAGAGTACAAAAGTAACTCTTTACTCAGCCATCTTACATTTAGTGAATCGGACCTAAAACTTCATTTGATCAATTGCAACAAAAAACACACACACAAAAAAAAATGCAATAAAAAAAACTATAAGAGTTAGGGAAGTTATAACCAGAGATTCAAATCTAGTCCTCGCTTCTTACTGCTACTGGCCCTGGGGTGCCAAACTACCTACGCCATCAATGGATTAGGTTCAGATTTAAAATTTTGCATTTGATTAATCAATTGATCAATAGTTGAAACAGAGACTAAGATGCGTCGACTCGCTGGTGTCATAAAACTCTGTTTCACAGCATGATCGAGAAAAGATAACAAACCATTATAAAAACCATCAACATTAAGTAATCCCAATGGCTTCTGAAGAACAGTTAATTGGGTCCAAGATGCAATAGTGAAGATATTTTCAAATATTTCTAAACCACCAGGTAATGCGATAAAAGCATCAGCATTGAGATTCATGTATGCCATTCATTCGTACATGCTCATCACTTGTGACTCATTACCTATAGTTCCACCAGTGATATGTTTATTTTGAGCCAAAGCCTTTAGAACTATTCTTAAGACTTTACTACCTCTAATATATGTAGAACTTGCGACACAACCCTTTAACCCTAAACTACCTCCCTCAAACACCAAATCAATTTTTCGTTCAGCTAAAATCCTAATAAGTTCATTAGCTGCTATCAAATACTCTCTTTTATTGCCAGAGTTTGGACTACAAAAGACACAAATAGTTTTGAATTTGCGTGTTGCGGATTCTGCCATTTTCTCTCACAGATCTCTTGAAAGGATTGTGTGCATATTGACAATAATGAATGTGCATATAAAGAAACTAGAAGAGTAAATGAATAGTTCAATGGGATAAAATAATTATTGATAAAAAAAGTATAAAAACAAAAATGATAATAAAAACAAAAATAATCAATGCTATGTGTATAAATGTCAAAAAAAATATTTGAAAAACTAAAAAGAAACAGATATTGAAAGACTAAAAAGCTAATGAAAGTAGAAAAATCTGCAGCATATGTACAAAAGTCAAAAAGAAAATATTGAAAAACTAAAAGTAGACATTGAAAGACTAAAAAGTTATTGATAGTAAAAACAAATCTGCGGGAAAATAAAATCTAGGTGCTAAAAGTCAAAAAGTACTGCAAGATATAGAAAAAAATAATGCATCGAAAAATAAAAAGGTTAGTGATACACCTGATTATAAATAGTAGTTGTGATTTTGGCTCACATCTTCCTCTAGTTTTACGTCCAGTAACGGCTTACACACCTTCCCTTCTATGAGTTGAGGATAGACTTCCCATCCAGTTTTCTTATTTATTGGTAAACAGGGTTCTTTATCGTCAGATTCCCTAGACTATAACGCTACTTTTCTTTTTTGAATAGTTCCCATAAATCTAAAAGAGTACGTTAAACTTGTCCACAAGGATGCGTCTCAAGAGTCTGTAGGATATTATCCATAGACTCCTTACTCAGTCTATCCTTTATGAATTTAATTTTGTCTTCTCAATTTATGGATGCAAATCTAATATTCCTACAGCGTGTGTTGTAATTCCATCTTGCACACTTGTAGCAGACTCCCATTCTTTTAGCTCTCATCTTCTTTGAGTAAGAACTTCTCCCCTTACCTAGCAAACATTTAATAAATGAGTCATCAAGCTCACTTGTCAATCGTACTTTGGCTTCTATAATTCAACGAATATCCTCAAGAAGATTCAGACGCCTAAATGCCTTCATTCTTTCCAGTCTGTGTTCACTAATTTCCTGAGCACATCTTGGGGAAGAGTGTTGCGCGATTTCTGCAAGTGCACAGATCGTTTACAAGTAATAAAGTGATGAGTGAGTATCGTTCCTACGAGGAAGGGTTTGTCAAGTACCAATTTTAAGATTACTCTATTATTTAGAAAATCAATGATGAGATTTTATATTTTAAGCTAAAGTGAAATTCAAGTAAATAAATTATGATAAATATGAAAATAAGATTAAAAGTCTAGGATTTAGAATTCATCAATTGATCACATATGATTTCTTTATAATTTTTAGATGGATTATTTTTGCTGGAATTAATGATTAGATTTTCCTAAATTATATAATGTTCTCTCTCAAGATACAACATGTGTGTTCATATTAACCTTACGTTTACTCTCGTGATCATAAGCAATTAACACAAACCCATTAAGTTTTATGGAAATCCTTTTAAAAATCACAAAGTAGTATTCTTATCTCTAAGCAATACATTCCCTAGATCAATTATCCTAATGAACTAATATTGTGCTTCCACTCTCGCTACTTCACACAATATCTTAAATCATGCAATTAATGGCCAATTAATTACAAGCATTTAGTTTTAAGATAAAAGATTAATTCCAACAATCAACCCAATCAATTAAATATAAATAATCATATGCAAATCAAAAGATTACATCTAAATCCTAGAAAAATAAATTTAGCTATTCATAATTAAAAGAGAAAAAATAATTAAATTAACAATAAAAATAATAAACATAATAATAACTTATAATTAAATTCAAGAATAGAGTTTAGAGAGAACTTGTTTTGGGATACAATGTTTGATGAACTCAAACTTCCAAAAACTCCTCCTCTTGATCAAAATAAAAAATAAAACTAATCTACTCTAAGAAAACATATGAAAATCTCTCTACATATTTTTTATGGATTTTCTTTGATGCCATTTCTCTTTGCCAAGTATGGTATTTATAGACATGTTTGGTGGAAGAATTCAAGTTCCATTAAAATTCTTACATCAAAAATTCAACATTGATAGTTAGGTTGGCCACCAACCATTGAATTCCTTCATCAATATTCAAAAATGATGAGGTTGGCTACCAACCATTGAATTCCTTCATCAATATTCAAAAATGGTTAGGTTGGCTACCAACCATTGAATTTTGGCCACCAACCATTGAATTTATTTCTCATGGATTGAAAACTTGAATCATTACTTGTATCATTATTTTTATGACATCATTTTGATCTGCAAAAATAAAATAAAAATACTTAAAATATGTTATAATTTATTTATAAATTGTAGAACTATTTATTTCTAAAAATATGTAATAATATTATTGCATTTTCGAGAACTGAGCTAAAATTTAAGTTTAAACAAATAAAATAACTCTAAAAATATAGAGTTATTAGACCCCCAAACTTAAGTTTTTGTTTGTCCTCAAGCAAAAGAAAATTCAAAACCTAAACTAGTCCACTTTCGTAGGAAATTACGATTGCATTTAGCGTATGCAACAAGCCTTTAAACCCCTAGGTGTCCCATAGAGGACGAGTTATAGTCTCGTGAGGGCTTCCAGTGGTGATACCCATAAACACCTTTAAAAATTTATTTCAAAGAAAAATAAAATATCACAAAAAAAAAAAAGAAATTTAATCCCCTCATGCTTATGTTGAATTTTTTTTTTTAAAGGTCTCAAGAAATTAATATTTACAAACAATATATCAATAGTATTGCAAATCAAGCTTCTATCTCAGGTTCAAAACAATGCTCATCTTAATCATGCCTTGAATAACTATGCATTAAATCAACTGCAAAGAAATTGTTGCACTTCAAATAGGCATATACACACTAATATCTTTAAATGCCTCTATCAAATGATATAAAATAGATGTACAAATCTCATAAGCATATTAAAGCAAACAATCTCCACTAATGGAATTCACAAATCAAGAGAGATCAATAGGTCTTGACTAAGGTTGTAATGGGGCTAACACAAGGTATTTTGGCTAAATAAAGAAAAGGCTAAATGAACAAAAATAAGATAATTATACCAAGTTTACAAAAGAAAATCAATAGCTCAAATAAAGGGATTAAATTAATGAAGGATCCCTTTTATCTTAAGTACCATTCTTCTTTAATGTTTTCTTCTTTTACGCCCCCCTCTTTTTCTTCTTTTTTTTTTCCTCTTTTTATTTTTTTTTATTTTTTTTGCCAACAACATTATTCTAAAGATAGCAAGAATTACTAACTTTTATTTATTAAATTTTCTTGCTTTCCCCCAAACTTATTCTAAGTAAAAGGTGGTCTTTTACAATGAATAATACTCTTAGTTATTAGAAATCCTTTTTTTCTTTTAAAACTTCAATAATTCCCTTTTCTTCATTAGAATGTAAACTTGACAAAATTATCTCACAAATAGGGTAAAGGATAACAATTAAGGTTAATTAATCAAAGAAAAGAAAGCTAAAATTATCAAGGCACAAAAGGGTAAATTAGGGAAAAAATTAAAATAAGGGTAGATACAAGTAACAGGCTAAACAAACAATGCCTAAATCATATCTCTCTTTCAAAATGAATTCAAAATTTCACCTCAAAAGTTTGCAAAAACATTTTCTAAGATAGGTGAGGCAAATGAGGATAAAAAATGTGTAGAAGCCCTCTCTAAGTAAGCATATACAAATTCAATGCAATCAATATAATGCAAAGTAAAGCAAAACATAATCTTAATAAAAGTTAATTTCTTACCCAAAATAGTTGTTCAACTTGAAATACTTTAATAAATTGTCCATAAATATCAATTATAATTTATCATTGGCCTTTCATCAAATTATTTAATACAAGCATATTTTATCAATAAAAGAGTAAAAAATTTTAAATTTATTCATCAAAACACGAAAGAAATTACTGAAAACAAAAAAACAAACTAAATCTCCCCCAAACTTGCAATGGACATTGTCCTCAATGTCAAAAAAACAAATCAAAAGAAAGAAAATACTCCCTCTTGTAGAAAAGTGGATTCCAAATTATAAGCAGGATATGCATTTCACTTCCTTGTTTCCTGTAAAACATCTTGAAACAACACTAAAAGCAAGCATGAGAAACTAATCACACAAAAAGGAAACATTATTTTTTTTTATTTTTGTTTTTATTATTTTTTAATTTTTTTATTTTGGAAACTAGAAAAAGAAAGGGAAAAAGGAAAAAAAAAATACAGATGCGTATTAAGAGCACAAAAAATACACTTTACTCAGCCATCTTGTATGAATAACTCTTGAGTTAGTTAGTTAGTTTTTTTTTTTTTTTTTCGAAAAGGAAAATCACATAAATTTAAGATGCGTATCAAGAGTACAAAAGTAACTCTTTACTTAGTCATCTTACATTTAGTGAATCCAACATAAAACTTCGCTTGATCAAGTGCAACAAAGAAAAGCACACACACAAAACAAAAAAAATGCGATAAAAAAAAACTACAATAGTTGGGGAAGTTATAACCGGAGATTCAGATCTAGTCCTTGCTTTTTACTGCTACTGGCCCTGGGGTGCCAAACTACTTGTGCCATCAATGGATCAGGTTCAGATTTAAAGTTTTGTAGTTGATAAATCAATTGATCAATAGTTGAAGCAGAGACTAAGATGCGTCGACTCGCTGGTGTCATAAAACCCTGTTCCACAGCATGATCAAGAAAAGATAACAAACCATTATAAAAACCATCAACATTAAGTAATCCCAATGGCTTCTGAAGAATAATTAATTGTGTCCAAGATGCAATGGTGAAAATATTTTCAAATGTTTTTAAACCACCAGGTAATGCTATAAAAGCATCAGCATTGAGATTTATGTATGCCATTCGTTCGTACATGCTATTGACCTGTAACTCATTACCTATAGTTCCACCAGTGATATATTTATTTTGAGCCAAAGCCTTTAGAACTATTCCTAAGACTTTACTACCTCTAATATATACAGAACTTGAGACACAACCCCTTAACCCTAAACTACCTCCTTCAAACACCAAATCAATTTTTCGTTCAGCTAAAATCCTACCAAGTTCATTAGCTGCTATCAAATACTCTCTTTTATTGCCAGAGTTTGGACTACAAAAGAAACAAATAGTTTTAAATTTGCGTGTTGAGGATTCTGCCATTTTCTCTCATAGATCTCTCGAAAGGATTGTATGCATATTGACAATAATGATTGTGTATATAAAGAAACCAGAAGAGTAAAAGAACAGTTCAATGGGATAAAATATTTGTTGATAGAAAAAGTATAAAAACAAAAATGATAATAAAACAAAAATAATCAATGCTGTGTGTACAAATGTCAAAAAAGAAAACATTGAAAAACTAAAAGCAAATATTAAAAGACTAAAAAGTTAACGAAAGTAGAAAAATTTGCAGCGTGAGTACAAAAGTCAAAAAGAAAATATTGAAAATCTAAAAGGAGACATTGAAAAACTAAAAAAATTGTTGAAAGTAGAAAAATCTGTAGGAAAATAAAATCTAGGTGCTAAAAAGTCAAAAAGTACTGCAAGATGTAAAAAAAATAATGCATTGAAAAAATAAAAAAGTTAGTGATACACCTGATTATAAACAGTAGTTGTGATTTTGGCTCACATCTTCCTCTGATTTTACGTCCAGTAACGGCTTACACGCCTTCTATGAGTCGAGGATAGGCTTCCCATCCAGTTTTCTTATTAACTGGCAAACAGGGTCTTTTATCATCAGATTCCCTAGACTGTAACGCTGCTTCTCTTCTTTGAATAGTTCCCATAAATCTAAAAGAGTGCGTTGAACTTGTCCACAAGGATGTGTCTCAAGAGTTTGTAGGATATTATCTATAGACTCCTTACTCAGTCCATCCTTTATGAATTTAATTTTGTCTTCTCGATTTATGGATGCAAATCCAATATTTCTACAGTGTGTGTTGCAATTCCATCTTGCACACTTGTAACAGACTCCCATTCTCTTAGCTCTCCTCTTCTTTTAGTAAGAACTTCTCCCTGTACCTAGCAAACATTTAATAAATGAGTCATCAATCTCACCTGCCAATCGTACTTTGGCTTCTATGATCCAGCGGATATCCTCAGGAAGATTCAGACGCCTAAATGCCTTCATTCTTTCCAGTCTGCGTTCATCAATTTTCCTGAGCACATCTTGGGGAAGAGTTGGAAATCTGTTTTTTAGTGCTGTAAGAGATGCTTCCATGTCTAATTAGCTTTGTTAAGAAAATGAAAGAGAAAATTTACAACAAAACAACTAAACAGAAATAAAAGAAACCTAATAAAGAGAAAACTTGGGTTTCCTCCTAATAAGTTATTTAATAACTCACAAACAACACTAAAGCAAAATTAAAATAGAACGAAACAAACAAAAGAACAAAAGAAATTAAAAAGAAGTAAAAAAGTTAGAAATTTGGGTTACCTCCCAAAAGCGCTTTATTTATAGTCTTTAGCTTGACTATAGCTAGATCTTCATCATGGAGGATAATACACAAAGTATATCATCTTAATAATTGTGGAAAGATAGACTTTTGCCAATTTTAATGAGTCAAGCCAGCTTGATTTGAGTCTGCATGGAAAAAAATTAAGACAAAAATTATTTAATATTTTATAATTAGACTCATAATTTTTAAAAACTTTCCAATGAGCTCTTTTTCTTGCTCTAAATTTTCTTAAGAAATTGAGATAGGAAGGTAGTGGAGTTGAATCAAGAGTCGGTGAGTGTTCAGTTGATGGTGGTGAATGCTTTTTATTTTCTTCTGAGTCATCAAATTGATATTCTGTATGGTTTGGCATATTTGGTGTTGTTTTCACCAAACAAACTGAAAGAGTTTCCTTTGAGTTCTCTTTTTCAAATACCTCTTCAATTTCCCTATCAATTGCAAGCACTCTGTAGATATCATCCATGAGAGAAGGATATTTGAAATTTCTAGGCAAATTGGGCTCAACCTCTTCCTTTTTATCTTGCTTGCTTGAAGTATCTGGTTGATCAATCATCTCTTCTACATCATTACTCAAAGAAATTGCCAAGCATTGCTCTCTAGAATGTTCTTCAATTTGGCTTATCAGGTTACCATGGCCTTGAGTATCTAATGGACTAGCAAATTGTTCCATTTGTATATCAAAATTTATATTGTGGCTAGTCTATTGATTCATCTTATCTTCCATTTTTTCACATCTTTCGTAAGTAGCATTCATGAATTTTTCTAATGCTATTTCATAAGATGGTTTGTGCTCTTTAAATGGTGCATGATCTTGAAAATCATATTGATAAGGATACCATGAATTGTTACCTTGATCGCATTGGTTTTCCCATGAAAAGCTTGAATAGTTACTCCATCCTGAGTTGTTTATGTTAGAATATGGATAATTCTCATGCCTATTATAATTTGGAAAAAATTGTACCTGCTCTGCATATTGGCATTCAAAATTCAAGTGACTACCTCCACATAAATTACAACTCAAACATGAATTAAATAAAGTATTAGCATCAAGTTTATCAATTAAGTTAGCCAATGTATCGATTTTAGCATTTAATTTACTAAAACCATCTTCACCATACATGCTTGCTGCTCTATTTAGCATCACTCCTTCATCACACTATTAAAAGTTGTGGAAAGCCTTTTTTTTTTTTTTTTTTTTTTTTTTTTTTTTTTATAAAAGTCCTGCAAAATAATAATAAAAAAATAGAAAAGAAAAACAAAATCTAAAGTAATAGAGTATATCAATCTATTGATATTGTCAAAAATTGCCTTCCCCGGCAACTGTGCCAAAAACTTGTTGCGCAATTTCTGCAAGTGCACAGATCGTTTACAAGTAATAAAGTGATGAGTGAGTATCATTCCCACAAGGAAGGGTTTGTCAAGTACCAATTTTAAGATTACTCTATTATTTAGAAAATCAATTATGAGATTTTATATTTTAAACTAAAGTGAAATTCAAGTAAATAAATTATGATAAATATGAAAATAAGATTAAAAGTCTAGGATTTAGAATTCATCAATTGATCACATATGATTTCTTTATAATTTTTAGATGGATTATTTTTGCTGGAATTAATGATTAGATTTTCCTAAATTATATGATGTTCTCTCTCAAGATACAACATGTGTGTTCATATTAACCTTACGTCTACTCTCGTGATCATAAGCAATTAACACAAACCCATTAAGTTTTATGGAAATCCTTTTAAAAATCACAAAGGAGTATTCTTATCTCTAAGCAATACATTCCCTAGGTCAGTTATCCTAATAAACTAATATTGTGCTTCCACTCTCGCTACTTCACACAATATCTTAAATCATGCAATTAATAGTCAGTTAATTACAAGCATTTAGTTCTAAGATAAAAGATTAATTCCAACAATCAACCCAATCAATTAAATATAAATAATCATATGCAAATCAAAAGATTACATCTAAATCCTAGAAAAATAAATTTAACTATTCATAATTAAAAGAGAAAAAATAATTAAATTAACAATAAAAATAATAAATATAATAATAACTTATAATTAAATTCAAGAATAGAGTTTAAAGAGAAATTGTTTTGGGATACAATCTTTGATGAACTCAAACTTCCAAAAACTCCTCCTCTTGATCAACATAAAAAATAAAACTAATATACTCTAAGAAAACATATGAAAATCTCTCTACATATTTTTTATGGATTTTCTTTGATGCCATTTCTTTTTGCCAAGCATGGTATTTATAGACATGTTTGGTAGAAGAATTCAAGTTCCATTAAAATTTTTACATCAAAAATTCAACATTGATGGTTAGGTTGGCCACCAACCATTGAATTCCTTCATCAATATTCAAAAATGATTAGGTTGGCTACCAACCATTGAATTTTGGCTACCAACCATTGAATTCCTTCATCAATATTCAAAAATGGTTAGGTTGGCTACCAACCATTGAATTTTGGCCACCAACCATTGAATTTATTTCTCATGGATTGAAAACTTGAATCATTGCTTGTATCATTATTTTTATGACATCATTTTGATTTGCAAAAATAAAATAAAAATACTTAAAATATGTTATAATTTATTTATAAATTGTAGAACTATTTATTTCTAAAAATATGTAATAATATTATTGCATTTTCGAGAACTGAGCTAAAATTTAAGTTTAAACAAATAAAATAACTCTAAAAATATAGAGTTATCAAAGAGTTGGAAATCTGTTTTTTAGTGCTGCAAGAGATGCTTCCATATCTGATTAACTTAGCTAAGAAAATGAAAGGGAAAATTTAAAATGAAACAACTAAACAGAAATAAAAGAAACCTAATAAAGAGAAAACTTGGGTTTCCTCCTAATAAGCTTTTTAATAACTCACAAACAATACTAAAGCAAAATTAAAATAGAATGAAACAAACAAAAGAACAAAAGAAATTAAAAAGAAGTAAAATGTTAGAAATTTGGGTTGCCTCCCAAAAGCGCTTAATTTATAATCTTTAGCTTGACTATAGCTATATCTTCATCAAGGAGGATAATACACAAAGTATATAATCCCGATAATTGGGGAACAATAGACTTTCACCAATTTTAATGAGTCCAGCCAGCTTGATTTGAACCTGCATGGAAAAAGGTTAAGACAGAAATTATTTAATATTTTACAATTAGGCTCATAATTTCCAAAAGCTTTCAAATGAGCTCTTTATTTTGCTCTGAATTTTCTTAAGAAATTGAGATAAGAAAGTAGTGGTGTTGAATCAAGAGTTGGTGAGTGCTCAGTTGATGGTGGTGAATATTTCTTCTTTTCTTTCAAGTCATCAAATTGATATTCTTTATGGTATGGCATATTTGGTGTTGTTTTTACCAAACAAACTAAAAGAGTTTCCTTTGAGTTCTCTTTTTCAAATACCTCTTTAATTTCTCCATTAATTTCAACTACTCCGCAGATATTATCCATAAGATAAGAATATTTCTTGGGCAAATTGAGCTCAACTTCTTCCTTTTTTTCTTGTTTGCTTGAAGTATCTGCTTGATCAATCATCTCTTCCTCATCATCACTCAAAGAAATTGCCAAACATTGATCTCTAGAATATTCTTCAATTTGGCTTGTTAGGTTACCTTGGCCTTGAGCATCTAATGGACTAACAAACTGTTTCATTTGTGCATCATCGTTTGTATTGTGGCTAGCCCATTGATCCATCCTATCTTCCAATCTTTCACATCATTCATGAGTAGCATTTATGAATCTTTCTAATGTTATTTCATAAGATGGTTTGTGCTCCTCAAATGGTGCATGATCTTGAAAATCATATTGATAAGGATACCATGAATTGTTACCTTGGTCCCATTGATTTTCCCATGAAAAGTTTGAATAGTAACTCCATCCTGAGTTATTTATGTTGGAATATAGATAATTCTCATACCTATTATAATTTGGGAAAAATTGTACCTGCTCTACATATTGACACTCAGAATTCAAATGATTACCTCCACACAGATCAAAACTCAAACATGAATTAAATAAAGTATTAGCATCAAGTTTATCAATTAAGTTAACCAATGTATCGATTTTATCATTTAATTTACTAAAACCATCCTCACCATACATGCTTGCAACTCTATTTAGCATCACTCCTTTGTTCCACCATTACAAATTGTGGAAAGCCATCTTTATCTCTCTCTCTTTTTTTTTTTTTTTTTTTTTTTTTTTTTTTTTTTATAAAAGTCCTGTAAAATAAAAAAAATAGAAAAGAAAAACAAAATCTAAAGTAATAGAGTATACCAATCTATTGATATTGTCAAAAATTACCTTCCCCCGCAACGGCGCCAAAAACTTGTTGCGTAATTTCTGCAAGTGCACAGATCGTTTACAAGTAATAAAATGATGAGTGAGTATCGTTCCCATGAGGAAGAGTTTTTTAAGTACCAATTTTTAAGATTACTCTATTATTTAGAAAATCAATTATGAGATTTTATATTTTAAGCTAAAATGAAATTGAAGTAAATAAATAATGATAAATATGAAAATAAGATTAAAGGTTTAGGATTTAGAATTCATCAATTGATCACATATAATTTCTTTATAATTTTTAAATGGATTATTTTTGCTGAAATTAATGATTAGATTTCCCTAAATTATATAGTGTTCTCTCTCAAGATACAACATGTGTATTCATATTAACCTTACGTCTACTATTGTGATCATAAGCAATTAATACAAATCCATGAAGTTTTATGGAAATCCCTTTTAAAAATCACAAAGGAGTATTCTTATCTCTAAGTAATACATTTCCTAGGTCAATTATCCTAATGAACTAATATTGTACTTCCACTCTCGCTACTTCACACAATATCTTAAATCATGCAATTAATGGCCAGTAAATTACAAGCATTAAGTTCTAAAATAAAAAATTAATTCCAACAATCAAATCCAATCAATTAAATATAAATAATCATATAGAAATCAAAAGATTACATCTAAATCCTAGAAAATAAAATTAGCTATTCATAATTAAAAGAGAAGAAACAATTAAATTAACAATAAAAATAATAAACATAATAATAACTTATAATTAAATTCAAGAATAGAGTTTAGAAAGAATTTGTTTTGGGATACAATCTTTGATGAACTCAAGCTTCCAAAAATTCTTCCTCTTGATCAAAATAAAAAATAAAACAAATCTACTCTAAGAAAGCATATGAAAATCTCTCTACATATTTTTTTTTTGATGGATTTTCTTTGATGCTATTTTCCTTTGCCAAGTATGGTATTTATAGGCATGCTTGGTAGAAGAATTCAAGTTCCATTAAAATTCTTACATCAAAAATTCAATATTGATGGTTAGGTTGGCCACCAACCATTGAATTTTTACATAAAAAATTTAACAATAGTTAGGTTGGCTACCAACCATTGAATTTTGGCCACCAACCATTGAATTTATTTCTCATGGATTGAAAACTTGAATTATTACTTGCATCATTATTTTTATAACATCACCACCTACATCGTTTATTTTATTGCATCATTGTGACATCATTTTGATATGCAAAAATAAAATAAAAATATTTAAAATATATTATAATTTATTTATAAATTGTAGAACTATTTATTTCTAAAAATAAGTAATAATATTATTGCATTCTCGAGAACTGAGCTAAAATTTAAGTTTAAACAAATAAAATAACTCTGAAAATATAGAGTTATCAACTTTCCAAGCCAACTTAAAAAGCATTGATTCATTCAATAAAGCAAGTTTTTTTAGTCCTAGGCCCCCATAATCTTTTGGAAGACAATATGTGTCCCAAGGAACAGTCTCTGATTTTCTACTAGGAATGCACCCAAACTAGACAAAATTCCAAATTGCCTTCTATAGCTCTGAAAGAAAATAGGTTGGCCACTCGTAAACCTAGAAGGAATGGATAAGAGAGCTTTGAATGACAGAATTCACAAAAGCCACTCTACCTGCCATAGAGACAAAACACCCTTTCTAAGAATCAAATTTAGAGAGAACTTGATTCGCTATGTGGCGAAGAACACCCAGCCTAGCCTCAGACTAAGAATGTTGCAAATAGTGTCTACCTACCTCACTCGCTTACCTAAAAATAATTTAGACTTATCCCAGTTAACAAGTTGCCTCGAAAGGAATCCATAATGAGAAAACACATTCTGTAGAAGCTTCAAATTAGCACTTGTTGCTCTCCTAAGGATTAGGATATCATTAACAAAGAGGAAATGAGATAGCGCTGAGCAAGTTTGAGAAAAAGACACATTGGAGTGAACATATCCTTTTCAACCAAGTGTAAAAGCAACCTGTCAAGAAATCCTCTACTAAACAAAATAACAGAGGAGAAAGAGAATCTCCCTGTCTAACTCCCCTTGAACCAGAAAAGAACCCCTTGGGACCATCTGGAAAAAGAATAAAAGTCCTAGCAGGGTGGAAAATACTATGAATCCATTGACAAAAAGTCAAGCTAAACCCAAATGCCAAAAGCACATCAAGGATAAATTTCTAATTTAAAGTATCAAAAGCTTTACAAATGTCTATCTTGATAGCCATAGTATTAAGACGAGTAGAATGGAGTAAATTAATGCATTTAGAGGTGCCTGAAATGCAATACTCAATATAGAGCCCTTTAACAAAACCAAATTAGTTTGCTGAGATTATTTTAGAAGTGATTTCACCAAGACGATCTGCCAAGATTGTTGTAATCACCTTGAAGATAAAATTTACCAAAACAATAGGTCAATAAGATTCAACCTTGATTGCTACTAACACTTTAGGGATTTAAGTTGTTGGGAAATGAATTAATCCCACATTGAATAATAATAAAATATGAAAAAAATTTATAAATGAGTGGGTGTTGGACCTAGTACAAGCCAATTAGTTTTGTACAAGTGTGTTCCAACACTTATCCATTTATAAACTCACGTATGTACGGGCCCATGTGTTATGGAATTCGGGTTAATTTCCACCAATAATAACAAAATTCACCTAGAGAACTATTATCCTGGTGAAAATGATTGTACTAAAAATCACCCCAAGGTAAATTCCCAGGAAAGAATGGTGGGGTTACAATGGTCCCACTTAAAAACCACACTCCTTATATAGAATTTTACCAAGACAAGTAATTTTAATAGCACAATAATTTACAACAACTATACCCGACAATAGCTTTTAAATAGACATAAAATAACATAATGAGAACACCATAAATTTAATGAGGTTCGGCCAATTTTGCCTACGTCCTCGGACACTACCAAAATAATATTTCACTAATTGAAAAAATATTACAAAAGAAAGAGAGAGAATAAAATTGCCTAAATATAGGAAATGGGCAATTTTGGGATGAGAAAAACTAAAGGGAGGAGGAGTCTATTTATAACTAAAGACTCCTCCTATTTTTTCCTTAAATTCCCAATGTGGGAATTTTACAAACCAGCAAATCTCCACCTTGGAAAATTCCAAACAATTCTCTCACAAATCCAAATTTCAGTAGTGTCATCTAATGCACTTTGAAGCACCAAACTTCAAATTCTGATAACATTAATCAAGTCCAAACAGTGTTGGAACTTGATAGCTGTAACTACTTTTATAAACATATTAGCAGGATTCTCAGTGGTTCGAATCTTCTGGATTATGACTCCACCTTCTTCTAGAATCTCCCATACAAAGTGAAATCGAACATCAATGTGCTTCATCCTTGCATGATAAACCTAGTTCTTTGCTAAATGAATAGCACTCTGACTGTCACAATGCACTTTGATGTGCTTTTATTCTATAACCAGTTCACCAAGCAACCCTTTAAGCCAAATTGCCTCCTTCATAGCCTCAATAATTGCCATATACTCTACCTCTGTAGTAGACAAAGCTACTGTTGACTATAAAGTGGACTTCCAACTTACTGGTTCCATTGCAAAAGTAAACACATAACTAGTAGTTAATCGACGTTTGTCCAAATCACCTGCATAGTCAGAATCACAATACCCAACTATACACTAACCTTCTTGCTTGTCCTGCTGAAATACCAAACCAACATCTACGGTGTTCAGAATATACCATAGAATCCATTTCACAGCTTGCCAATGCTCCTTTCCAGGATCATGCATATACTTGCTTACAACCCCAACGGCTTGTGAAATATTGGGCCTCGTACACACCATTGCATACATCAAGCTACCAACAGCACTTGCATATGGTACTTTTGACATGTATTCTCGTTCTGCATCATTCTTTGGTGACATGGATGCACTAAGCTTGAAATGAGAAGCGAGTGGTGTTTTGACTTCTCATTCATGCCAAAACATTTTAGTAACTTCCTCAGATATTCTTTCTGAGACAAACAAAGCCTCCCCAATTTCCTATCTCATGAAATCTCCACATCGAGAATCTTCTTTGCTTCACCGAGATCCTTCATCTCAAACTCCCTGTTCAATTGAGTCTTTAATTTCTCAATTTGTCTCTGACTCTTGAAAGCTATCAGCATATCATCAACATAAAGAAGAAGATATATATAAGATCCATCTTGTAGCTTGCGTAAATACACACAATGATCATATTTGCTTCTCATATACTTCTGCCCTATCGTAAATACACACAATGATCCATCTTGAGACCATATTAGTATAACGAGCAGGTTGTCTAATGGTCATCTTTCCCTTTCTTAGTGTAATTGATTCATGTTGTTGTAGAGGTTCTTAGGTCTGAACCTCTTCTTCATTTGACTCTTCTTCTACTATAGGAGAGTCATCGTCAGTTTCTTTATTAGCTAAGACAATTCTGTTACCATCAAACTCCACCTGTTTGGAAGTACCCTCCACCTACTGTGGAGTACCATCTGTCTGTTCATCAGTTATCTTTCTCAACATGGTAAATTCATCAAAGGTAATATCCCTACTGAAGATTACTTTCTTTGTCTCTGGACACCAAAGACAATAACCTTTACACCAGAGATGATCTCCATAAAGATAACCTTCTTTGCTCTTGGATCTAGCTTGGACTCCTTAACATGATAATATGTAATGGAACCAAACACATGTAAGGAATCATAATTTGTAGTAGGTTTTCCAAACCATTTCTCCAATGGTGTCTTACCACCAATAGCAGTTGATGGTAAATGGTTGACAAGGTGACAAGCATATACCAAAGCCTTAGTCCAAAATTCTTTGCCCAACCTAGCATTGGACAACATACATCGAACCTTCTCTAGCAATGTCTGGTTCATACGCTCTGCCACCCCATTGTTGCGCGATTTCTGCAAGTGCACAGATCGTTTACAAGTAATAAAGTGATGAGTGAGTATCGTTCCCACGAGGAAGGGTTTGTCAAGTACCAATCTTAAGATTACTCTATTATTTAGAAAATCAATTATGGAAATTTATATTTCAAACTAAATTAAAATTAAAGAAAATAAATGATGATAAATATGAAAATAAGATTAAAAGTCTAGAATTTAGAATTCATCAATTGATCACATATAATTTCTTTATAATCTTTAGATGGATTATTTTTGCTGGAATTAATTATTAGATTTTCCTAAATTATATGATGTTCTCTCTCAAGATACAACATGTGTGTTTATATTAACCTTACGTCTACTCTCGTGATCATAAGCAATTAACACAAACCCATTAAGTTTTATGGAAATCCTTTTAAAAATCACAAAGGAGTATTCTTATCTCTAAGCAACACATACTCTAGGTCTAATATCTTAATGAACTAATATTGTGTTTCCACTCTCGCTACTTCACACAATATCTTAAATCATGCAATTAATGGCCAGTTAATCATAAGCATTAAGTTCTAAGATAAAAGATTAATTCCAACAATCAAATCCAATCAATTAAATATAAATAATCATATGCAAATCAAAAGATTACATCTAAATCCTAAAAAAATAAAATTAGCTATTCATAATTAAAAGAGAAGAAACAATTAAATTAATAATAAAAATAATAAACATAATAATAACTTATAATTAAATTCAAGAATAGAGTTTAGAGAGAAATTGTTTTGGGATACAATCTTTGATGAACTCAAGCTTTCAAAAACTCCTCCTCTTGATCAAAATAAAAAATAAAACTAATCTACTCTAAGAAAACATATGAAAATCTCTCTACATATTTTTTTTATGGATTTTCTTTGATGCTCTTTCCCTTTGCCAAGCATGGTATTTATAGACATGTTTGGTGGAAGAATTCAAGTTCCATTAAAATTCTTGCATCAAAATTCAACATTGATGGTTAGGTTGGCCATCAACCATTGAATTCTTTCATCAATATTCAAAAATGGTTAGGTTGGCTACCAACCATTGAATTTTGGCCACCAACCATTGAATTTATTTCTCATGGATTGAAAACTTGAATCATTGCTTGCATCATTATTTTTATTGCATCATTTTGATCTGCAAAAATAAAATAAAAATACTTAAAATATGTTATAATTTATTTATAAATTGCAGAACTATTTATTTTTAAAAATAAGTAATAATATTATTGCATTCTTGAGAATTGAGCTAAAATTTAAGTTTAAACAATTAAAATAACTCTAAAAATATAGAGTTATCACCCATTCTGTTGTGGTATATTTCTAACGGTGAAATACCTGACAATACCTTCATCTTCACAGACTTTCAAAAATGGATCATTTTTAAACTCTCCACCATTGTCTGTATGAAGACGTTTGACTTTTCTACCTGTTTGAGTCTCTATCATCTTTTTCCATTTAAGGAAAATTCCCAACACCTCATCTTTTGTCTTCATCGTATACACCCAAACTCTCTCGGAAAAATCATAAACAAAGGTAACATAATAGTGTTTTCCTCCCAAAGAAGTTGTGTTTGAAGGCCTCCAACATCTGAATGAACATAATCCAAAATACCCTCAGTATCATGGATCACTATTCCAAATTTCACCATTGCCTTCTTCCCTTTGATGCAATGCTCACAAAAATTTAATTTGCAAGCCCGTGCTCCTTTCAATAATCCTTGATCTGTCAGTAATTTCAAGGATTTTTCTCCAACATGCCCCAAACACATATGCCATAACCTTGTTGCTTCTGACTCCTGATTATTAGTAGAAGTTATTACTCCTGCTGTCCCAGCAATTGTACTACCCAGAAAGTAATACACATTGTTTCTTTTTCAAATTCCCTTCATTATCACAAGTGCTCTAGAGATAATCCTCATTATCCCATCATTCGCTCTTACTTCTAAACTATTTGACTCTAATGTTCCCATAGAGATGAGATTTCTCATTAAATCTGGCACATAATGAACACCTGTTAAGGTTCTTATTGATCCATCCTAATTCCTCAAGCGAATTGAACCAATCCCATGTGTGCCAAGAGCGAAATTATTTGCTGTGTAGACAACTCCACCTTTTAGTTCTTTAAATCAAAGAACCATTCTCTATTTGGGGTCATTTAGTGGCTACAAGTTGAATCTAGCAACCATGAGCTAGAACTACTGGTTGATAGTATAACAGCAAATGAGAAGTCTAAATCTGCATCATTATACTCAACTACATTTGACTTTGAGACAACCTTTCCCTTTTTAGGTTTGCCTTTATTCTTTAGCTTGGGACAATCTTTCTTCCAATGCCCTTTTTCTCAACAAAAAGCACATTCATCTTTACTCAGTCTGGATTTTGACTTTGATCTCTCTCTCCTTCCTTTATTCTAATTCTTCGAACGGCCTCTAACAACAAGAGCTTCTGCTTCTACACTTGTATTTTCTTGCTTCTCTTTCTTTCTCAATTCATAACTATACAAGGTAGTAGTTACTTCACTGAGAGACACAGCAACCTTCCCATGAAGTAGAGTAGTTTCAAGATACTCAAACTCATCAGGAAGCGATCCCACCAACATTAGAGCCAGATCTTCATCATTAAAAGTCACGTCCATATTCATCAAATTAGTAACTAGCTGATTAAAGCTAGTAATGTGATCATTCATAGTGGTACTTGGAACATAGATGAAGCGAAACAATCTCTTTTTCATATAGAGCTTGTTCTAACTACTTTTCTTCAAGAATTTCTCCTCCAGTGCTTTCCATAATTTACTTGCAGAAGTTTCTTTAGAAAATACATACTTCTGCTCTCTAGAAAGACACGATCGAATAGTACCACATGCCAATCTATTGATCATTTTCCACTCTTTCTCCTCAACGTCATCTGGTTTTTCTCCTTCGATGGCAATATCTAGATCCTACTGAAAAAGGGCATCCAGAACCTCACTTTGCCACATGCCGAAATGACTGGTGCCATAAAAAATCTCCACTGTAAATCTAGTATTTGTCACAACATTTCTTGCCAAAATTGAAGATAAAGATGTTATTGACGTTGATGTGGATAATTTTGTATTGTCTGCCATTTCTGCTACAAATTCTATTTAATAGCTGTCAATACAAAATGCTAATTAGCCCAAGAAAATTTGTTCTAATGTGGAAGATCAACCTAAACCGCAGCCACAAAGCATACTAAAATAAACCAAGAGCTCTGATACCAATTGTTGTGGAATTCGGGTTAATTTCCACCAATAATAACAAAATTCACCTAGAGAACTATTATCTAGGTGACTATAGTGAAATCACCCCAAGGTAAATTCCTAGGAAAGAATGGTGGGGTCACAATGGTCCCACTTAAAAACCACACTCCTTAGATAGAATTTTACTAAGACAATTAATTTTAATAGCACAATAACTTATAACAACTATTCTCGACAATAGCTATTAAATAGACATAAAATAACATAAAGAGAACACCAGAAATTTAACGAGATTCGGCCAATTTTGCTTACGTCTTCGAACACTACCAAAATAATATTTCATTAATTGAAGAAATATTACAAAAGAGAGAGAGAGAGAATAAAATTGCCTAAATATAAGAAATGGACAATTTTGGGATAAGAAAAACTAAAGGAAGGA
Organism: Reutealis trisperma; assembly: GCA_947687605.1. NCBI lineage: Eukaryota > Viridiplantae > Streptophyta > Magnoliopsida > Malpighiales > Euphorbiaceae > Reutealis > Reutealis trisperma. Next base: position 283,218 of record CANTUT010000158.1, on the reverse strand, counting down.
CGAGTCTATTTATAACTAAAGACTCCTCCCATTTTTTCCTCAAATTCCCGATGTGGGAATTTTACAAACCAACACCATGGACTTTAATAAACCTGTAAACCCATTGGGGCCTGGAGCACCAGAAGGGTCCATAAATGATATAGTATCAAAAAAGTCACTCATAAAAGGCATCCGAAGTAAAATGGAATTATCTACATCAGAGACCAGCATGGGGATGATATCTAAAATTGACAGGAAAGAATCCCATGAATGATCAGGCATCCGAAGTAAAATGGAATTATCTACATCAGAGACCAGCATCAGAGACCAGCGTGGGGATGATATCTGAAATTGACGGGAAAGAATCCCATGAATGATCCCAAGAAGAAGGAAGTAGAAGGAGCAGCAAATAGCACAAATCATAAAAACTAAAAGACGTGACTAGAAATGGTAGGCAAGTCATTAGTAAAGTTTCCATTAATTTCTAAGGTTTTAATCCTTGTAGAAGCACGACGACGCATCAAAGTAGCATGACAGAAGGCACTATTTCTATCACCATTATTGAGCTAGCAAACATGACTTTGCTCTATAACCAAAGTTTCCTGTTGAAGCAACAAACAATGAACATTATCATGAGCTTGTAACTCTCTTAAATATGAAGGGCTTCAAAAAGACCATTGGAGGAAATATCATTCTGAATGTCATTGAGATTAGACTTAGCATCAATAATTTTAACATTAAGATTACCAAAAAGCTCATGATTCCATTGGCGAAGATGATGGCGTGAAAGCTTCAGTTTAAACTGTAAAGAAGCCATGGGATGGGGAGATGAAGCTAATGATTCCCAAGTATGTTTTACAAAATCATGGAAATTCGAGTGAGACAACTGTATAGCATGGAAACGGAAAGGAGATATTCGAGTGATGAAATCTTGTCGACATTGAAGTAGTAAAGGATTATGATCCGAATAATGCCATTGCAAAGTGAGACATTAAATGGACTGCCAGGACTAAAAATAAGCTTTCGAGAAAAGAGTTTTGTCCAACAGAAGCTCCACTCTATGGAGACCATCTCTATTATTAGACTATGTAAAGAAACTGCCCTTAGTCTCCAAATAAGAAAGCCTACAATCATCATAGGTTGATAAAAAATCCAAACATGAAGCTGGTATAGGGGATTGCCTTCTTTCTTTTCATGCGCGCCACACATAGCATTGAAGTTCCCCATAATAAACCAACATTCAGGAGATAATGGAACTAACTGGCGCAATTCCTTACAAAGAGCTCATTTATTTTAGATCAACATTTTAGCATAAACAAAAGTAACATGATGATTAACATTGTTGACCAAAATATCCATAGATACTTGTTGCTGACTTACTGAAGTCCAAGATGGTTGAACTAAGTGATCAGCTATAAATACCCACATTAGCGGAAAGGATGTAGTGCTAGTAGAAACTAGTTGCAAGTGAAGGCTCTGCTAAAAATAAGGAGCGATAAATGATAATATAGCTTTTGGCTTTGAAAGACATAAAAAAAAAAATCAGGTTTATAAATGTGGCAATGATCATAAAGAGTTCACATAGTACAATGATTGCCGATACCATGACAATTCCAATAGAGAATATTCATAAATTCAGTTTTGTAGGGGCCTGCCAGAGTCGCTTTGGAAGAGAAGTCAAGACTGGTTTAGGTTACTTTTTCTACTTTGATTTTTTACTAGACACTTCTTGTCAATCCTGTGTTTGATTATCCATTTCAGTGGCATATGAAGTGGCTGTTATATGAAGCTCCCGTTGAGCAGTAAAACTAGGAGGAACAGATAAAGAATTCTTAAGTGGAGTAGACTCAATAGCTTCAACACTTTTCTTGACTGAGCCATCAAGTATGGGTGCATCATGAAGAATTTGCAAGCTATGATTAGAGTTAAATGAATGAGCTCGAGAACGAGAATCGGCTCTAGATGGATGATCCACTAACCAATTAGTAACTAAAGGAGAGCCATGGGTGTCAACAAAAATGAAATAGCCAGTATTATGACCCGCAGGAGGAACTTCTGTTTCCCTAGGATCATTGCTATTTGCAACTAGAGCTAATGGAATAGCATATTGATCAACTTGCTTCACTGGAACATCAGCATTGACATCCTGCTTCATTGGAATCAACATTAACATCCTTACGCTTCCAAGATTTATGGGATTTTGAGCGACCCCATGGAGCACAATGTTTGGAGGGATCATCTGAAGATTTCTTATTATGTCAATAGTTGAAGGAAGCATGACCTATGGATGAGCAAGTATTACAGAACTCTGAAAGATTTTCATAGACTAACTGTTGCGTGATTACTGTAAGTATACAGGTCGTATAAAGTAATATAGTGTGTGAGTAAAGTGTTGATCCCACGAGGAAGGGTTGCTAAGTACCAATTCCTTACATTATCTCTATTATTTAGAAAAATCGATTATTTTAATGGAAATTGTAATTTAAAAGATGAAAATCTAATAATGTCAATTAATTAAAAATTCAATCAAATATGAAAAAAAAAAGCCTAGGATTTGGGATTCATCAATTAACTATTTATGCTTAATTTTTGCTTTTCAAGATTGGTCAATTAACATTGGAATTCCATATCTAATTTCTCTAAATTAAGTGAAATCCTCTCTTAAGGCAGATCACTAATATTCACACTATCGCTCATTCTACTCTCGTGATATTAGACAAAATAATGCAATCTCATTAAGTTCTTTAGAAATTAATTTAATTGTTTCATAAGAGTATCCTTATTTCTAAGTAATACGTTCCTTATGTCAATTAATTTATAGTTTCAAATTTGAGTTTCAACTCTCGTTCCTTCACTAAAAAATTCTGAAATCGAGAAATTGGTAATCAAGCAATTTCTAGCATTAATAACTAAACTAATTAATAAATTTCAATATTAAAATACCCAATCAATTAAACAAATATAAACATAAATAATTAATTAACTACACCCAAATCCTAGAAAAATTAATTTAGCTACTCATATTATTAATGAAAATAAAATTTAATTCAACAAAAATCCAAAATTAAATTATGAAAAATTAAATTGCATAAAAGTAATTGAAAATAAATAAGAACAAGTTCTAGAATAAATTCTAGAAAATAATTTAAATTGAGAAGTATTATAAAATAGAGAAGAGAAAAATGAAAGTTGCTATGATAAGAATTAAATCCCCTGCAGTGATAACTCTGATAACTCTACATTCTTAGAGTTATTTTATTTGTTTAAACTCAAATTTTAACTCAGTTCTCGATAATGCAATAATACTATTACTTATTTTTAGAAATAAATAGTTCTACAATTTATAAATAAATTATAATTGTTATAAATAAAATGGAGAATAATATGAACAAAGAATATAGAGAAGAGAATAGTTTTTCTAGTCATCCCATTCAATAGTATTAGGCCCTTTATATAGAGTGCAGAAGAGAAAGAAATAGGAAACTTTTCCAATAAGGAAAATACAAGAAATAGTAAGCTTTTCCAATAAGAAAAATACAATCAATACTAATATGGAAACTAGAATATTCATGTATATGGAAAGACATCAATCAAATCTTATGATATATCATAACACTCTCCTTTGATGTCTTTTATAAAGAATATGTCTCGTTAAAACCTTACTAAGGAAAAACTCTGTGGGAAAAAAAAATCTTAGTGAATGAAAAAAAGTACATTATTCTTGTACAGATTTGCGCCATAACACTGCCTCGTTAAAAATCTTGCTAGGAAAACCCAATGAAACAAAACCTAGGCTAAGGGAAAAAAGAGTACAGTGCACTATAATCTCCCCCTCATGAAAATATGATTTCTATCAAATATTTCTTAGTTGACGTATGCTAATTTTATTGACTAACTTTTCAAATGTGATTGTAAAGAGTGCTTTTGTAAACAAATCTGCTAAGTTGTCAAATCGTATACTTAATGATGTTTAAGTAATATCCACATATAATAATTTATTTATAGTACTCTCTTAAGATATTACTTGCGCAATGAATATACCTCGTTAAAAACCTTATTAGAAAACCCAATGGGAAAAAACATAGCTAAGGAAAAGAGTACATTTCATGTGCTATTTTGTCATTGCACAAATTGTCTCATTAAATCCTTTGTCCAAGAAAACCATGTGGGACAAAAACTTGACTAAGGAAAAATAGTACAATCATATACGAATTCACTCCTCCTGATGAGGACAGATTTTAACACGATGTATACTAATTGATAAAACAATGTTGTGTGAAAATCACACTAGGTAAAGACTTAGTACATAAGTCTATTAGGATGTCACTCGAGCGAATTTGGTGGATATCTCTTTTAGAGCTCATATATATAAGAATTTGGGTGAAGTTTATGTCTACTTCGTTACCCTTGATATAACCACCTTTAATTTGTGCAATGCAAATTGCATTATTCTCAAAATACAATGGGAGAGTCTTTTAGTGAGTTATTTCAGGACCATAAAAACTTTTATAAAATTGTAATACCACCATAAGTGAATACATAACCAATCTAAAATTTACCATCATAGAGACTAAGCAAATAACCAATATTCACATGTAGACCAATTTCAAATATGAATTATAATATTAATAGTATATTGAAGATAACTTTTTACACCACTCTAATATCTCTTTGTAGGTACAGAGCTATACCCAGCTAGGAATTTTTTCCTTGCAAATGCAATATTAGGCCTGATGCAATTTGCAAGATACAAGAGTACCCTATAGCACTTATATATGGTACTTTAAGACTAAATAACTCTTTATTATCTTCTTTAGGTCTAAAAGGGTCTCTCTTCACTTATAGTGAGTGGACCACCTATTGGTGTGCTTAAGGGAGAAGATTTATCCATGCAAAATTACTTAAATATCTTTTCCACATAAGTATACTGGTGTATTAGGACTCCTTAATAATTGGTTTGCAGATCGATATAAAATTTCATTTCCTTTAAATTTTTCATCTCAAATTCACTTTTCAAATAGGTACATACTTATTTGAGTTCATTGGGAGTCACATTGATATTTAAATCAACTTATACTATAATAATAATATATACCATTATATGGTCTTTTATGAATATAAATGGACATAATGTATTATTCACACATCTTTCTTTAAATAAGAATTTACTCAAACAATCATACTACATGTCCATATTGCTTTAATCCATACATAGATTTTTGTAATTTGATGAAATATATATCACATATTTAATGTGTATTCATTTATGATATGCTTAGTCCTTCTGGGACTCTTATTGCTTTCATAAGGCATACAATAAGCCTTTCATTAACTGCCATATTAATTAAGTATCGGAACATGATCATTTCCATAATAAGAGAATTATTTTTCTTATAGTCAATGATAGAACGAGTCTAGCTCTACTTTAATTGGCTCATTCCATGATGATCAATCATGTTTATGCTAATATTCAGTTATACTTATAGATTATGAATCCATATTTTCTCTTGTAATAGCAAGAGTTACTGTTGAGGCAAATTTAACGTCGACGATAATTAAATTTCTATCAACTCTTTCTTATATCACAAAAATAATTGAAATCTCATGGTTTTCATTTATATGATCATCAACTACATAAGCCATATCTGGAGGATCTAATTGTTCCGTTGTCTCTGTCTGTGTCTCATAATTGGCTATAGCTCTTTGACTGAGATCTTCCTCTTCATGAGGTTTCTCTTCAGGAGATTTTATGAGTGGCGCTGCTTTTCTTTTCCACGGATTTTTGTCTTTAGTTCCAATTTCCTATCAACGCTTCTGGCGTGTAGTGAGATTGATTGATTTTCTATTTGCAATTGGAATCACAACCCTTGCTAGTGTATTAGCAACTGTAATATGAGACTTTGTCACTCTTTTAGCATTTATAAATGCATTTGGCAGTTAAGTTGCAATTTGTTGCAACTGTATTATTTTGTGAACTTCTGGTTCACTCTAACGTGTACATGGATCAAAATTATTTAAAGGGTTTTCCTTCCAATAAATTTCTCGACATTCTTTAGCACTGCAGGTGCTTTTCCTCTCCTAAATGTCAAGAAATATGCCTCATCAAAATAAATTCTTAGTCTCTTTTGTAGACCCATTATCACACATTGAGATAGTGATATTAATATATTCATGGCACAAAAAAAAAATTTACGGCTTATGTTATACAAGTTTCAAGGGAGAGTATATATGATGTACACAATGGCATTCATGCCAAACATTCAAGGTTTAATTATTGAACTATAAGTTCAATGCTTGAACTGCAGGTTCAACGCAATATACTGTGCATGTATAGTAGGGATAAAAAAGTAATGAAATAACTCATTATAATACACAACTTGTAAAATCCTTGCAAATTACTCCTTCAAGGAGTTTACATAAAATCATCAATATTGAATTGAGTTGTGTCCTCTATATGGGCGGTTCCTCTTTCAAAATCTCATGATCTACCAAATGATTTATAGCATTCACTTCAGGGAATACAGTTGCACTAGTTGGCATTATTTGATGATTTCTTGTTAGCAATTATTCTTTCAGAATTTTCATTATCTACCCAATGATTTATAGCATTCACTTCAGGGAATGCAGTTGTACTAGTGGGCATTATTTGATGATTTCTCATTAACAATTATTCTTTGCAATCACTAGAAAAATAATATTTGTAAATTTTTACTTTTTATACTGCTACTACAGGAGCATGTAACTTTATTACCGCACAATTTCAACTGTGAAGTAATTTTAAATATGGTTGAATTATATTCTCAAATAGACTTCAAGTCTTGTAGGCGTAGATTTAACTAATCGTATTGAGCTTGTGGTAATACCACATATTTCAAATGATTATATTTATCTTTAAAACTCTTCTAGAAAATATAAAAATTATTAATAGTGAGATATTCAATTTTTAAATCCTCACTTAAATGAAGTTTAAGTAGATAATAGTTTTTCTTTTGCTAGCATCTAGATGCATACAATTATCAACAACTCACGTCAAAAATTATTCCCATTGAATTCAAGAGCATATAAAAATTATCAACCAAACTTTAATTCACTATACTTCACTTTATTTAAATAACTTAATTTGCATATATTCAAAATATATCTAAATAGACCAATTAGAAAATAAATTAATAGTAATTTTAACAAACATTAAATTCATAATTTATCCGACCAAGGAAAAGTAAACACTAATTATGCTTCTCTATACTAACATAAATCCAACAATATATGCAATCCAGAAATAAATTCATCAATTCACAAATTAACAAAATCATGTCACTTATATAATTTATATTCATCTCATCTCACATTTAAATCTCTAATTGCTTTCATATCTAATAGATATTGACATAAGCAAAATCAAAACATATATAACACACACAACTTTCTTGTAGGCTATTCAACTAACAAATATATATATATATATATATATATATATATATATATATATATATATATATATATATATATATATATATATATATATATATATATATATATATATATATATATATATATATATATATATATATAACTTTTTTTTTAAACTCTTGAGCTCTCTCCCGTCTCCTCTCTGCTCTCTCCTTCTCTTGTTCTCTCCCTCTATTTATAAAAGTTTAGATGCTGACTCTCTTTTTTTTTTTTTTTTTTTTACTTAGAAACATGTGCCTTGATTTATGGCACTGAGTCAAATGCTATGCTTTTCTTTCTTCAAAGTCTTTGCTTTCCTTCAATCACTGCATGATTTCTTTCTTTCTTTCTTTCTTTCTTTTTTAATCAAATGCTTAAGGCTACACCTCCATTCCATGGTCCAACTTAATCCACTTTCAACAACTTCTTCATATTTAATTCTCATTTCTTGGTGTAGTTTTGTGCATAATTTTATTGTATGACTTTAAAACTCCACAATAATCTAAAAGAAAAATTTACAAAAATTGCAAAATACTAAAGAAAAACATAAGATTAAACAAAATAATAATAATAAATAAAATGCTTGGAATAAATAAATGAATTCGATATTAATCTCTAAAATTAAAAGGATTTTTATCGTAAAATACTTAAGAAAATATAGTTATAATTTTAGGCTAACACTAACTAAATCCATGTTTTTGATGTGAAAGTACCAACACGAAGGGTATAGTGAAGCGGAGTGGTAAGATCAACATCCACCAACACCCGCACATAATGGCCCAACTCGCCTTCAATTTTTTGCCTATCAATTCTGATTGGCACCCCAATGCCGCGTGCTAACTCCAATTTTATTTTTATACTTTTAATTAACTCTTCACTAAACAGTTTACTCGATTTTATTAAAAAAAAAAAACTGAAAACAATCTTTGCCCACAAGCTGCTAAAATTTTATGCAATTAGAAATGCATATTTTTTGTTTAATAAGTTGTGAATATACATATTGTAGAAATTTTGGTTGATTTAAAAAACCCTTATATATATATCCTAATCGAGGATATCTGCGATTTTTCTCGTACTTAATAACTTCTAGTTTGTTTCCAACCAAAGAGGTAGTTAGGTTTTCCAATTTTGAAGCAAATTCTAGAGATTTCGAACTCCTCTAACCCTATGAATGTTGTTTATATAAATAGGCAAAGAATTTCATTGTTTGGGTGTTAATTTTCTTTTCAAGATTTCTCTTAGCAAAGTTTTGTAAAGATCTAGATTTCAAAGCTTGGAGCTCCCTTCATTCCAAACTATTCAAGAGTTTCTCTCATTATACTTTTCTCTTTATAATTCTTTGATTATTCTTCAATAAATTCTGCATCTATATGCCTTTTTGCTATGCAATTGTTGGATTAGTTGTTTTCTTTGCAATCATGAATAACTATTTCTCATCTAGACTTTAGATGCAATCTTTTAATTATTCTATGGTTTCCTATGTTTGATTGATTGGGTATTTGAACATTAGAATTAATTAATTATCTTAGTACTTCAAATTTGTAATTAACTAGCTATTAATTACATGAATTAAGGAATTGAGTGAAGTAGCAAGAGTGGAAACTTAATTCTAATTCATTGGGATAATTGACCTAGTGTATAAATCAATTATATATATATATATATATATATATATATATATATATATATATATATATATATATATATATATATATATATATATATATATATATATATATATATATATATATATATAATTTAAAAGTCCTCAAGTGTGCTTTTTTTTAAAAAAAAAAAAAATACATTACACACAAACACATAGGGACAGTAAGGAACACATTGTAAGGCCTCGCCCAAGTACCGGCCCGATCTGTTAGAGGGAATCGGAATACTCAAGTGTGCTTTTTTTTTTTTTTTTTAAAATACATTACACACAAACACATAGGGACAGGAAGGAACACATTGTAAGGCCTCAACTAAGCACCAGCCTGATCTGTTAGAGGGAATCATAATACTCATTTTGGTTTAGACTCACAATGAAACCCTTAGGTTCGGATTTGGTTGATTTTGAAAATGATTTTGAAAGTCACCACCCTAATTTACTTTTAAATGAAAAAATTAAGAAAAAACCCAATTGTGACTCTAATTCATTGCTTTTCAAATAATTACTATAATAAATGGATTAAAATTAACTAGCTAATTTAAGTTAAAAGTATAACCATTATTTTTAATGGTTTAAAATGAAAAGGATTTTTCATTCACTTATTTTTTAGGAAACTCACAAGTATAAATACGTGTAAATTTATATCAATTAAATTCAATAGAAATAGAAATAAAAGAATCTTTAAAGCAGAATTTTTGTGAGAGATTAGAATTCTAAAGGAATTCTTGTTTATAGTTTATTCTCTTATCATCTCATTCGTTAGCTTTTAAATTTTACAATTAAATTTCTCCATCAAAGTTATATTTTTCACAACAAACTAGTATCAGAGCTATGGCATCTACAAAGTTTGATGTTGAGAAATTTATTGGCAAACATAATTTCAACATATGGCGAGTGAAAATGCTCGCACTCCTCACGCATCAAGAATGTGAGATGGCGTTGGAAGGAGAAGTGAATTTGCCAACTGATCTAACGTCTGCTCAAAAGTAGGCTATAATGAAAAAAGCATACAGTTCAATATTGTTATCATTAGGCGACGAAGTTTTAAGAGAAGTGTCCGGAGAAAAGACTGCCGACAAGCTATGGGCAAAGTTAGAAAGTTAGTACATGACAAAATCTCTCCATAATTGTCTCTACTTGAAGAAACAGTTGTACACTTTACAAATGCAAGAGGGCGAGTCTATTCATAAGCACATTGATAATTTTAATCAGATTGTTTTTAATTTGAAGAACATTGACATTGCGATTGATGATGAGGATCAAGCAATTCTTCTTCTTAGTTCCTTGCCAAGGTCATATGACAACTTCATTGACACCATAATTTTTGGTAAAAGTTTACTGACAATGGAGGAAGTGAAAATAGCCTTACAATCTCTAGAAATAAGGAGGCGAATTACTGATTCATATGGTGGTACTAGCACCTGCGAAGGTCTCATTGTAAGAGGAAGAACATGGGATAGAAAGAAGAATTTCCAAAGAAATCGCTATAAGTCACGCAAAAGATATAAGAAGAACAATAATAAATGCCATAATTGTCAACAAGAAGGGCACTGGAAGAGAAATTGTCCAGAGCTCAACAAAGACAAAGCAAGTACTTTAGAGTTTGGCAGAGTAGCTGTTGCCTCAGAAGAATTAGATAGTGGTAATGTTCTCTTCGTCTCATCCAACAATAGTGAAGGGAATTAGATTCTTGATTCAGCATGTACTTACCACATGATGCCCAAAAAAGAATGGTTTGCCACAGTCCAAGGAGTTGATGGTGGCAAGGTTATAATGGGTAATGATGATGCTCTTAGAGTGGTTGGCAAAGGTACAGTGTAGATCAAGATGTATGACGGTATCGTTAGAACATTGATCGATGTGAGGTATGTGCCAAAACTTCTGAAGAACTTGATTTCATTGAGCATTTTAGATACACTTGGCTATACAAATCGATCTGAAGGTGGAGTTCTGAGAATTTCTAGAGGTGCCTTGATGATTATGAAGGGGAAGCTAATGAATAGACTGTATATCCTATAAGGAAATACAGTGGTAGGATCAGCCTCAGTTTCTTCTATTTCTGATTCTAACTAGACCTATTTGTGGCATATGAGGTTAGGGCATATGAGTGAGCATGGATTGAATGAGCTTAGCAAGAGAGGCTTTCTTGGTGGACACCATACTGGAAAGCTGAATTTCTATGAGCATTGTGTTTACAAAAAATAGAGCAAATTAAAGTTCAGCATTGGAGTTCATAGAACATGAGGGACTCTTGATTACATCCATTCAGACTTGTGGGGCCCATCAAGTGTTCCTTCTCATGGTGGAGCAAGGTATATGTTAACTTTCATTAATGATTATTCAAAGAAAGTTTGGATTTATGTCTTGAAATAGAAAAGTCATGTATTCCTTAAGTTCAAGCAATGGAAAGCTCTCGTGGAGAAGTAGACGGAGAAGAAGGTTAAACGGCTTAAGACAAACAATGGGTTGAAATTTTGCAGTAATGAGTTCAATGAGTTCTGCGTAAATGAAGGCATAACACCATAGAATAGTGAGACATACATCGCAGCAAAATGGCGTGGCAGATAAATAGAACATTGCTTGAGAGAGCTCGGTGTATACTCTCTAATGCAGGATTGCCAAAGTAGTTTTGGGCACAGGCGGTTAACACTGCATGTTATTTGGTGAACAGGTCTCCTTCTACAGTTATAAATTGTAAGACTCCGGAGGAGATGTGGTCAGGCTTTGCAGCAGATTATTCAACTCTGCATGTATTTGGATGCCCAACTTATGCTCATGTTAATGACGAAAAGATAGAACTAAGAGCCAAGAAATACATATTCTTGGGTTACTAAGATGGTGATAAAGGATACAAGTTATGGGACCCTAAAGAGTTAAAGCTTGTAATCAGTCGAGATATGACTTTCGATGAGACTAGCATACTTAACCCAAGACCATAGGAGAGTCATGAGAATAAAGATGAAGCTAGTGGAAAGGTGGAGCTTGAGATTGAAATTCCTAGCCAACAAGCAACAGAGACACTAGAAGATACTGCACCAGAGCAGCCTGAATTTGCCTTGGATAGGCCAAGAAGACAAATTAGGCCACTAAAAAGGTATGATGACTTTGTCACTTTTGCACTCAGTATGGCAAAGAGTATTGAAGAACAAGAACCAAATTCATTCCATGAGGCAATTAGTTGTGATGAAGCATCACAATGGATAGGTGTCATGAAAGAAGAGCTTAAATCCCTTCATAAAAATCAGACTTGGAAGTTTGTTGAGAAGCCAGTCAATCAGAAGATTATGGGTTGCAAGTGGATATTCAAGAAGAAAGATGGAATGAGGTTCAAAGAAAGGCTAGTAGTAAAAGGCTTTACACAAAGAGAAGGTATTGACTTTAATGAAGTATTTTCTCTTGTTGTAAAGCATAGTTCCATTAGATTACTTCTTGCTTTGGTTTCTCTACATGACTTGGAGTTAAAGCAATTAGATGTGAAGATAGCCTTTCTCCATAGTGATTTGGAGGAAAGGATTTATATGCAACAACCAAAAGGGTTTATTGTACCAGGAAAAGAAAATCATGTTTGCTTGCTCAAGAAGTCATTGTATAGCTTGAAGCAATCACCAAGACAGTGGTATAAACAGTTTGACTCCTTTATGATTAATATTGGGTACACATGGAGTGAGTATGACTATTGTGTCTACCATAAAAAATTCTCTGATGGTTCCTATATTTATCTGCTTCTTTATGTTGATGACATGTTAATTGCTTGTAAGCATACAAGTGAGATCAATAGGGTGAAGGCACAACTAAATGGTGAGTTTGAGATGAAAGATTTAGGTCCTGCAAAGAAGATTATTGGTATGGAAATTACACGAGATTGGGACACTGGAAAGTTATACTTATCTCAAAAGAACTACATTGAGAAAGTTCTAAAGAGATTTGGTATGCACAATGCAAAGCCAGTTAGTACTCCTTTTGCAGGTCATTTCAAAATATCTGTAGAAATGTCACACAGACAGAGGAAGAGGAAGAGTTTATGTCCCGAGTACCTTATTATAATGCAGTTGGAAGTCTGATGTATGCCATGGTATGTACTAGACCAGATATGCACACGCAGTGAGTGTTGTTACTCGATACATGGCTAACCTAAGGAAGGCTCACTAGCAAGCTGTGAAGTGGATACTCAGATACTTGAGGGGTTCAACTGATGTAGCTCTAGTCTTTGGCAAACAAGTAAATAAAGTTACTGGATTTTGTGACTTAGATTACCCAAGCAATCTTGATCATAGAAGATCCTTGACTGGTTATATTTTCACTCTTGGAGGTAGTGCTATTAGTTGGCGTGTGACCTTACAATCCACAGTGGCCTTGTCTATAACAAAGGTAGAGTACATGGCACTTATAGAGGCAGTAAAGGAAGTATTATGGCTTAAAGGTCTAACAGGTGCCTAGATGTAACTCAAGAAGATTTTATAGTGTATTGCGACAGTCAAAATGCAATCCACTTATCTAAAAACCAGATGTATCATGAAAGGACAAAGTATATCAGTGTCAAGATGCACTTTATTTGGGATATCACATCACGAGGTGACGTGTTAGTGGAGAAGATTGCCACTTTTGATAATCCAGCAGACATGATGACAAAACCTCTTTCATCAATAAAGTTCAAACATTGTTTGGATTTAGTTGGCATACACAAGTATTAATTACTTGCTAAATAGTTTATGAAATTTTAAGCCAAGGTGGAGATTTGTAATAAATGGCTTAAAATTAACTAGCTAATTTAAGTTAAAAGTATAACCATTATTTTTAATGATTTAAAATGAAAAGGATTTTTCATTCACTTATTTTTTAGGAAACTCACAAGTATAAATACATGTAAATTTATATCAATTAAATTCAATAGAAATAGAAATAAAAGAATCTTTAAAGCAGAGTTTTTGTGAGAGATTAGAATTCTAAAGGAATTTTTGTTTATAGTTTATTCTCTTATCTTCTCATTTGTTAGCTTTTAAATTTTACAATTAAATTTCTCCATCAAAGTTATATTTTTCACAATAATTACCAAAGGATAAAATCATTAGTCTCGAACTAGGTTAAGTTCGGGGACTAGGTTTTTTTGTTTTAAATAATCTAAATTTGGCTCTTAAGTTTAATTTAACTTTAGAAAAATTAATTTCATGAATGACATTTAAAAGATGATATTAAGGAAAATACATGAATATGGCATAACATGAATGCATAGTGTATGGGAGATTAGTAAAACAATTAAAGTAAATATTCACAAATTACACTAATTAAAAAGGGAAAAAAGATTGATTGGGATTTGAATTTGAGATTTAGATTTATATTTCAAACGTGCCTATGTACCCTATTGAATAGGGATCAAAGCCCACGTAATTCATTCCACGGTTAAGTGGAGGAGTTTAGAAGTTGATCATATTGATTTTGGTTTAAATGTTTTTGAGAGCGAGAGAAAAGGTTGATACCTTTGCTTTTGACAAGCGGAGAGTTTTACTGGAATAAAGTTTCGTTTTATCGGGACTGGATGATTGGATTGATTAGGAAATTAATTAATTAATTAAAATGATTAATTCACTAACTAATGTGATAAAATGGGTGAATTGATGGATTAATTAATTAAAATGATTAATTAATTAATTTGGATGAAGGGTGGATTAAGAAAAAAGATTAATTTTATTTTTGAAAAAAAGAATGATTTAAAAAAAAGAGTGATTAATTAATTAATTAAAAAGATTAATTAACTAATTAATTGAGTGATTAATTAAAAAAGAGTTTTAGTTAATTAAAAAGATTAATTAACTTGGTTAGGGTGAGGTAATTAATTAATTAAAAAGATTAATTAATTAATTAGGGAGTGATTGGAGGGAGAAGAAGAGAGGAATTTGAGAATACCAATATATTCAAATTCAAAGGGTCGTTTGAAATGAGAAAATGAGAGGCCTATTTATAGGCAAATGGGGTTGAGAGTAGTTTAAGTAGTGGAAAAGTGAAAAGACAATGACGGCTAGGGTTGGAAAGGGCTGAAAATTGGGTTAGAGGAGGTATTTTGGACTTTTTTTGCACAGAAAGGAGACCATCCACACCAGAAGAGTGCAGTGCTACACTAGTGCCTGTGTGGCGCTACACTAGAATAGTGCGGCAGGCTGCAAGTTAAACTTGCAGCACCGTATAAGCCTAGTGAGGCACCGCTTGGCAGCTGATGTGGAGGCTTTCTTTTTTTTTTTTTGAGATTAGTTGGTATGGTATTTAGGAAATTTGAATGTCTGGTAACAATATAATTAACAGCTAAAAAATTTTCTTTCAGAAGCATTGCCCTTGAACCCCCTCCCACTAATTAACAAGTGAAACCGTTGTAACAGCTCTGCATATTAAATTTAGCAGGTGCTAAGGCTATAGTTGGATGATGAAAGTGCAAAATTAAAGGTTCATACACGTACATACCTCAAAATCATGGTAATTTTTTAGAGACATTCTAATTCTTATATTCCATGCATTACAGACTTTACACTATCGATGTGGGAGAACTAAGCCCTAGCCTACTCCTCATTAGCCCATCAATGGGAGAATGGACTCCCGTGAATGTGAGACACACACACTGCATATGCACATGCAATACATATATGTGATTTTTTTTGAAATATATATACACACAAAAACACACATAGACCCCCAAATGTGCTTAATTGTTGAATTCCTATTGATCCCATTGATGTTAAAATGTAATGGTACTCTTTCAAGTGATTTTTTTGGTTATCATTAGTAAATTTTTTGTTAACAAGAATTTTTTTTTTCTTTATGAACATAATAATTATGTGGGAATTTTGCTTGGCTATCATTGGTAATAAATTTTCTTGGTTTAGGAATTGCTTGAAATTGCATAATTTGAAAATTTAAAGGCTAAGACTTATGAATAAATGATGTGGAGTTTTATGAGGTTGGAAGTGTTTAAATGGATAGTAAAGTTCTTAATTAAAGGTGTTTGTGTTTGTGCTTGTGTTCTTACTTACTTGGAGACAAGCAAAATATTAAGTGTGGGAGAATTTGATGTATGCTAATTTTATATGCATTATTAGGTAAATTAAGTAGAAAATTCATACATTTAGAATTATTTTAGGTTTATTTCATTGTTTTAATTCATGTTTGTAGAGCTTGACGAAGGTTTGTGAGATTCTTATAGGTTTTAGTTAATTTGGAAAGCATAAAAGAAGTAAGAAAGGAAGTTGGAAGTTGTCACAGCTGCTATGGCTATGGAAAGGTGATACATTGGAAAGTAAAATTTGTGGCATCTGCAACGGGCTTGTAGCGGGCACACCAGGAACTAACATGAGATTTGAAAGCAGTGGAGCGCACACGACGAATTCATGGCGGGTGTGGTGAATTTACAGTTGGTAATTTCTATTTCGATTTTTTAACCATAACACCAAACTTTTTGTCCAATAAATAAGCGAAGGCCACTAACCACTATAAAATGGAAGATAGGGAAGCAACTCTAACAATAGAAGGAAAGCCTTAGAGAGATTTTGAAGGAGAATTAAATCGAGAAGAATTCAAGAATTGGCTGGTGATTACTAGATTGAAGATTGAGTGATCTTTCATTCTTATTTTCCCTTTTCTTGTATTTATGATTTCTTCTTCTTCTTCTTGCTTTGTGATTGCCAAAATCATATTTAGGTAGATCGGTAGTTAGGAATTAATACTTTAAAACACAATTTCATGCAATTATCTATGAAATCTTTATATGATATGTGATATTTATTGTGCTTCATGCTTAGTTTGTTTGGCAAACAAAATTATGATTTATGGTGTTATGCATTGAGAGATGGCGATGCAATAGACCTACAAATACTTGTAGAATACTTTGATTATATAAGAATTGATTGAAATATTTTGTGATTGCTTGAATTGTGGTTTAATTAGTTAAATATCAAGAGAGTTTAATCGATGCAATTGGATAACATGGATCATATCATGATTTAAGACTTATAGATAATTGATTGACTAAGTGTGGATAAATTGATTCGTAACAATTCAATTATCATTGTTATTCCTTTTAATAAAATCTTATATTCTTATTTAGTTTTGAAATTAGAATTTACATCTTTGTTTAATTTAGAATAAATTGTTTAATTTAAGCCTTAAACAAAAGAAAGAAAATTAGATTGGTCAATATCAATAATTCTCATGGGAATAATAACTTTACTCATCATATATTACTTGTGGACTACGTATACTTATGGATTTTACCCAATATAAACTTAAGGTTAACATAAATATTTGTGATTTATTTTGAAAGAGAACTTTATATAATTTAAGAAAATTTAATCATTGATTCTAGTAAGATAAAAACAAACCAAGAAAACATAAGTACACCATAGGTAATTAATTAATGAAATCTAAATCATATATTTTACATATATTGGATTAGGAAAATTAAAAACTTTTATGGACTTAAAAAGTTATGAAATATTCAATAATAATTTTTAAAAACTCTATAAAAGTTAAGCGATATTCATTAATGACTTTTAAAGACTTTAAAAAAGTATACAGAAATCAAGAGACATTTAATTACAACTTTTCTAAAGTTTATAAAGTAAATATGTATTTAAAAAGTCATTGACCTTTATAAACAATAGACTTTTATAGACTTTTGATTTACTATTTATGTAGTTATATAAAGAAAAAATCTTAAAAATTTTCTTTCACTTTTCCTTAAGATTTTCGTAGTCCTTTTTTTTTTTTCAGTCGCAAATGGTGCACAAACATAAGAAATAGCTCACCTTCTCTCATCAATGTAACTTGCATCCCAAGCTGAAACATATAAGAACATGAGTTTACTCGTGAAACTTATCAGAGTAATGAAATTCTAAGTCATGAATTTATTACTCTATTCCTAGTCTACGTATAATCAAGCAAAAAATGATTTGTCTTTATTTTGTTTTATACAATCCATACATTAGTTGGCACACAACATTTGATGATTATATTATATAATATATCTTCTAGTTTAATAATTGATTATAAAGTGAAAATTAATGGGTTGAGAACTTGATTAGGATTATTTTGATGATAGTAATCATAGTGATACATTGACTAATCAATACAACAATATTCAGTTAAAAACTTAAAAATAACGAATTAGCTAAGACTAGACTTATTCATGGGTCATATATGAATTTAAAAAATATTAAATTTTTCAAAAACTTAATTTGGTATGACCCGCAATAATAATTATAGAAAGTCTATTAATATCTATAAAAAAATTTTAAAATAAAATCTTTAAAAGTCATTCATAAATTTATAAATTTTACAAAAGTTATTAAAAATTCATAAATTATGCAAAAATCATTCACTTAAAAAAAGTATATAAATGCCCTTAAAAATCTTAATTGGATACACTCTCCTTAGTTTGTTTTATCTAAACAATAGAGAATTCAATAAAATTAGTACTTGATAAACACCTTTCCGATAGAATTAACACTCTTTACTCACTCTGTTACTTGTAAATGACCTGTACACTTGCAGAAATCTTGCAACATCAATTATTAAGAAGTAAAAAAATTTATAATTTTATGAATAAGAACTAAAATTTTGGCTATCAACCTCCTTCCCACAAATAAAACCAACAACTAGTGCAAGTAGCAGTGGCAGCAAGATCGCAATTGCTTCAATACAAGTGCATTGTTGTGGCCGCTGGCAGGAACCAAGATGGACTGGATTTCCACATTTGTGGCAAAACTCAACCCCACACCTGCATTTACAACGAAACTTTATTTCAGTACATTGAAAATTTTCAGGACGGACTTTTCAAATTAATTCTTTTAGCATCTTATATTAAAATTAAGATAAGCACTCGACTACTTGATTATTAGCCTAATGAGTGAAGATAAAGATAACAACTCCATATAATTGTTATGATAAGAATATTTAGAAAGACTCAAACAAATTACTCGAGTAATTAAATAGAACTTTCAAAATTGTACTAACTAATTTAAATTTTATAATTGCAAATCACCACTATTCACTAAACTTGTTTGATATCTAAGTTTTAGTAACTGCTATAACTACTCTTTGTAGAACAAAATATTTTTTTGGTTCGATTAAGGCTCATATTGGAGTTTGGATACACAACTTTCCAATTTTGAGGAAAATTTAAAAGAAAGAGGGAGCTAAGTAAGAGTGAGAGAAGGCACCTGCAATGTATTACTCCGCAACCCCCAGTTCGATCAACCGAAATTCCACACTTAAAACATCTCGTCCACTTTTTCTTCTCAATTAACTCTCCCACCAAAATATCATTCTCATTCCTCAGTTGCCCACTCTCACTACACCAATACCCTGCATGCCATGCTATCTTGCATTGAAAACAAAAGTATCTCTTGCAATCTGGACACTTGGTTTTCTTCACTTTCTCTTTACACTCATTCAAAACCAAAGCAGAGCAATCTTGATAAGGGCAATAGCTTCTTTCTAACCCTAAAACTGCCGATTCGCAGAGAAGATCACACCATTTGTTAAACAATGATTTTGAGATTATAGTCCTACAAGAAATAGGGTCTAATGGGTTCTTGCATTCTAGTCCTGGACATTCAATCTTGGGTTTATTATCTTCAATCTTTACTTTTATGTATTTCGCTATACAGGACAAGCAAAAAGGATGTTTGCACATGTTATCGCGGTTCTTGAATTTCTGGTGAGATAAAATTGGTTCGATGCATATCTCACAAATGAAGTTTTGTTTCTCTTCTTCTTGATCTTGGTCTTCTTGTTCTATTTCTTCTTCAGGTCGTGTTTCTTGAATTTTCTGCTGCTGAGAATTTCCCATCTTGATGTGAAATCGATGAACTTTTGGTTGATTTGAAAAAGAAAAAGAATAATAATAATAAAAAAAAAAAACCAGTAAGAACGATATAATTAATATCAGATAATTGAAGTGCCAATTGGAATTATAAATCACTTCTAATCTAATTGGAATTATGGTTGGAATTGGAATTCAACTACAAGTAGGTCTACCGCCCTCCTCCCCCAGTTTATATATATACATATATATATATATATATACACATAGATTTGTACCATGTCCAATAATTTGTACGTGTTACAAAGAAGAAAAAGGTTTAAACACAATAAATAAAATAAAATAAAATAAACTAAACAGGGACAGTCTGTCAATAAAGAGATAAAATTTAAAAAAAAAATATTAACTTCAATTTTATTTTTATACTTTTAATTAACTCTGCACCAAACAATTTACTCGATTTTTATTAAAAATTAAAAAAAGAATGAAAAGAATCTTTGCCCACAAGGTGCTTTACCTCGATCCATGCGTACAAAACATTGCAAGATTAAAATTTTGTGCAATTATGAATGCATACATATTTTTTTAATAGGTTGTGAATATAGATAAATTATTCAGTGTATTAGGTACAATACATTTTTATTTACATAAATATTTTACTCACCTCTCATTAATTCAGAAAAATTTAGGTGTATTAAGATGAGACAAGCTATTGAATAACAAATTAAAAATACAAAAGTTATAAAACAAAAAATCCCATTAAAAAAAGGAGAGCATGCATGCAAATATATATATATATATATATATATATATATATATATATATATATATATATATATATATATATATACTAGGTATAATTATTTTTTATTTTCTTATATTATAAATTTAAAAAAAAAAAGAATGATAGATTGTTATAACTTAAACTCTTGATGTTATAATGTAAATATTTATCTATTGAATTACTATGTTGCGACAGGATTAGTTGGTTTAATTTGATATAAAATAAGATAAAAAATTGGTATGATTTGATGACCCTTATCAATTTTAGGTGTGGCAAAAAATTATTTTTATGCAAGTTATAAGTGTTGAACCTATAATTCTTTTAAGTAAAAAAAAAAATTCAAATCACCAACCTTTTTATAATCATGGAAATAAAAAAATCAATAGTATTATTCATCTAATAAATATATCTTATTAATTTAATTAATTTGGATTTAATTTTAATATGATTCCTATTGAACCTTTTTGATACATTACTCTTTATCTCTTTATCGATTCTAAAATCATACTCCCTCCGATCCACTTCAAATGTTATTTTAAAAAAAAAATTATATTTCATTTCAAGTGTTACTTTTATAAATTAAAGATAGTATTAATTAAAAAATTTTAAATTTGTCTTTATTTATTAAATCCCCTAATCTTAACTAATGTACTAATTCTCTTTTTTAATATTCTTGAAAAATGATAATTAAGTAAATTATTATAAATTTTTTATAAAATTTATAATTATTTATTATTATCTTGATCAATGTAGTCTATTTTTATATGACGTTTAAAATGAAATAGAGAGAATATCATATTTTAAATTAAACCAATTATTGATAGCTGATATTTTGCACTCTTTTTAATAATTATAAAATTACAAGTTTGAACTATATTAAAAACACGTTAATATAAAGATTCTTAATATGAAAACAGATAATTTTATTTTGTTATAAAAATAAAAAGTTTTGTGAAATAGTTGAATTTGCTTTTTCTTGCCGTTAAAAGCCAAAAAAAAAAAAAAAAAGCATGTTAAGCATATGGGTCCTTTGTCGAGTTGCTATGGGCTGTGTTTCATTCATAAATTTGAACCCCACACTTAAAATGATTCGTTAATTCGCAATTCTCTCCGTCGGCAAAAAGACAAGTTAATTCACAATTCTCTCTGTACGACAATTCCTTTCCCACGATACGGCAACCTACACATGGCTGGGCCATGTTACTATTGTTATTATTATTATATATAATTGTTGGACTGACACTGGGCGCAAATTCAAATGTAATCATTTGCTATTTATTTAATTTTCAAAATAAAAGAAATATTTTATTAATTATAATTAACCATTATAACTTGAAATAAAAAATAAACTTAATTACATTTAAAAAATTCATATAAATTTTATTATAAATATGAATTTTTTTTTTAAATTTCATCGATTATATTGACAGAATAATTATATACAACTTGATTACATTTGGCACATCATCAAGAAACACAATCCACTTTATGTTTTTACTAAACCATAAATCGACTTTAAACGAGTCTATTTTTCTAAATATCAAATTCAAACTTTTCTTAACGTTGATGATAAAACAAACAAACTCTCATAATAAAAGATAAAACAAAACAAAAAATTTATTAAATCTCATAAAATATATCTTTTATTACAAATAAAAACTAAACACAATAAAGAAAAATAAACCACCACATAAGTAAAAATTACAAAGATTGATGGTGATCTAACAATAAACTTTAGAAGAAACAAAAAAAAAAAAAGTTGAGAGAGAATATGGCTAGGATTTTCTAACCAATATTAAAAAAATATATTTATTTACTATTTATTATAATATTATTAATTAATTCATCTTAATAAATAAAATGCAAGGATATGACACATAGATAAAATTGTAATAAACATATTGAAAAACAATGTGCATATTGACTGTTGAAAAGCTCTTATCCTATGTTTGGGAAAGAGTGAAAGTGAGGGGGGAGAAAGGGAGGAGAAAATATAATTTTTTCTTATTTGGAACAGTAAAAGAGGATAAGAGAAAAAAAGGTGATTTTAAATCATTTGGGCTCACAAAAATCTTTCTCCTCAAAACGAGGAGAAAATGTGTAAAATTACATTTTTATCCTTTAAAAAATATTATAAAAATAAAACTTTTTTATTTGAGATGCATAAAAACATAAATTCAAATTTTAAATTTTTTATTTTTTTTAAATAAAAAAAAATCTTTTCTCATTTTCTCTCCATCAATTTTGTCTTCCTCCCAAACAAAATAAGAGATTATATATTTCCCTCCCACCCCCAAAATTTTCTCTCCCTTCCTTACTATTTTCCCAAACAAAGAGTTAGTCTTTTCAAACATTCTATAAAATTATTTTTAAAATTTAGTTATCATTTAATAAACTATATATATGATAAACAAAAATAGAAAGAATTGGATCTATATCTATTACTCTATCTCAATAGAAAGCCCCTGCCACTTTTTTGCTAGGGTCTCTTTGAAAGGTTTTTGCCAATGGCTATAGCCGCTGGTGGCACATCCCATCCCTTTTTTTTTTTTTTTTTTTTTTTTTTTTTGTAAATATGTTAGTCTTTACACCTTTAGATTTTTTTAAGTGTCACGATTCCTCGGTGATTTTTAGATTTGGTTGCTTTGGTGGTGTTGATCTACAGCTTGGTCATGAACGGTGATGTTGGGCTACCTCACTTGCAACAGACCTTGGTTTTTTTGTATTTTGCGGTTGGTGAGAGATGATTGTAGCTTTGACTTTGGCTACAAATTTAGTGTTCTTGTGTGTCTTTCAAAGACGTAAGCTATGACAATTGTTCTAAGGTCTAGAATTGGTGCTTCTTTTCAGATCTAAGCTTTAATAATTGAGGTTACATTCACAAATGGGCAATTGTTTATAAGTTTAACTTTTTGATTATCATTAATAGTTTTTATGGTCACGATAAAAGAGATCACATCGAAGTTTCAAACTAATAATTAAGAATAGTTACCGATTAATTCATATGTATTTGAATGTTTTATTTTGATGGCTATGTACTATCTTTTAGATTAATGATAACTATTATCATTTTTCGTTAAAAAAAAATGCAATTATATATATAATCACATTTCATATATATATAAATTTACACTTGTTTTATATTTATTATTTATTAAAAAAAGATGACATCCTTTTTTTTTTCAATTTTTATTTTTTAAAGAGTAAGATAAAAAAAAAAACACGTGATTAGATGTTATAAAAGAGTTATATTTAGATTCAATAATTACTGTATCAAATAATAACAGATAAAGGCAATACTTCTTACTTAGATAATATATTCCTAAAATATTTTTGTTTAATCTAAGAATAGTATTATATACCACAATCAAAATTAAAAATAGGATAATTTGTAATTTAGTTTTTGAGATTTGTCTAAATTAATAATTTGGTTCATGCATCTAGATTTGAGAAATAAATTTTTTTATTTTTGAGATTTTATTATATTATACTAATTAGTCATTCCGTCAAAATTTTCAACTATTTTCTATTAGTTAATTATAAGAATAATATTTTAATATAAAATTTCATATTTTTACTAAAAATGCCTCCTCATCAATCCATAAGTATATGATTGAGCTTATAAACTTACAATTACCGTCTTCAATTTAGAAAATCCTTTAAATTATAATCTAATTAGTTTTAGCTACTAAATTATTAATGGAATAAAAATCACAAATTTCCAATTAATTCTCATATTCAAAATAAGTAATTCAATATTGATTTTCTTTTTAAAAAAAAAAAGTAGAGAATTGAACAAGAAAGAAAATTAATTAAACCATTTTAATCTATATATATATATATATGACGAAGTTACAACATTGGCATATATATATATATTGGCATATATATATATATATATATATATATATATGCGTCAATGTTGTAACTTCGTCCTAGATGTAGTTGGTAATGTGATTAAAAATTTTTACTTTTCAAAGTCGAAATAAAATGGTTATAAAATTCTCCTACGTTCCCAAGGCAACAGTTTCAAGTTCAAATAGACAGTGAGGTATTGCCATTTGCCAAAAGCAAAATGATTGAATCAACTGAAATCTACACCTATATATAGGTGTTTTTAACGTTATTTTGTTAAAATCAATGAAAATCTACTTTGATTTGTTAACTATTTCGTGAAAAATGATTCTTCCATGGAAAATAATAATTTTTTAAATATTCTTTTATAAATTAAACTTTTTTTTTCATTTTTATTAGTTAAGAAAAAATTTTAATTTTATAAAAAATGTCTTATTAGTAACTTTATAAAAAAATTCTTAAATTAATAAAAAAGAAAAATAATTTTATAATTATAAAAAAATGACACTCTTACAAAAAAATACAATATTTTTATATTTTTTGTAATTATTCTTAATTGTAAAAAAGTTATAATTTTACTAAAATATAATTTATTTTAGGCAAAATAATAACTTCATAAAATAGTTCATAAATTAACAGAAAATAATTTCATATATACTTATGAAATAAATAGATCTCTTATAAAAAATCATAATCATTTTTCTTTTATAAGTAAAACTATTTTTCATAATTCTTAATTGCGAAATTTTTAATTTTATAAAAATATAACTTATTCTGTACAAATACATAACTTCAAGAATAAATTTTCAAATTAATGAAAAAGAAAAATAATTTTATTAATTTTATTTTATTAATTTCATTAATTTTGTAAAGTTAAAATGAAATTATTTTGTTAATTTCGTAAAATTAATTAATGAAATTATCTCGTTAATTTTATAAATTCAAAATTATTTTTCTACCTCATTTATCGAAATTATTTTTCTATGCTTATTCACTATATTTGCATTGAAATGTTAGTTCAAGCATCAGTTTCAAATATCAAGTCTTGATCATTGATAATGGGGGACAATACTCTAAACGAAAAAGGTTTGTATTACATTCTCAAAAAGAAAAGTAAATGTTGTTATTTAGCAAGCAATAAAAATTAATTAATTCATTTCAAAAAAAACATAAATTTTCATTCATATATTTAAAATAATAAATTTTAATTTAAAAATAAAAATATAAAAGCATAATATTAAAATAATAAAAAACTTAAGCAGCTTCAAGTACATATATAATTGCATATTGAAGACTGATTTCTTGCAAGTGATAGAGAGCATCAAAGGCCTACAAAGATAGTCATGTTTCCATGTAATCATTGACTACTGTAATAATTTATTTGAGCACTTTAGATAATTGCAATTTCGATTTGTTCGTAGATCCCAGATGTTAAGAATAAATACTACATTAAAAAAATATATAAAAAATAGATGAATATATAATGATTTGAATTTAATTATCTAATTGGTTAGGTCTAACCTTTTAGTAATGGTTAACCCAAACTCATTAAACCCAATGTATTCGTGATTTAACCTACTCTCATTCAAATCAACTCTACTCTTTCAATTCAATTTTTATCATAATATCATAGTAGATCTGACCCGGTTCATCCGGAATCTATTCGAATGTCCAATTCCAGCGGTCTGGAGTTCGGTGTTGTCGCTGCATTTAAATTTTAATTTTAAGGGAGGAATTCAATTTCAAGTGGTCAATTAGGTGTTAAAGTCAAATCTCAATTACCATTTAAGAAGGAGTGTTAAGAATAAATACCACATTAAAAAAATATATCAAAAATAAATAGATATATAATGATTTGAGTTTAATTATCTAATTGGTTAGATCTAACCTTTTAGTAATGGCTAATTCAAACTCATTAAATTAACTCTACCCTTTCAATTCAATTTCTATCGTCAGAAATTACTACAGTAATTAACCAACTATATACCCATTTCATAAAATACTTCATAAAAGAAAAATTGAACTGCATACTGCACCATTTATCACAAATTTTGCATATAAAGTAGAAATTAAAGTTAAATATTAATATTTTTCACTGCCATAAAACATTAATTAATTATTTTAATTTTATTTAAAACAAATTAATTATTATTATTATTTTTTTGAAATCGAAACAAATTAATTATTTTAATGTTTCTTAATGAACTCTGTAATCCCTTCAATAAGCCCACCAGTTCGTGCAGCCGTAAGTGGATCCATATCTATAGCAATTTTGTTGAGATAAAAACAATGGCCCATTCTATGACTAATCAGCAGCTCCACATCTTTATTAGCCTTTTTCATGGCCTCATAATATTCCATTTCAGTATCCCACATTAAATCCATCTCCGCCACACACAGCAGCAAAGGCGGCAGTTTCAGCCCATCAAGCAGCGGCGCTGCCTCTCCCATTGGACATGTGATTGGATGATCTTTACTACATCCAACTGGCAATGCTAAACCTAAACACTTATCCACCATATCTAATGTCAAAAATGGTGATTCTGGTTTCTCTAATTCCGATTTACTCCTTTCTGATCGGACAAATCCTGGGTGAATTGGAATCGCTCCGGCAAGTTTTAATGGACTCAATTCCATGTGTCCAGCACGTACTGCCACATCATGAACTAAGTTACCTCCAGAACTATCTCCAATAAGAAAAATACGGTTAAAATCTCCGAAATTATTAAGCCAAGACTCGTACGACTCGGCTTTAGCCAAACTTCTTAGCCAAAGAAGAGCAGCGAACCCATCCTCACAAGCGGCTGGTAACCGATATTCAGGGGCTAACCGAAGGTATACGGAGACAATAATAGCATTTGCTGACTTGGCAAGCTTAGTATAAATATTGTAATACATAAACCAATCAGCTTGGCTAAAACAAAAACCACCCCCATGAAAATGAAGAATTATAGGTAGTTTCTTATGATTATTTTTTTCTTCAAAATTGCCCTCTTCTGGTAAATAAATTCTAACACGAAGACCAGTGTTATCATCGATGGTAACATCACGGGTTGCAACTCCGTCCATAAATTGTTCATGGGAAGGGACTGATTCTGCCATGAACTTGATTTCTGGTGGTCCAGTCCATGTTCTGTCGACTGAGCCATCATCGTAGAGTCTGAGCCATCCTGAGACATCTGCCACAAGCTTTCTTTTACCAACCATAATTGCTAAATAAATTAACTATAGACAGAAATATGAATTTTGTGACTTGGGTTTGTGAATTGCGAGCATTTTTGGCGAGCATGGCCACCCTATATATAGTAGTTGATGCAGGGGTGAGGTGGTAGAGTGAAGAGATTCTTACACGGCATTTTATGTCTGTAACAAGAGTGACAATTATTGTTTATTGATTACGTGGATATTAGGTTGATTACACTGAATATATATAATAATTAATTAAACAACAATATAAATAAATTTTTATTTTTTATATTTAATAAATAAAAAATCCTTGCTGAAATTAAAAATTTTAATTTATAAGCTATCTTCGTTGTAATTTTAAGTTATTTGAATATCCTCAAGATAGTCAACTTATGTGTTTATCAAAATTTTATTTTCTTAAATATTAAAAATAAAATTTTGATAAAAACATAAATTGACTATTTTAAAAATATCCAAATCGCTTAAATAAAAGAAAAAAAAATAGATTATATCTAAAATTTTTAATTTCAGCGATAAAATTTTTATTTAAGTATATATTATTTTGTTTTCAAAAAAAATTCAAGATTTTGTTTTCTAAAATAATTTTAAAAATACATCTTAAACTCAATATTTTAAATTTTTTTCATATAAACGAAAATTTGAACTGAATTGAATTCTTTCCAATAAATCAAAGGATCATTGCTTCTATTTATTTTTTTCTAAATTAGCACTCCACAAGTTTTTTTTTTTTTTTTTAAGAAATTGATGCATATATTATGTTATAAATATTACATATTATGTATTCGTAAATAATCAAATAGTTTACTAATACTAAAATTTTATTCTAAAAAGTAGAATATTATTTATATAAACACAATTATTAAAATTATTAATTTATTAATTATTAAATTACTAAATTAACTCTTATCTATAAGAACAATTAGTTAAAAATTAATAAGCATATCTTAGTAAATATGTTTATCCCTCTCCCTT
This sequence comes from Reutealis trisperma, assembly GCA_947687605.1. Lineage (NCBI taxonomy): Eukaryota > Viridiplantae > Streptophyta > Magnoliopsida > Malpighiales > Euphorbiaceae > Reutealis > Reutealis trisperma. The sequence goes on along the minus strand of CANTUT010000158.1, from coordinate 254,505 downwards.
CCATACATTTATATATAGTATAGATATAGATATAGATAGATAATCAAAATAAGATAGTTATCCGAATTAATTAATATTACATTTTTTTTCATCAATGCCTTTAATAAATTAAAAAAATTAACTTTTTTGTAATTATTTGATTTAGATAATTATTGATTTGTATTTTTTACTTAATTTATAATATTTGAATTTAAATTGTAAATATAAAATTAAAATCACTTCATGATGGAAGGAAAAAATGAAAAGACAAAATAAATTTGAACTCTTAAGCGAAAATGATATACAGAGCACATCTTTTGTATATTTATATATACTATAGATATTATATATATAGCTTATAGATTAATTATTAATTGGTAACATAATAATGCATAAGCATAGCATATATTATGTTATAAATAGTACATATTATGTATTCGTAAATAATAAATTAGTTTATTTATACTAAAATTTTATCCTAAAAAATAGCATATTATTTATATTAAAATAATTATTAAAATTATTAATTTACTAATTATTAAATTACTAAATTAACCCTCTATTTATAAGAACAATTAATCAAAAATTAATAAGGGTATCTTAGTAAATGTGCTTATCCCACCTCCCTTCCATACATTTATATATAGTATAGATATAGATATAGATAGACAATCAAAATAAGATAGTTATCTGAATTAATTAATATTTCCTTTTTGTTTATCAATGTCTTTAATGAATTATAAAAATTAAATTTTTTGTAATTATTTAATTTAGATAATTATTGATTTGTATTTTTTACTTAATTTATAAAATTTGAATTTAAATTGTAAATATAAAATTAAAATCACCTTATGACAAAAGAAAAAAAAGAAAAGACACAATAAATTTGGACTATTTGGCGAAAATGATATATGGAGTACATGTTTTATATATTTTTATATGCTATAGATATTATTGATATAGATTATAGATTACTTATTAATTGGTAACATAATAATGTATAAGTATATATGCATATTCGTAACATATATATGCATATATTATGTTATAAATATTACATATTATGTATTCGTAAATAATAAAATAGTTTATTTATACTAAAATTTTATCCTAAAAAATAGCAAATTATTTATATAGAAAAAACTATTAAAATTTTTAATTTACTAATTATTAAATTACTAAATTAACCCCCTATCTATAAGAACAATTAGTCAAAAGTTAATAAGGGTATCTTAGTAAATGTTCTTATCCCACCTCCTTTCCATACATTTATATATAGTATAGATATAAATATAGATAGACAACCAAAACAAGATAGTTATCCGAATTAATTAATATTTCCTTTTTGTTTATCAGTGCCTTTAATGAAATAAAAAAATTAACCTTTTCGTAATTATTTAATTTATATAATTATCGATTTGTATTTTTTACTTAATTTATAATATTTGAATTTAAATTGTAAATATAAAATTAAAATCACTTTATGACTGAAGAAAAAAATGAAAAGACATAATAAATTTGGCTCTTTGGCGAAAATAATATATGGAGTACATGTCTTATATATTTATATATACTATAGATATTATTGATATAGATTATAGATTAATTATTGATTGGTAACGTAATAATGTATAAGCATATATTCATATTCATAACATATATATGCATATATTATGTTATAAATATTACATATTATGTATCTGTAAATAATAAAATAGTTTACGAAAACTAAAATTTTATCCTAAAAAATAGCATATTATTTATATAAACACAATTATTAAAATTATTAATTTATTAATTATTAAATTACTAAATTAATCCCTATCTATAAGAATAATTAGTCAAAAATCAATAAGGGTATCTTAGTAAATGTGCTTATCTCCCTCCTTTCCACACATTTATATATAGTATAGATATAGATATAGATAGATAATCAAAATAAGATATTTATTCGAAATAATTAATATTATATTTTTGTTCATCAATGCCTTTAATGAATCAAAAAAAATTAACTTTTTTGTAATTATTTAATTTAGATAATTATTGATTTTTATTTTTTACTTAATTTGTAATATTTGAATTTAAATTGTAAATATAAAAATTAAAATCACTTTATGATGGAAGGAAAAAATGAAAAGACAAAATACATTTAAGCTCCTTAGTGAAAATGACATATGGCGCACATCTTTTATATATTTATATATACTATAGATATTACATAAATAGATTATAGATTAATTATTAATTGGTAACATAATAATGCATAAGCATATATGCATATTCGAAACATACATATACATATATTATGTTATAAATTTTACATATTATGTATTCGTAAATAATAAATTAGTTTACTTATACTAAAATTTTATAATAAAAAATAGCATATTATTTATATAAAAACAAGTATTAAAATTATTAATTTACTAATTATTAAATTACTAAATTAACCCTCTATCTATAAGAATAATTAGTCAAAAATTAATAAGGGTATCTTAGTAAGTGTACTTATCTCACCTCCCTTCCATACATTTATATATAGTATAGATATATATATAGATAGATAATCAAAATAAGATAGTTATCTGAATTAATTAATATTTACTTTTTTTTTTAATCAATGCCTTTAATGAATTAAAAAAATTAACTTTTTTGTAATTATTTAATTTAGATAATTATTGATTTTTATTTTTTACTTAATTTGTAATATTTGAATTTAAATTGTAAATATAAAAATTAAAATCACTTTATGATGGAAGGAAAAAATGAAAAGACAAAATACATTTAAACTCCTTAGTGAAAATGATATATGGCGCACATCTTTTATATATTTATATATACTATAGATATTACTTAAATAGATTATAGATTAATTATTAATTGGTAACATAATAATGCATAAGCATATATGCATATTCGAAACATACATATGCATATATTATGTTATAAATATTACATATTATGTATTCGTAAATAATAAATTAGTTTATTTATACTAAAATTTTATAATAAAAAATAGCATATTATTTATATAAAAACAAGTATTAAAATTATTAATTTACTAATTATTAAATTACTAAATTAACCCTCTATCTATAAGAATAATTAGTCAAAAATTAATAAAGGTATCTTAGTAAGTGTACTTATCTCACCTCCCTTCCATACATTTATATATAGTATAGATATATATATAGATAGATAATCAAAATAAGATAGTTATCTGAATTAATTAATATTTACTTTTTTTTTTTATCAATGCCTTTAATGAATTAAAAAAATTAATTTTTTTGTAATTATTTAATTTAGATAATTATTGATTTGTATTTTTTACTTAATTTATAATATTTGAATTTAAATTGTAAATATAAAATTAAAATCACTTTATGATGGAAGGAAAAAATGAAAAGACACAATAAATTTGGACTCATTGGCGAAAATGATATATGGAGTACATGTTTTATATATTTATATATGCTATAGAGATTATTGATATAGATTATAGATTACTTATTAATTGGTAACAGAATAATGTATAAGTATATATGCATATTCGTAACATATATATGCATATATTATGTTATAAATATTACATATTATGTATTCGTAAATAATAAAATAGTTTATTTATACTAAAATTTTATCCTAAAAAAAAGCAAATTATTTATATAGAAACAACTATTAAAATTTTTAATTTACTAATTATTAAATTACTAAATTAACCCCCTATCTATAAGAACAATTAGTCAAAAGTTAATAAGGGTATCTCAGTAAATGTTCTTATCTCACCATCCTTCCATACATTTATATATAGTATAGATATATATATAGATAGATAATCAAAATAAGATAGTTATCTGAATTAATTAATATTTACTTTTTTTTTTTTTATCAATGCCTTTAATGAATTAAAAAAATTAATTTTTTTGTAATTATTTAATTTAGATAATTATTGATTTGTATTTTTTACTTAATTTATAATATTTGAATTTAAATTGTAAATATAAAATTAAAATCACTTTATGATGGAAGGAAAAAATGAAAAGACACAATAAATTTGGACTCTTTGGCGAAAATGATATATGGAGTACATGTTTTATATATTTTTATATGCTATAGATATTATTGATATAGATTATAGATTACTTATTAATTGATAACATAATAATGTATAAGTATATATGCATATTCGTAACATATATATGCATATATTATGTTATAAATATTACATATAATGTATTCGTAAATAATAAAATAGTTTATTTATACTAAAATTTTATCCTAAAAAATAGCAAATTATTTATATAGAAACAACTATTAAAATTTTTAATTTACTAATTATTAAATTACTAAATTAACCCCCTATCTATAAGAACAATTAGTCAAAAGTTAATAAGGGTATCTCAGTAAATGTTCTTATCCCACCTCCTTTCCATACATTTATATATAGTATAGATATAAATATAGATAGACATCCAAAACAAGATAGTTATCTGAATTAATTAATATTTCCATTTTGTTTATCAGTGCCTTTAATGAAATAAAAAAATTAACTTTTTCGTAATTATTTAATTTATATAATTATTGATTTGTATTTTTTACTTAATTTATAATATTTGAATTTAAATTGTAAATATAAAATTAAAATCACTTTATGACTCAAGAAAAAAATGAAAAGACATAATAAATTTGGCTCTTTGGCGAAAATAATATATTGAGTACATGTCTTATATATTTATATATACTATAGATATTATTGATATAGATTATAGATTAATTATTAATTGGTAACATAATAATGTATAAGCATATATTCATATTCGTAACATATATATGCATATATTATGTTATAAATATTACATATTATGTATTTGTAAATAATAAAATAGTTTACGAATACTAAAATTTTATCCTAAAAAATAGCATATTATTTATATAAACACAATTATTAAAATTATTAATTTATTAATTATTAAATTACTAAATTAACACCTATCTATAAGAATAATTAGTCAAAAATCAATAAGGGTATCTTAGTAAATGTGCTTATCCCGCTCCGTTCCATACATTTATATATAGTATAGATATAAATATAGATAGATAATCAAAATAAGATATTTATTCGAAATAATTAATATTATATTTTTGTTCATCAATGCCTTTAATGAATTAAAAAAATTAACTTTTTTGTAATTATTTAATTTAGATAATTATTGATTTTTATTTTTTACTTAATTTGTAATATTTGAATTTAAATTGTAAATATAAAAATTAAAATCACTTTATGATGGAAGGAAAAAATAAAAAGACAAAATACATTTAAACTCCTTAGTGAAAATGATATATGGCGCACATCTTTTATATATTTATATATACTATAGATATTACTTAAATAGATTATAGATTAATTATTAATTGGTAACATAATAATGCATAAGCATATATGCATATTCGAAACATACATATGCATATATTATGTTATAAATATTACATATTATGTATTCGTAAATAATAAATTAGTTTATTTATACTAAAATTTTATAATGAAAAATAGCATATTATTTACATTAAAACAAGTATTAAAATTATTAATTTACTAATTATTAAATTACTAAATTAACCCTCTATCTATAAGAATAATTAGTCAAAAATTAATAAGGGTATCTTAGTAAGTGTACTTATCTCACCTCCCTTCCATATATTTATATATAGTATAGATATATATATAGATAGATAATCAAAATAAGATAGTTATCTGAATTAATTAATATTTACTTTTTTTTTTTATCAATGCCTTTAATGAATTAAAAAAATTAATTTTTTTGTAATTATTTAATTTAGATAATTATTGATTTGTATTTTTTACTTAATTTATAATATTTGAATTTAAATTGTAAATATAAAATTAAAATCACTTTATGATGGAAGGAAAAAAATGAAAAGACAAAATAAATTTGGACTCTTTGGCGAAAATGATATATGGAGTACATGTTTTATATATTTATATATGCTATAGAGATTATTGATATAGATTATAGATTACTTATTAATTGGTAACATAATAATGTATAAGTATATATGCATATTCGTAACATATATATGCATATATTATGTTATAAATATTACATATTATGTATTCGTAAATAATAAAATAGTTTATTTATACTAAAATTTTATCCTAAAAAATACCAAATTATTTACATAGAAACAACTATTAAAATTTTTAATTTACTAATTATTAAATTACTAAATTAACCCCCTATCTATAAGAATAATTAGTCAAAAGTTAATAAGGGTATCTCAGTAAATGTTCTTATCCCACCTCCTTTCCATACATTTATATATAGTATAGATATAAATATAGATAGACAACCAAAACAAGATAGTTATCCGAATTAATTAATATTTCCTTTTTGTTTATCAGTGCCTTTAATGAAATAAAAAAATTAACTTTTTCGTAATTATTTAATTTATATAATTATTGATTTGTATTTTTTACTTAATTTATAATATTTGAATTTAAATTGTAAATATAAAATTAAAATCACTTTATGACTGAAGAAAAAAATGAAAAGACATAATAAATTTGGCTCTTTGGCGAAAATAATATATGGAGTACATGTCTTATATATTTATATATACTATAGATATTATTGATATAGATTATAGATTAATTATTAATTGGTAACATAATAATGTATAAGCATATATTCATATTCGTAACATATATATGCATATATTATGTTATAAATATTACATATTATGCATTTGTAAATAATAAAATAGTTTACGAATACTAAAATTTTATCCTAAAAAATAGCATATTATTTATATAAACACAATTATTAAAATTATTAATTTATTAATTATTAAATTACTAAATTAACCCCTATCTATAAGAATAATTAGTCAAAAATCAATAAGGGTATCTTAGTAAATGTGCTTATCCCCCTCCGTTCCATACATTTATATATAGTATAGATATAAATATAGATAGATAATCAAAATAAGATATTTATTCGAAATAATTAATATTATATTTTTGTTCATCAATGCCTTTAATGAATTAAAAAAATTAACTTTTTTGTAATTATTTAATTTAGATAATTATTGATTTTTATTTTTTACTTAATTTGTAATATTTGAATTTAAATAGTAAATATAAAAATTAAAATCACTTTATGATGGAAGGAAAAAATGAAAAGACAAAATACATTTAAACTCCTTAGTGAAAATGATATATGGCGCACATCTTTTATATATTTATATATACTATAGATATTACATAAATAGATTATAGATTAATTATTAATTGGTAACATAATAATGCATAAGCATATATGCATATTCGAAACATACATATGCATATATTATGTTATAAATATTACATATTATGTATTCGTAAATAATAAATTAGTTTATTTATACTAAAATTTTATAATGAAAAATAGCGTATTATTTATATAAAAACAAGTATTAAAATTATTAATTTACTAATTATTAATTTACTAAATTAACCCTCTATCTATAAGAATAATTAGTCAAAAATTAATAAGGGTATCTTAGTAAGTGTACTTATCTCACCTCCCTTCCATACATTTATATATAGTATAGATATATATATAGATAGATAATCAAAATAAGATAGTTATCTGAATTAATTAATATTTACTTTTTTTTTTATCAATGCCTTTAATGAATTAAAAAAATTAATTTTTTTGTAATTATTTAATTTAGATAATTATTGATTTGTATTTTTTACTTAATTTATAATATTTGAATTTAAATTGTAAATATAAAATTAAAATCACTTTATGATGGAAGGAAAAAATGAAAAGACACAATAAATTTGGACTCTTTGGCGAAAATGATATATGGAGTACATGTTTTATATATTTATATATGCTATAGATATTATTGATATAGATTATAGATTACTTATTAATTGATAACATAATAATGTATAAGTATATATGCATATTCGTAACATATATATGCATATATTATGTTATAAATATTACATATAATGTATTCGTAAATAATAAAATAGTTTATTTATACTAAAATTTTATCCTAAAAAATAGCAAATTATTTATATAGGAACAACTATTAAAATTTTTAATTTACTAATTATTAAATTACTAAATTAACCCCCTATCTATAAGAATAATTAGTCAAAAGTTAATAAGGGTATCTTAGTAAATGTTCTTATCCCACCTCCTTTCCATACAGGTATATATAGTATAGATATAAATATAGATAGACATCCAAAACAAGATAGTTATCCGAATTAATTAATATTTTCTTTTTGTTTATCAGTGCCTTTAATGAAATAAAAAAATTAACTTTTTCGTAATTATTTAATTTATATAATTATTGATTTGTATTTTTTACTTAATTTATAATATTTGAATTTAAATTGTAAATATAAAATTAAAATCACTTTATGACTGAAGAAAAAAATGAAAAGACATAATAAATTTGGCTCTTTGGCGAAAATAATATATGGAGTACATGTCTTATATATTTATATATACTATAGATATTATTGATATAGATTATAGATTAATTAATAATTGGTAACGTAATAATGTATAAGCATATATTCATATTCGTAACATATATATGCATATATTATGTTATAAATATTACATATTATGTATTTGTAAATAATAAAATAGTTTACGAATACTAAAATTTTATCCTAAAAAGTAGCATATTATTTATATAAACACAATTATTAAAATTATTAATTTATTAATTATTAAATTACTAAATTAACCCCTATCTATAAGAATAATTAGTCAAAAATCAATAAGGGTATCTTAGTAAATGTGCTTATCCCCCTCCTTTCCATACATTTATATATAGTATAGATATAGATATAGATAGATAATCAAAATAAGATATTTATTCGAATTAATTAATATTATATTTTTGTTCATCAATGCCTTTAATGAATTAAAAAAATTAACTTTTTTGTAATTATTTAATTTAGATAATTATTGATTTTTATTTTTTACTTAATTTGTAATATTTGAATTTAAATTGTAAATATAAAAATTAAAATCACTTTATGATGGAAGGAAAAAATGAAAAGACAAAATACATTTAAACTCCTTAGTGAAAATGATATATGGCGCACATCTTTTATATATTTATATATACTATAGATATTACATAAATAGATTATAGATTAATTATTAATTGGTAACATAATAATGCATAAGCATATATGCATATTCGAAACATACATATGCATATATTATGTTATAAATATTACATATTATGTATTCGTAAATAATAAATTAGTTTATTTATACTAAAATTTTATAATGAAAAATAGCATATTATTTATATAAAAACAAGTATTAAAATTATTAATTTACTAATTATTAAATTACTAAATTAACCATCTATCTATAAGAATAATTAGTCAAAAATTAATAAGGGTATCTTAGTAAGTGTACTTATCTCACCTCCCTTCCATACATTTATATATAGTATAGATATATATATAGATAGATAATCAAAATAAGATAGTTATCTAAATTAATTAATATTTACTTTTTTTTTTATCAATGCCATTAATGAATTAAAAAAATTAATTTTTTTGTAATTATTTAATTTAGATAATTATTGATTTGTATTTTTTACTTAATTTATAATATTTGAATTTAAATTGTAAATATAAAATTAAAATCACTTTATGGTGGAAGGAAAAAATGAAAAGACACAATAAATTTGGACTCTTTGGCGAAAATGATATATGGAGTACATGTTTTATATATTTATATATGCTATAGAGATTATTGATATAGAGTATAGATTACTTATTAATTGGTAACATTATAATGTATAAGTATATATGCATATTCGTAACATATATATGCATATATTATGTTATAAATATTACATATTATGTATTCGTAAATAAAAAAATAGTTTATTTATACTAAAATTTTATCCTAAAAAATACCAAATTATTTATATAGAAACAACTATTAAAATTTTTAATTTACTAATTATTAAATTACTAAATTAACCCCCAAAAGTTAATAAGGGTATCTCAGTAAATGTTCTTATCCCACCTTCTTTCCATACATTTATATATAGTATAGATATAAATATAGATAGACAACCAAAACAAGATAGTTATCCGAATTAATTAATATTTCCTTTTTGTTTATCTGTGCCTTTAGTGAAATAAAAAAATTAACTTTTTCGTAATTATTTAATTTATATAATTATTGATTTGTATTTTTTACTTAATTTATAATATTTGAATTTAAATTGTAAATATAAAATTAAAATCACTTTATGACTAAAGAAAAAAATGAAAAGACATAATAAATTTGGCTCTTTGGCGAAAATAATATATGGAGTATATGTCTTATATATTTATATATACTATAGATATTATTGATATAGATTATAGATTAATTATTAATTGGTAACATAATAATGTATAAGCATATATTCATATTTGTAACATATATATGCATATATTATGTTATAAATATTACATATTATGTATTTGTAAATAATAAAATAGTTTACGAATACTAAAATTTTTTCCTAAAAAATAGCATATTATTTATATAAACACAATTATTAAAATTATTAATTTATTAATTATTAAATTACTAAATTAACCCCTATCTATAAGAATAATTAGTCAAAAATTAATAAGGGTATCTTAGTAAATGTGCTTATCCCCCTCCGTTCCATACATTTATATATAGTATAGATATAAATATAGATAGATAATCAAAATAAGATATTTATTCGAAATAATTAATATTATATTTTTGTTCATCAATGCCTTTAATGAATTAAAAAAATTAACTTTTTTGTAATTATTTAATTTAGATAATTATTGATTTTTATTTTTTACTTAATTTGTAATATTTGAATTTAAATTGTAAATATAAAAATTAAAATCACTTTATGATGGAAGGAAAAAATGAAAAGACAAAATACATTTAAACTCCTTAGTGAAAATGATATATGGCGCACATCTTTTATATATTTATATATACTATAGATATTACATAAATAGATTATAGATTAATTATTAATTGGTAACATAATAATGCATAAGCATATATGCATATTCGAAACATACATATGCATATATTATGTTATAAATATTACATATTATGTATTCGTAAATAATAAATTAGTTTATTTATACTAAAATTTTATCATAAAAAATAGCATATTATTTATATAAAAACAAGTATTAAAATTATTAATTTACTAATTGTTAAATTACTAAATTAACCCTCTATCTATTAGAATAATTAGTCAAAAATTAATAAGGGTATCTTAGTAAGTGTACTTATCTCACCTCCCTTCCATACATTTATATATAGTATAGTTTATATATATAGATAGATAATCAAAATAAGATAGTTATCTGAATTAATTAATATTTACTTTTTTTTTTTTATCAATGCCTTTAATGAATTAAAAAAATTAATTTTTTTGTAATTATTTAATTTAGATAATTATTGATTTGTATTTTTTATTTAATTTATAATATTTGAATTTAAATTGTAAATATAAAATTAAAATCGCTTTATGATGGAAGGAAAAAATGAAAAGACACAATAAATTTGGACTCTTTGGCGAAAATGATATATGGAGTACATGTTTTATATATTTATATATGCTATAGAGATTATTGATATAGATTATAGATTACTTATTAATTGGTAACATAATAATGTATAAGTATATATGCATATTCGTAACATATATATGCATATATTATGTTGTAAATATTACATATTATGTATTCGTAAATAATAAAATAGTTAATTTATGCTAAAATTTTATCCTAAAATATAGCAAATTATTTATATAGAAACAACTATTAAAATTTTTAATTTACTAATTATTAAATTACTAAATTAACCCCCTATCTATAAGAACAATTAGTCAAAAGTTAATAAGGGTATCTTAGTAAATGTGCTTATTTCCCATTCCTTCCATACATTTATATATAGTGTAGATATAAATATAGATAGATGATCAAAATATGATAGTTATCCGAATTAATTAATATTACTTTTTTGTTCATCAATGCCTTTAATGAATTAAAAAAATTAACTTTTTTGCAATTATTTAATTTAGATAATTATTGATTTGTATTTTTTACTTAATTTATAATATTTGAATTTAAATTGTAAATATTAAATTAAAATCACTTGGAAGGAAAAAATGAAAAGAGATAATAAATTTTTTCTCTTGAGCTAAAATGATAAATAGAGCACATAATCTTTTATATATTTATATATACTATAGATATTATAGATTTAGCTTATAGAATAATTATTAATTTGTACCATAATAGTTTATAAGCATATATGCGTATTCGTAACATATATATGCATATATTATGTTATAAATATTACATTTTATGCATTTATGAATAGTAGAACAGTTTTCTTATACTAAAATTTTATCCGAAAAAATAGCATATTATTAATATAAAAAAATTATTAAAAATATTAATTTATTAATTATTAAATTAGTAGATTAACCCCCATCTATAAGAATAATTTGTCATAAATCAATAAGGGTATTTTATTAAAGGTGCTTATCCCCTCTTTCTTCTGTACATTTATATATAGTATAGATATAGATATAGATAGATAATTAAAATAAGATAGTTTTCCGAATTAATTAATGTTACTTTTTTATTTTTTAATGCCTTTAATGAATTAAAAAAATTTACCTTTAATGAATTAAAAAAATTAACTTTTTTGTAATTATTTATTTTAGATAATTAGTGATTTCTATTTTTTACTTAATTTATAATATTTGAATTTAAATTGCAAATATAAAATTAAAATCCCTGGTGGAAGGAAAAAAAAATGAAAAGACACAATAAATTTGGTCTATTTGGTGAAAATGATATATGGAGCACATCTTTTATATATTTATATATACTATAGATATTATAGATATAGATTATAGATTAATTATTAATTGTAACATAATAATGTATAAGCATATATGCATATTCGTAACATGTATATGCATATATTATGTTATAAATATTACATATTATGTATTCGTAGATAATAAAATAGTTTATTTATACTAAAATTTTATCCTAAAAAATAGCATATTATTTATATAAAAACAATTATTAAAATTATTAATTTAGTAATTATTAAATTATTAAATTAACTCTCTATTTATAAGAACAATTAGTCAAAAATTAATAAGGGTATCTTAATAAATGTGATTATCTCTCCTCCCTTCCATATATTTATATATAGTATAGATATAGATATAGATAGACAATCAAAATAAGATAGTTATTTGAATTAATTAAGATTACCTTTTTGTTTATCAATGCCTTTAATGAATTATAAAAATTAACTTTTTTTGTAATTATTTAATTTAGATAATTATTGATTTGTATTTTTTACTTAATTTATAGTATTTGAATTTAAATTGTAAATATAAAATTAAAATCACTTTATGATGGAAGGAAAAAATGAAAAGACACAATAAATTTGGACTCTTTGGCGAAAATGATATGGAGCATATCTTTTATATATTTATATATACTATAGATATTATAGATATAGATTATAGATTAATTATTAATTGGTAACATAATAATGTATAAGCATATATACATATTCGTAACATATATATGCATATATTGTGTTATAAATATTACATATTATGTATTCGTAAATAATAAAATAATTTACTAGTACTAAAATTTTATCCTAAAAAATAGCATATTATTTATATAAAAACAATTTTTAAAATTATTAATTTTTTAATTATTAAATTACTAAATTAACCTCCTATTTATAAGAATAATTAATCAAAAATCAATAAAAGTATCTTACTAAATGTACTTATCCCCCGTCCTTTTCATATATATATATATATATATATATATATATACACGGAGTGGGATAAACAAAATTACTTAAGAGCTCTTACTCAATTCTTTCTAGTTTTTGTCAAACATGTTTCGTATGTTGACTCTTATTAAAACTCGTTGTAATATAATTAATAAAAATTAAAGTGTTGAATTAAATTGATATTTAAATAAATTTTAATGTTGTATTTAACTAATTAATTATAATTAATCAATTCATGAATTATTTGATATTGCACCAACAATACATAAACAAAACAATGCACCAACATTTATTCATATTCCTTTACTGAAAATTGATTTTTCAAAGAATTTAGAGCAAATTAAACATTTGAAATTTGAGAAAATTGAGTATTTATGAAATTTTATAATCAATATATTTAAATCTAATTTAAGTAATATATATATGTAATACACATAACCTAAAAATCCTAAAATTTTCCATTAAATCCATATTTTGACCCACATGTAAAAGAGGTAAAAGAGTAAATATTTGATTAAATTTGAAAATTTCTGAAACGAAGTATTAAAAAGTTTAACTTTAATATGACGATTTATTTTAAATAAATGAAACCCAAACTCGACTTGATTTTATTTTATTAGAAATTGTTAGAAAAATTATCTCACATTAAAAATAAATAACAATATAAAAAGTCTTATAGCCCTTCAACTTTAACATTTGGGTTTTCAGGTTAGATTTGGGTTCTTAATATGGCATCAGAGTCTCAACTAAGCTCATGTTTTACACTTATGTCTTATTGTGTCTGCCATGTGGATCGCCCATTGCCAAGTTCTCAATTCCAGATATGCTTTCTAATACGAATTCAGTATTTAATCATCCCACATGTTAGTCAAGTCTAGCCCGTGTCAAGATGTGGTATTAGAAAAATTATTCCACATCAAAAACAAATAACAATATAAAGAGTTTATAACATGTTAAGCCCTTTAATTTTAACACCTGAGTTTTAAAGTTAGATTTGAGTTTTTAATAGACATGACAGGCCATAAAGGATTTATAAACGAGCTCAAGCTAAAGTCAAGCTCAATTCCATTTATAAATGAACTTTTGATGAGTTTGGATTGAGCCACTCTAATACTTGAATAAACCAAGTTTGAACACGATTTTCAAACTTGATTCAATGTCAAGCTCAGAAAAAAAAAATCAAATTGAGTCTAAGCATGTGTCCGCTTATTTGCAGCTCTACTTGTGAATGGTGATCAACTCTTCCTTTATACCTAGTTGGCTCCACCATTAAATCAAGGCAAATGTTCATGTGGCAGTGTTTGGAGGCAAAGATTGATCAACCTGACTTGATGAGACAGGCAGACTCTCTGGTGTCAACTCTTTTAACATCATGCATATATTTAGCCATTGTTATAGGGAGGGAACCTCCTAGGCACTGCTTTGGTTGTGCTTAATAATGATGTGCCTTGTCTTACATATCGATAATTGATGGCTCTTACGGCAGTCTATTGAATGATATTTAGATAAGTTTAGTTAATAAACTTAGGTGAGAGGTAGTATTTTAACTTAAACTGGTAGGTGTTTAAGCATTACAAGGATGAGTTTCGATGATGAGGAAGATGTTGCCAACAAGATTTATGCTAATTCCCTTTGCAAAATTAAGATTTATGTTGGCAAATTGACCCGTGGAGGCAAAAACAATAAAATTTTATTTAGATCGTACTTGGCAACATTAAGAATTATACCATTGTTTATGTTAATGTAACTCAATGAAATCAAAACTGAAATATTTTTTCATATTCTTCTTCTTCTTCTTCTTCTTTTTTTTTTTTTTAATGATTTTGCTACAGCTAATAGGGCAACAGGAGAAGAATGAATGCAAAGAGAAACCATATTAAATGCCAAGCTGAACTAAGTTTTCATTTTTTTTTGTATGAACTTTTTTTTCCTGTTTGATATACAAAAAATTTAGAAGGTTAGAAATTAGCATTGGTGCAAGTACATAAACTTGTAAAGAAAACTGCAATAGTTTAAACCCCTTGAACTCTAATACTTTATAAGAGACATAGACATTCAATTCAATTGCTCATGTACTAGTCCAATAGTAGTAATAAAAATTTTCTTTCAAGAGTTATCACATACAAATGCTACTGAGTTTTGGAATAGATAGCAACATGTTTTCAGAAATGAATATATTGTGACATTATCATTCTGTCTTTTTGTTGCGCGATTACTGCAAGTGCACAGATCGTTTACAAGTAATAAAGTGATGAGTGAGTATCGTTCCCACGAGGAAGGGTTTGTCAAGTACCAATTTTTAATATTACTCTATTATTTAGAAAATCAATTATGAGATTTTATATTTTAACCTAAAATGAAATTGAAGTAAATAAATAATGATAAATATGAAAATAAGATTAAAGGTCTAGGATTTAAAATTCATCAATTGATCACATATGATTTCTTTATAATCTTTAGATGGATTATTTTTGCTGGAATTAATGATTAGATTTCCCTAAATTATATGATGTTCTCTCTCAAGATACAACATGTGTGTTCATATTAACCTTACGTCTACTCTCGTGATCATAAGCAATTAACACAAACCCATTAAGTTTTATGGAAATCCTTTTAAAAATCACAAAGGAGTATTCTTATCTCTAAGCAATACATTCCCTAGGTCAATTATCCTAATGAACTAATATTGTGCTTCCACTCTCGCTACTTCACACAATATCTTAAATCATGCAATTAATGGCCAGTTAATTACAAGCATTAAATTCTAAGATAAAAGATTAATTCCAACAATCAACCTAATCAATTAAATATAAATAATCATATGAAAATCAAAAGATTACATCAAAATCCTAGAAAAATAAATTTAGCTATTCATAATTAAAAGAAAAGAAACAATTAAATTAATAATAAAAATAATAAACATAATAATAACTTATAATTAAATTCAAGAATAGAGTTTAGAAAGAACTTGTTTTGGGATACAATCTTTGATGAACTCAAGCTTCCAAAAACTCCTTCTCTTGATCAAAATAAAAAATAAAACTAATCTACTCTAAGAAAACATATGAAAATCTCTCTACATATTTTTTTTTATGGATTTTCTTTGATGCCATTTTCCTTTGCCAAGCATGGTATTTATAGACATGTTTGGTGGAAGAATTCAAGTTCCATTAACATTCTTATATCAAAAATTCAACATTGATGGTTAGGTTGGCCACCAACCATTGAATTCCTTCATCAATATTCAAAAATAGTTAGGTTGGCTACCAACCATTGAATTTTGGCCACCAACCATTGAATTCCTTTATCAATATTCAAAAATGGTTAGGTTGGCTACCAACCATTGAATTTTTTTCTCATAGATTGAAAACTTGAATCATTGCTTGCATCTTTATTTTTACTGCATCATTTTGATCTACAAAAATAAAATAAAAATACTTAAAATATGTTATAATTTATTTATAAATTGTAGAACTATTTATTTCTAAAAATAAGTAATAATATTATTGTATTCTCGAGAATTGAGCTAAAATTTTAGTTTAAACAATTAAAATAACTCTAAAAATATAGAGTTATCACACCCCCAAACTTAAGTTTTTGCTTGTCCTCAAGCAAAGGAAAATTCAAAACCTAAACTAGTCCACTTTTGTAGAAAATTACGATTGCATTTAGCGTATGCAACAAGCTTTTAAACCCCTAGGTGTCCCATAGAGGACGAGTTATAGTCTTGTGAGGGCTTCCAGTGGTGATACCTACAAACACCTTTAAAAATTTATTTCAAAGAAAAATAAAATATCACAAAAAAAAAAGAAAAAATTTAATCCCCTCATGCTTATGTTGAATTTTTTTTTTAAAGGTCTCAAGAAATTAATATTTACAAACAACATATTAATAGTATTGCAAATCAAGCTTCTATCTCAGGTTCAAAACAATGCTCATCTTAATCATGCCTTGAATAACTATGCATTAAATTAACTGCAAAGAAATTGTTGCACTTCAGATAGGCATATACACACTAATATCTTTAAATGCCTCTATCAAATGATATAAAATAGATGTACAAATCTCATAAGCATATTAAAGCAAACAATCTCCACTAATGGAATTCACAAATCAAGAGAGATCAATAGGTCTTGACTAAGGTTGTAATGGGGCTAACACAAGGTATTTTGACTAAATAAAGAAAAGGCTAAATGAACAAAAATAAGATAATTATACCAAGTTTACAAAAGAAAATCAATAGCTCAAATAAAGGGATTAAATTAATGAAGGGTCCCTTTTATCTTAAGTACTATTCTTCTTCAATGTTTTCTTCTTTTAAGCCCCCTTCTTCTTCTTCTATTTTTTTTCTTTTTTTTTTTTAACAACATTATTCTAAAGATAAGCAAGAATACTAACTTTTATTTTATTCAATTTTCTTGCTTTTCCCCAAACTTACTTTAAGCAGAAGGTGATCTTTTACAATGAATAATACTTTCACTTGTTAGAGACCCTTATTTTATTTTAAAACTTCAATAATTCCCTTTTCTTTATTAGAATGTAAACTTGATAAAATTATCTCATAAATAGGGTGAAAGATAACAAATAAGGTTTAATTAACAAATAAAAGAAAGCTAAAATTATCAAGGCACAAATGGGTAAACTAGGGAAAAAATTAAAATAAGGGTGGATATAAGTAATAGGCTAAACAAACAATGCCTAAATCATATCTCTCTTTCAAAATGAATTCAAAATTTCGTCTCAAAAGTTTGCAAAAACATGTTCTAAAATAGGTGAGGCAAATGAAGATAAAAAATATGTAGAAGCCCTCTCTAAGTAAGCATACATAAATTCAATGCAATCAATATAATGCAAAGTAAAGCAAAACATAATCTTAATAAAAATTAATTTCTTACCTAAAATAGTTGCTCAACCTGAAATATTTTAATAAATTGTCCGTAAATATCAATTATAATTTTTCATTGGCCTTTCATCAAATTATTTAACACAAGCATAAAAAGAGTAAAAATTTTAAATTATTTCATCAAAACACAAAAGAAATAACTGAAAATAAAAAACAAACAAAATCTCCCCCAAACTTGCAATGGACATTGTCCTCAATGTCAAAGAAACAAACCAAAAGAAAGAAAATACTCCCTCTTGTAGAAAAGTGGATTCCAAATTATAAGCAGGATATGCATTTCACTTCCTTGCTTCCTGTAAAACATCTTGAAACAACACTAAAAGCAAGCATGAAAAATTAATCACACAAAAAGAAAATATCAATTTTTTATTTTTTTTAATTTTTTATTTTGGAAACTAAAAAAAAAGAAAGAAGAAAAAAAAAATACAGATGCGTATCAAGAGTACAAAAAGTACTCTTTACTCAGCCATCTTGTATGAATAACTCTTGAGTTAGTTAGCTAGCTAGCTAGTTAGTTTTTTTTTTTTAAAAGGAAAATCACATAAATTTAAGATGTGTATCAAGAGTACAAAAGTAACTATTTACTCAGCCATCTTACATTTAGTGAATCAAACCTAAAATTTCGCTTGATCAAGTGCAACAAAAAAAACACACACAAAATAAAACAAAAAAAAATGCGATAGAAAAAAAAAACTACAAAAGTTAGGGAAGTTATAATCGGAGATTCAGATCTAGTCCTCGCTTTTTGCTGCTATTAGCCCTGGGGTGCCAAACTACCTGTGCCATCAATGGATCAGGTTCGGATTCAAAGTTTTGCAGTTGATCAATCAATTGATCAATAGTTGAAGTAGAGACTAAGATGCGTCGACTCGCCGGTGTCATAAAACCCTGTTCCACAGCATGATCGAGAAAAGATAACAAACCATTATAAAAACCATCAATATTAAGTAATCCCAATGGCTTTTGAAGAACAGTTAATTGGGTCCAAGATGCAATGGTGAAAATATCTTCAAATGTTTCTAAACCACCAGGTAATGCGATAAAAGCATCAGCATTGAAATTCATGTATGCCATTCGTTCGTACATGCTATTGACCTATAACTCATTACCTATAGTTCCACCAGTGATTTGTTTATTTCGAGCCAAAGCCTTTAGAACTACTCCTAAAACTTTACTACCTCTAATATATGCAGAACTTGCGACACAACCCCTTAACCCTAAACTACCTCTCTCAAACACCAAATCAATTTTTCGTTCAGTTAAAATCCTACCAAGTTCATTAGCTGCTATCAAGTACTCTCTTTTTTTGCCAGAGTTTGGACTACAAAAGACACAAATAGTTTTGAATTTGCGTGTTGAGGATTCTGCCATTTTCTCTCACAGATTTCTGGAAAGGGTTGTGTGCATATTGACAATAATGAATATGCATATAAAGAAACTAGAAGAGTAAAAGAACAGTTCAATGGGATAAAATAATTGTTGATAGAAAAAGTATAAAAAACAAAAATGATAATAAAAACAAAAATAATTAATACTGTGTGTACAAATGTCAAAAAGAAAACATTGAAAAACTAAAAGTAAACATTAAAAGACTAAACAATTAACGAAAGTAGAAAAATCTGCAGCATATATACAAAAGTCAAAAAGAAAATATTGAAAAGCTAAAAGTAGATATTGAAAGACTAAAAAGTTATCGATAGTAAAAAAAAATCTGCAGGAAAATAAAATCTAGGTGTTAAAAAGTCAAAAAGTACTGCAAGATGTAGAAAAAAAAATAATGCATTGAAAAATAAAAAAGTTAGTGATACACCTGGTTATAAACAGTAGTTGTGATTGTGGCTCACATCTTCCTCTGGTTTTACGTCCAGTAACGGCTTACACGCCTTTTATGAGTCGAGGATAGGCTTCCCATCCAGTTTTCTTATTAACTGGCAAACAGGGTCTTTTATCATCAGATTCCTTAGACTGTAACGCTGCTTCTCTTCTTTGAATAGTTCCCATAAATCTAAAAG
The DNA here is from genome assembly GCA_947687605.1 of Reutealis trisperma. Taxonomy (NCBI): domain Eukaryota; kingdom Viridiplantae; phylum Streptophyta; class Magnoliopsida; order Malpighiales; family Euphorbiaceae; genus Reutealis; species Reutealis trisperma. Next base: position 233,713 of record CANTUT010000158.1, on the reverse strand, counting down.
AGTGCGTTGAACTTGTCCATAAGGATGCGTCTCAAGAGTTTGTAAGATATTATCCATAGACTCCTTACTCAGTCTATCCTTTATGAATTTAATTTTATCTTCTCTATTTATAGATGCAAATCCAATGTTTCTACAGCGTGTATTGCAATTCCATCTTGCACACTTGTAACAGACTCTCATTCTCTTAGCTCTCCTCTTCTTTGAGTAAGAACTTCCCTGTACCTAGCAAACATTTAATAAATGAGTCATCAATCTCACCTGCCAATCATACTTTGGCTTCTATGATCCAGCGAATATCCTCAGGAAGATTCAGACGCCTAAATGCCTTCATTCTTTCCAATCTGCGTTCATCAATTTTCCTGAGCACATATTGGGGAAGAGTTGGAAATCTGTTTTTTAGTGCTGCAAGAGATGCTTCCATGTCTGATTAACTTATCTAAGAAAATGAAACAACTAAACAGAAATAAAAGAAACCTAATAAAGAGAAAACTCGGATTTCCTCCTAATAAGCTATTTAATAACAACACTAAAGTAAAGTTAAAATAGAACGAAACAAACAAAAGTATAAAAGAAATTTAAAAATAAGTAGAAAAGTTAGAAATTTGGGTTGCCTCCCAAAAGTGCTTTATTTATAGTCTTTAGCTTGACTATGGCTAGATCTTCATCATGGAGAATAATACACAAAGTATATCATCTCGATAATTGTGGAAAGATAGACTTTTGCCAATTTTAATGAGTCCGACCAGCTTGATTTGAGCCTGCATAGAAAAAGATTAAGATATGAATTATTTAATATTTTATAATTAGGCTCATAATTTTTAAAAACTTTCCAACGAGCTCTTTTTCTTGCTCTAAATTTTCTTAAGAAATTGAGATAGGAAGGTAATGGAGTTGAATCAAGAGTCGGTGAGTGCTCAGCTGATGGTGGTGAATGCTTCTTCTTTTCTTCCAAGTAATCAAATTGATATTCTTTATGGTCTGACATAGATGGTGTTGTATTCACCAAACAAACTGAAAAAGTTTCCTTTGAGTGCTCTTGTTCAAATACTTCTTCAATTTCTCCATCGATTTCAACCACTCTGCAGATATTATCCATAAGAGAAGAATATTTCTTGGGCAAATTGGGCTTAACTTCTTCCTTTTTTTCTTGCTTGCTTGAAGTATCTCCTTGATCAATCATCTCTTCCTCATCATCACTCAAAGAAATTGCCAAACATTGATCTCTAGAATGTTTTTCAATTTGGCTTGTTAGGTTACCATGGCCTTGAGTATCTAATGGGCTAGTGAATTGTTCCATTTGTACATCATCATTTGTATTGTGGCTAGCCCATTGATCCATCCTATCTTCCATCACATCGTTCATGAGTAGCATTTATGAATCTTTCCAATGCTACTTCATAAGATGGTATGTGCTCTTCAAATGGTGCATGATCTTGAAAATCATATTGATAAGGATACCATAAATTGTTACCTTGATCACATTGGTTTTCCCATGAAAAGCTTGAATAATCACTCCATCTTGAGTTGTCTATGTTAGAATATGGATAATGCTCATGCCTATTATAATTTGAAAAAAATTGTACCTGCTCTGCATATTGGCATTCAAAATTCAAGTGATTACCTCCACATAAATTACAACTCAAACATGAATTAAATAAACTATTTGCATCAAGTTTATCAATTAAGTTAACCAATGTATCGATTTTAGCGTTTAACTTACTAAAACCATCCTCACCATACATGTTTACTGCTCTATTTAGCATCATTCCTCCATCACACCATTATAAGTTATGGAAAGCCATCTTTTTTTTTTTTTATTTTTATTTTTATAAAAGTTAAAAAAAAAATCTGCAAAATTTTAAAAAATATACAAAATAAATCTAAAGTAATTGAGTATATCAACCTATTGATATTGTCAAAAGTCGCCTTCCCCGGCAATGGCGCCAAAAACTTGTTGCGCGATTACTGCAAGTGCACATATCGTTTACAAGTAATAAAGTGATGAGTGAGTATCGTTCCCACGAGGAAGGGTTTGTCAAGTACCAATTTTTAATATTACTCTATTATTTAGAAAATCAATTATGAGATTTTATATTTTAACCTAAAATGAAATTGAAGTAAATAAATAATGATAAATATGAAAATAAGATTAAAGGTCTAGGATTTAAAATTCATCAATTGATCACATATGATTTCTTTATAATCTTTAGATGGATTATTTTTGCTGGAATTAATGATTAGATTTCCCTAAATTATATGATGTTCTCTCTCAAGATACAACATGTGTGTTCATATTAACCTTACGTCTACTCTCGTGATCATAAGCAATTAACACAAACCCATTAAGTTTTATGGAAATCCTTTTAAAAATCACAAAGGAGTATTCTTATCTCTAAGCAATACATTCCCTAGGTCAATTATCCTAATGAACTAATATTGTGCTTCCACTCTCGCTACTTCACACAATATCTTAAATCATGCAATTAATGGCCAGTTAATTACAAGCATTAAATTCTAAGATAAAAGATTAATTCCAACAATCAACCTAATCAATTAAATATAAATAATCATATGAAAATCAAAAGATTGCATCTAAATCCTAGAAAAATAAATTTAGCTATTCATAATTAAAAGAAAAGAAACAATTAAATTAATAATAAAAATAATAAACATAATAATAATTTATAATTAAATTCAAGAATAGAGTTTAGAGAGAACTTGTTTTGGGATACAATCTTTGATGAACTCAAGCTTCCAAAAACTCCTCCTCTTGATCAAAATAAAAAAATAAAACTAATCTACTCTAAGAAAACATATGAAAATCTCTCTACATATTTTTTTTTTATGGATTTTCTTTGATGCCATTTCCCTTTGCCAAGCATGGTATTTACATGTTTGGTGGAAGAATTCAAGTTCCATTAACATTCTTATATCAAAAATTCAACATTGATGGTTAGGTTGGCCACCAACCATTGAATTCCTTCATCAATATTCAAAAATAGTTAGGTTGGCTACCAACCATTGATTCCTTTATCAATATTCAAAAATGGTTAGGTTGGCTACCAACCATTGAATTTTTTTCTCATAGATTGAAAACTTGAATCATTGCTTGCATCTTTATTTTTACTGCATCATTTTGATCTGCAAAAATAAAATAAAAATACTTAAAATATGTTATAATTTATTTATAAATTGTAGAACTATTTATTTCTAAAAATAAGTAATAATATTATTGCATTCTCGAGAATTGAGCTAAAATTTAAGTTTAAACAATTAAAATAACTCTAAAAATATAGAGTTATCACTTTTGTTTTTGTTTTATTTTATTGTTAGATAGCAAAATTAGAACACAACATTGTTTTAAAATTTGATTGTGGAAGATATTATAGTTTGGGATTGAATTTAGAACTGGTGTACAAAAAGGGACAAAATATGCTAGACTAGGCGTAAACCTAATAAGTGAATTAGGCCCAATGAAACCCAGATCGTTAAACAAGACTTCCATTCCTTATTTGTAAGATAAATCCTAAACACACTAGTAAAACAAACTAGAATCTATCTACTCCAAGATGGAATCATTGTTTGAATATCACATGGATATGTAATCTATAAATACTATAATTGTAAATTCTCAAAGGCAGATTTGGTCATATCATAGCTAAACCACGCTCAATAAATTTCTTTGAATATTCAGTTTATTCAACTCATTTTCA